>JANJGN010000016.1:95500393-96082893 GCA_026770705.1 Isurus oxyrinchus
TCCCTCACTCTCTCTCCCTCACTCTCTCTCCCTCACTCTCTCTCCCTCACTCTCTCTCCCTCACTCTCTCTCCCTCACTCTCTCTCCCTCACTCTCTCTCCCTCACTCTCTCTCCCTCACTCTCTCTCCCTCACTCTCTCTCCCTCACTCTCTCTCCCTCACTCTCTCTCCCACACTCTCTCTCCCACACTCTCTCTCCCACACTCTCTCTCCCACACTCTCTCTCCCACACTCTCTCTCCCACACTCTCTCTCCCACACTCTCTCTCCCACACTCTCTCTCCCACACTCTCTCTCCCCACACTCTCTCTCCCACACTCTCTCTCCCACACTCTCTCTCCCACACTCTCTCTCCCACACTCTCTCCACACTCTCTCTCCCACACTCTCTCTCCCACACTCTCTCTCCCACACTCTCTCTCCCACACTCTCTCTCCACACTCTCTCTCCCACACTCTCTCGTCCCACACTCTCTCTCCCACACTCTCTCTCCCACACTCTCTCCTCCTCACCTCACTCTCTCCCTCACCTCACTCTCTCACCCTCTCTCCCTCACTCTCGCTCTCCCTCCTCACCCTCCTCGCTCTCTCTCCCTCACCCTCGCTCTCTCCCTCACCCTCGCTCTCTCTCCCTCACTCTCGCTCCCTCACCCTCACTCTCTTGCTCACCCTCACTCTCTCTCCCTCACCCTCACTCTCTCACCCTCACTCTCTCTCTCCCTCACTCTCACCCTCACCCTCTCTCTCCCTCACTCTCTCTCCCTCACTCTCTCTCCCTCACTCTCTCTCCCTCACTCTCTCTCCCTCACTCTCCCTCCCTCACTCTCCCTCCCTCACTCTCTCCCTCCCTCACTCTCCCTCCCTCACCCTCACTCTCTCCCTCACCCTCACTCTCTCTCCCTCACCCTCACTCTCTCCCTCACCCTCACTCTCTCTCCCTCACCCTCTCACTCTCCCTCACCCTCACTCACTCTCTCCCTCACCCTCACTCTCATCTCCCTCACCCTCACCCTCTCTCTACCTCAATCTCACCCTCACTCTCTCTCCTCACCCTCACTCTCTCTCCCTCACCCCCTCACCCTCACTCTCTCTCCCTCAGCCTCACTCTCTCTCCCTCAGCCTCACTCTCTCTCCCTCAGCCTCACTCTCTCTCCCTCAGCCTCACTCTCTCTCACCCTCACTCTCTCTCCCTCACCCTCACTCTCTCTCCCTCACCCTCACTCTCTCTCTCTCACCCTCTCTCTCTCTCACCCTCACCCTCAGTCTCTCTCCCACACTCCCTCTCCCTCACCCTCACTCTCTCACCCTCAGCCTCACTATCTCTCCCTCACCCTCACTCTCTCTCCCTCAGCCTCACTCTCTCTCCCTCACCATCACTATCTCTCCCTCACCCTATCTCCCTCACCCTCACCCCATCACCCTCACTCTCACCGTCTCTCCCTCACCCTCACTCTCTCTCCCTCACCCTCACTCTCTCTCCCTCACCCTCTCTCCCTCACAGTCACCCCCCTCACCCTCTCCGTCTCTCCCTCACCCTCTCTCCCTCACCCTCACTCTCTCTCCCCCACCCACACTCTCTCTCCCTCACCCTCACTCTCTCTCCCTCACCCTCACTCTCTCCCCTCACCCTCACTCTCTCGCCCACACCCTCACTCTCTCGCCCACACCCTCACTCTCTCGCCCACGACCCTCACTCTCTCGCCCACCACCCTCACTCTCTCTCCCTCACCCTCACTCTCTCTCCCTCAACCTCACTCTCTCCCCCCTCACGCTCACTTCTCTCTCCCTCACCCTCTCTCTCTCTCCCTCACTCTCGCTCCCTGACCCTCACTCTCTCCTTCACCCTCATTATCTCTCCCTCACCCTCACTCTCTCTCCCTCACCCTCTCACCCTCACAGTCACCCCCTCACCCTCACCGTCTATCCCTCACCCTCTCTCCCTCACCCTCACTCTCTCTCCCCCACCCACACTCTCTCTCCCTCACCCTCACTCTCTCTCCCTCACCCTCACTCTCTCCCTCACCCTCACTCTCTCGCCCACACGCCTCACTCTCGTCGCCCACACCCTTACTCTCTCGCCCACACCCTCACTCTCTCTCCCTCACCCTCACTCTCTCTCCCTCACCCTCACTCTCTCTCCCTCACCCTCACTCTCTCCCCCCTCACCCTCTCTCTCTCTCCCTCACTCTCGCTCCCTGACCCTCACTCTCTCCTTCACCCTCATTATCTCTCCCTCACCCTCACTCTCTCTCCCTCACCCTCTCACCCTCACTCTCTCTCCCTCACCCTCACTCTCTCTCACTCACCCTCACTCTCTCTCACTCACCCTCACTCTCTCTCACTCACCCTCACTCTCTCTCACTCACCCTCACTCTCTCTCCCTCACCCTCACTCTCTCCCTCACCCTCACTCTCTCTCCCTCACCCTCACTCTCTCTCCCTCACCCTCACTCGCTCTCCATCACCCTCACTCTCACTCCCTCACCCTCACTCTCTCCCTCACCCTCACTCTCTCGCTCTCACCCTCACTCTCTCTCCCTCACTCTCGCTCCCTCAGTCTCACACTCTCACCCTCACGCTCACTCTCTCTCCCTGACCCTCACTCTCTCTCACTCACCCTCTCTCTCTCCCTCACTCTCTCCCTCACTCTCTCTCTCACCCTCACACTCTCTCCCTCACCCTCACCCTCTCTCTCCCTCAATCTCACCCTCACTCTCTCTCCCTCACTCTCTCTCCCTCACCCTCACTCTCTCTCCCTCACCCTCACTCTCTCTCCCTCACCCTCACTCTCTCTCCCTCACTCTCGCTCCCTCACCCTCACTCTCTCTCCCTGACCCTCACACTCTCTCCCTCACCATCACCCTCTCTCACCCTCACTCTCTCCCTCACCCTCACTCGCACTCCCTCACCGTCACTCTCTCACCCTCACTCTCTCTCCATCACCCTCACTCTCTCTCCCTCACCCTCACTCTCTCACCCTCACCCTGTCCCTCACCCTCACTCGCACTCCCTCACCCTCACTCTCTCTCCCTCACTCTCGCTCCCTGACCCTCACTCTCTCACCCTCACCCTGTCCCTCACCCTCACTCGCACTCCCTCACCCTCACTCTCCTTCACTCTCGCTCCCTGACCCTCACTCTCTCCTTCACCCTCACTCTCTCACCCTCACCCTCACTCTCTCTCCCTCACCCCCTCTCCCTCACCCTCACTCTCTCACCCTCAGCCTCACTCTCTCTCCCTCACCCTCACTCTCTCTCCCTCACCCTATCTCCCTCACCCTCACCCCATCACCCTCACTCTCACCGTCTCTCCCTCACCCTCACTCTCTCTCCCTCACCCTCACTCTCTCTCCCTCACCCTCACTCTCTCTCCCTCACTCTCTCTCCCTCACCCTCTCTCCCTCACCCCCTCACCCTCACTCTCACCGTCTCTCCCTCACCCTCTCTCCCTCACCCACACTCTCTCTCCCTCACCCTCACTCTCTCTCCCTCACCCTCACTCTCTCTCCCTCACCCTCACTCTCTCCCTCACCCTCACACTCTCTCCCACACCCTCACTCTCTCTCCCACACCCTCACTCTCTCTCCCTCACCCTCACTCTCTCTCCCTCACTCTCTCTCCCTCACCCTCACTCTCTCCCCCCTCACGCTCACTCTCTCCCCCTCACCCTCACTCTCTCCCCCTCACCCTCACTCTCTACCTCACTCTCGCTCCCTGACCCTCACTCTCTCCTTCACCCTCACTATCTCTCCCTCACCTTCACCGTCTCTCACTCACCCTCACTCTCTCTCCCTCACTCTCTCTCCCTCACCCTCACTCTCTCTCCCTCACCCTCACTCTCTCTCCCTCACCCTCACTCTCTCTCCCTCACCCTCACTCTCTCTCCCTCACCCTCACTCTCTCCCCCTCACCCTCTCTCTCTCTCCCTCACTCTCGCTCCCTGACCCTCACTCTCTCCTTCACCCTCATTATCTCTCCCTCACCCTCACTCTCTCTCCCTCACCCTCTCACCCTCACTCTCTCTCCCTCACCCTCACTCTCTCTCACTCACCCTCACTCTCTCTCACTCACCCTCACTCTCTCTCACTCACCCTCACTCTCTCTCACTCACCCTCACTCTCTCTCCCTCACCCTCACTCTCTCCCTCACCCTCACTCTCTCTCCCTCACCCTCACTCTCTCTCCCTCACCCTCACTTCGCTCTCCATCACCCTCACTCTCACTCCCTCACCCTCACTCTCTCCCTCACCCTCACTCTCTCGCTCTCACCCTCACTCTCTCTCCCTCACTCTCGCTCCCTCAGTCTCACACTCTCACCCTCACGCTCACTCTCTCTCCCTGACCCTCACTCTCTCTCACTCACCCTCTCTCTCTCCCTCACTCTCTCCCTCACTCTCTCTCTCACCCTCACACTCTCTCCCTCACCCTCACCCTCTCTCTCTCCCTCAATCTCACCCTCACTCTCTCTCCCTCACTCTCTCTCCCTCACCCTCACTCTCTCTCCCTCACCCTCACTCTCTCTCCCTCACCCTCACTCTCTCTCCCTCACTCTCGCTCCCTCACCCTCACTCTCTCTCCCTGACCCTCACACTCTCTCCCTCACCATCACCCTCTCTCACCCTCACTCTCTCCCTCACCCTCACTCGCACTCCCTCACCGTCACTCTCTCCACCCTCACTCTCTCTCCATCACCCTCACTCTCTCTCCCTCACCCTCACTCTCTCACCCTCACCCTGTCCCTCACCCTCACTCGCACTCCCTCACCCTCACTCTCTCTCCCTCACTCTCGCTCCCTGACCCTCACTCTCTCACCCTCACCCTGTCCCTCACCCTCACTCGCACTCCCTCACCCTCACTCTCCTTCACTCTCGCTCCCTGACCCTCACTCTCTCCTTCACCCTCACTCTCTCACCCTCACCCTCACTCTCTCTCCCTCACCCCCCTCTCCCTCACCCTCACTCTCTCACCCTCAGCCTCACTCTCTCTCCCTCACCCTCACTCTCTCTCCCTCACCCTCACTCTCTCTCCCTCACCCTATCTCCCTCACCCTCACCCCATCACCCTCACTCTCACCGTCTCTCCCTCACCCTCACTCTCTCTCCCTCACCCTCACTCTCTCTCCCTCACCCTCACTCTCTCTCTCCCTCACTCTCTCTCTCCTCACCCTCTCTCCCTCACCCCCCTCACCCTCACTCTCACCGTCTCTCCCTCACCCTCTCTCCCTCACCCACACTCTCTCTCCCTCACCCTCACTCTCTCTCCCTCACCCTCACTCTCTCTCCCTCACCCTCACTCTCTCTCCCTCACCCTCACTCTCTCCCTCACCCTCACACTCTCTCCCACACCCTCACTCTCTCTCCCACACCCTCACTCTCTCTCCCTCACCCTCACTCTCTCTCCCTCACTCTCTCTCCCTCACCCTCACTCTCTCCCCCCTCACGCTCACTCTCTCCCCCTCACCCTCACTCTCTCCCCCTCACCCTCACTCTCTACCTCACTCTCGCTCCCTGACCCTCACTCTCTCCTTCACCCTCACTATCTCTCCCTCACCTTCACCGTCTCTCACTCACCCTCACTCTCTCTCCCTCACTCTCTCTCCCTCACCCTCACTCTCTCTCTCCCTCACCCTCACTCTCTCTCCCTCACCCTCACTCTCTCTCCCTCACCCTCACTCTCTCTCCCTCACCCTCACTCTCTCTCCCTCACCCTCACTCTCTCTCCCTCACCCTCACTCTCTCTCCCTCACCCTCTCTCCCTCACCCTCACTCGCTCTCCATCACCCTCACTCTCACTCCCTCACCCTCACTCTCACTCCCTCACCCTCTCCCTCACCCTCACTCTCTCGCTCTCACCCTCACTCTCTCTCCCTCACCCTCACTCTCTCTCCCTCACCCTCACTCGCTCTCCATCACCCTCACTTCCCTCACCCTCACTCTCTCCCTCACCCTCACTCTCTCGCTCACCCTCACTCTCTCTCCCTCACTCTCGCTCCCTCACTCTCGCTCCCTCACTCTCACACTCTCGCCCTCACCCTCACGCTCACTCTCTCTCCCTGACCCTCACTCTCTCTCGCTCACCCTCTCTCTCTCCCTCACTCTCTCTCCCTCACCCTCACTCTCTCACAATCACCCTCACTCTCTCTCTCTCACCCTCACACTCTCTCCCTCACCCTCACCCTCTCTCCCTCACTCTCACACTCTCTCCCTCACTCTCTCTCCCTCACCCTCACTCTCTCGCTCTCACCCTCACTCTCTCGCTCTCACCCTCACTCTCTCCCTCACTCTCGCTCCCTCACCCTCACACTCTCGCCCTCACCCTCACGCTCACTCTCTCTCCCTGACCCTCACTATCTCTCCCTCACCCTCTCTCTCCCTCACTCTCTCTCCCTCACCCTCACTCTCTCACAATCACCCTCACTCTCTCACAATCACCCTCACTCTTTCTCTCTCACCCTCACTCTCTCCCTCACCTCACTCGCGCTCCCTCACCGTCACTCTCTCACCCTCACTCTCTCTCCCTCACCCTCACTCTCTCTCCCTCACACTCACTCTCCCTCACCCTCTCCCTCACCCTCACTCGCACACCATCACCCTCACTCTCTCTCCCTCACTCTCGCTCCCTGACCCTCACTCTCTCCTTCACCCTCACTCTCTCTCCCTCACCCTCACTCTCTCTCCCTCACCCTCACTCTCTCCCTCACCCTCACTCTCCCTCACCCTCACACTCTCTCCCTCACCCTCACTCTCTCTCCCTCACCCTCACTCTCTCTCCCTCACCCTCACTCTCTCTCCCTCTCCCTCACTCTCTCTCCCTCACTCTCTCGCCCTCACTCTCTAACCCTCACTCTCTCTCCCTCACCCTCACTCTCTCTCCCTCACTCTCACTCTTTCTCCCTCACTCTCACTCTTTCTCCCTCACTCTCACTCCCTCGCCCTCACCCTCACTCTCTCCCTCACCCACACTCTCTCCCTCACCCACACTCTCTCTCCCTCACCCACACTCTCTCTCCCTCACTCTCACCCTCACTCTGTCTCCCTCACCCTCACTCTCTCTGCCTCACTCTCACCCTCACTCTCACCCTCACTCTCCCACACTCTCTCGCCCTCACCCTCTCGCCCTCACCCTCACTCTCGCCCTCACCCTCACCCTCTCTCCCTCACCCTCACTCTCTCTCCCTCACCCTCACACTCTCTCCCTCACCCTCACACTCTCTCCCTCACTCTCTCCCTCACCCTCACTCTCTCCCTCACCCTCACTCTCTCCCTCACCCTCACTCTCTCCCTCACCCTCACTCTCTCCCTCACCCCCACTCTCTCACCATCACTCTCTCTCCCTCACCCTCACTATCTCACCCTCACTCTTTCACCCTCACCCTCACTCTTGCACCCTCACTCTCTCTCCCTCACCCTCACTCTCTCACCCTCACCCTCTCTCTCCCTCACTCTCACCCTCTCTCTCTCCCTCACCCTCACTCTCTCATCCTCACCCTCACCCTCTCTCTCTCTCCCTCACGCTCACTCTCTCTGCCTCACTCTCTCTCCCTCACCCCCTCACCCTCACTCTCTCTCCCTCACCCTCACTCTCTCTCCCTCACCATCTCTCCCTCACCCTCACTCTCTCTCCCTCACCCTCAATCTCTCTCTCTCACCCTCACCCTCACTCTCTCACCCTCTCCCTCACTCTCTCTCCCTCACCCTCACTCTCTCTCCCTCACCCTCACTCTCTCCCTCACCCTCACTCTCTCCCTCACCCTCACTCTCTCCCTCACCCTCACTCTCTCCCTCACCCCCACTCTCTCACCATCACTCTCTCTCCCTCACCCTCACTATCTCACCCTCACTCTTTCACCCTCACCCTCACTCTTGCACCCTCACTCTCTCTCCCTCACCCTCACTCTCTCACCCTCACCCTCTCTCTCCCTCACTCTCACCCTCTCTCTCTCCCTCACCCTCACTCTCTCATCCTCACCCTCTCTCTCCCTCACTCTCACCCTCTCTCTCTCTCCCTCACGCTCACTCTCTCTACCTCACTCTCTCTCCCTCACCCCCTCACCCTCACTCTCTCTCCCTCACCCTCACCCTCACTCTCTCTCCCTCACCATCTCTCCCTCACCCTCAATCTCTCTCTCTCACCCTCACTCTCTCACCCTCTCCCTCACTCTCTCTCCCTCACCCTCACTCTCTCACCCTCACCCTCACTCTCTCTCCCTCACCCTCACCCTCTCTCCCTCACCCTCTCTCCCTCACCCTCTCTCTCTCCCTCACCCTCTCTCCCTCACCCTCTCTCCCTCACCCTCTCTCCCTCACCCTCTCTCCCTCACCCTCACTCTCTCCCTCACCCCCACTCTCTCACCATCACTCTCTCTCCCTCACCCTCACTATCTCACCCTCACTCTTTCACCCTCACCCTCACTCTTGCACCCTCACTCTCTCTCCCTCACCCTCACTCTCTCACCCTCACCCTCTCTCTCCCTCACTCTCACCCTCTCTCTCTCCCTCACCCTCACTCTCTCATCCTCACCCTCTCTCTCCCTCACTCTCACCCTCTCTCTCTCTCCCTCACGCTCACTCTCTCTGCCTCACTCTCTCTCCCTCACCCCCTCACCCTCACTCTCTCTCCCTCACCCTCACTCTCTCCCTCACCATCTCTCCCTCACCCTCACTCTCTCACCCTCAGCCTCACTCTCTCTCCCTCACCCTCACTCTCTCTCCCTCACCCTCTCTCCCTCACCCTTTCTCCCTCACCCTCACTCTCTCTCCCACACCCTCTCTCCCTCACCCTCACCCACTCTCCCTCACCCTCTCTCCCTCACCCTCTCTCCCTCTCCCTCACTCTCTCTCCCTCACCCTCTCTCCCTCTCCCTCACCCTCTCTCCCTCACCCTCACTCTCTCTCCCTCACCCTCACTCTCTCTCCCTCACCATCTCTCCCTCACCCTCACTCTCTCACCCTCAGCCTCACTCTCTCTCCCTCACCCTCACTCTCTCTCCCTCACCCTCTCTCCCTCACCCTCACCCTCTCTCCCTCACCCTCTCTCCCTCACCCTTTCTCCCTCACCCTCACTCTCTCTCCCACACCCTCTCTCCCTCACCCTCACCCACTCTCCCTCACCCTCTCTCCCTCTCCCTCACTCTCTCTCCCTCACTCTCTCTCCCTCACCCTCTCTCCCTCTCCCTCACCCTCTCTCCCTCACCCTCACTCTCTCTCCCTCACCCTCACCCTCTCTCCCTCACCCTCTCTCCCTCACCCTCTCTCCCTCACCCTCTCTCCCTCTCCCACACCCTCTCTCCCTCACCCTCACCCACTCCCTCACCCACTCTCCCTCACCCTCTCTCCCTCTCCCTCACTCTCTCTCCCTCACTCTCTCTCCCTCACCCTCTCTCCCTCTCCCTCACCCTCTCTCCCTCACCCTCACCCTCTCTCCCTCACCCTCATTCTCTCACCCTCTCTCCCTCACCCTCTCTCCCTCACCCTCTCTCCCTCACCCTCTCTCCCTCACCCTCACTCTCTCTCCCTAACCCTCTCTCCCTCCCCCTCACTCTCTCTCCCCCACCCTCTCTCCCTCACCCTCACCCTCTCTCCCTCACCCTCACTCTCTCACCCTCACCCTCTCTCCCTCACCCTCTCTCCCTCACCCTCACTCTCTCCCTCACCCTCTCTCCCTCACCCTCACCCTCTCTCCCTCACCATGATGATGCTGAAGCTGTTGATTGCTGCCGCTGCCGCTGACGTTGGTCTGTTTCTTGGATGAAAACTCTCCCGACCTCCCCGAAAACCGACGTCATGTTCCGCAGATATTTGGGCCTCAGCTCCGGGGGGATGAAAGCGAAATGGAGAAGCCCGGGGACCGGGGCCTGGTCCCGGGGAGAGTCCGAACCCAGCCCGGGGACCGGGGCCTGGTCCCGGGGAGAGTCCGAACCCAGCCCGGGGACCGGGGCCTGGTCCCGGGGAGAGTCCGAACCCAGCCCGGGGACCGGGGCCTGGTCCCGGGGAGAGTCCGAACCCAGCCCGGGGACCGGGGCCTGGTCCCGGGGAGAGTCCGAACCCAGCCCGGGGACCGGGGCCTGGTCCCGGGGAGAGTCCGAACCCAGCCCGGGGACCGGGGCCTGGTCCCGGGGAGAGTCCGAACCCAGCCCGGGGACCGGGGCCTGTGGAGCATCGGACTGGAGTTTAAACTCGGATTCATCAAAAATAAACCGCAGATGCTTAACCGGAATAAAATAAACCCTGGATCCTGAAATGAGACAAAACCCGGACCCGCAATAGAAATAAACCCCAGACACTGAATAGACAGAGACCCCAGACCCTGAATAGAGAGACACCCCAGACCCTCAATAGAGAGACACTCCAGACCCTCAATAGACAGACACTCCAGACCCTGTATAGAGAGAGATCCCAGACCGTGAATAGGAGACACCCCTGACCCTGATTAGACAGGGACCCCAGACACTGAATGGAGAGACCCCAGAACCTGAATAGTGAGAGTCCCCACACCCCGAATGGAGAGAGACACTCCAGACCCTGAACAGAGAGAGACCCCAAACCCTGAATAGAGAGAAAACCCAGACCCTGAATAGAGAGACAACCCAGGCCCTGAATAGAGAGAGACCCCAAACCCTGAATAGAGAGAGACGCCAGATCCTGAATAGAGAGAGACCCCAGACCCTGAATAGAGAGACATTCCAGACCCTGAATAAAGTGATACCCCAGACCCTGAATAGAGAGACAGCCGTGAACCTGAATAGAGAGAGACCCAAGACCCTGAATAGAGAGACACTCCAGACCATCAATATAGAGACACTCCAGACCCTGTATAGAGAGAGACCCCAGACCCTAAATAGAGAGAGACCCCAGACCCTGAATAGACAGAGACCCCAGACCCTGAATAGAGAGACACCCCAGACCCTGAATAGAGAGAGACCCCAGATCCTGAATAGAGAGAGACCCCAGAACGTGAATAGGAGACACCCCAGACCCTGAATAGAGAGACAGCCCAGACCCTGAATAGAGAGACACTCCAGACCCTGAATAGTGAGAGACCCCCGACCCCGATCGGTGAGAGACACTCCAGACCCTGAATAGAAAGACACCCCAGACCCTGAATAGACAGAGACCCCAGACCCTGAATAGACAGAGACCCCAGACCCTGACTAGAGAGAGACCCCAGACCGTGAATAGGAGACACCCCAGACCCTGAATAGAGAGACAGCCCAGACCCTGAATAGAGAGACACTCCAGACCCTGAATAGTGAGAGACCCCCGACCCCGATCGGTGAGAGACACTCCAGACCCTGAATAGAGAGAAACCCCAGACCCTGAATAGAGTGAGATACCAGACCCTGAATAGAGACAGACCCCGGACCCTGAATAGAGAGAGACCCCAGTCCCTGAATAGAGAGACACCCCAGACCATGAATAGGAGACCCCAGACCCTGAACAGAGGGAGACACTGAACCTTGAATAGAGGGAGACCCCAGACCCTGAATAGAGAGAGATTCCTGACCCTGAATAGACAGAGAACCCAGACCCTAAATAGACAGAGACACAAGAGCCTGAATAGAGAGTGACACCAGACCCTGAATGGAGAGACACACCAGGCCTTGAATAGAGAGAAACCACAGACCCTGAATAGAGAGACACCCCAGACCCTGAATAGGAGACACACCAGACCCTGAATAGACAGAGACCCCAGATCCTGAATAGATAGACACCCCAGAACTTGAATAGAGAGACACCCCAGACCCTGAATAGTGAGAGACCCCAGACCCTGAATAGTGAGAGACCCCCGACCCCGATCGGTGAGAGACACTCCAGACCCTGAATAGAGAGAAACCCCAGACCCTGAATAGAGTGAGATACCAGACCCTGAATAGAGACAGACCCCGGACCCTGAATAGAGAGAGACCCCAGTCCCTGAATAGAGAGACACCCCAGACCATGAATAGGAGACCCCAGACCCTGAACAGAGGGAGACACCGAACCTTGAATAGAGGGAGACCCCAGACCCTGAATAGAGAGAGATTCCTGACCCTGAATAGACAGAGAACCCAGACCCTAAATAGACAGAGACACAAGAGCCTGAATAGAGAGTGACACCAGACCCTGAATGGAGAGACACACCAGGCCTTGAATAGAGAGAAACCACAGACCCTGAATAGAGAGAGACCCCAGACCCTGAATAGGAGACACACCAGACCCTGAATAGACAGAGACCCCAGATCCTGAATAGATAGACACCCCAGAACTTGAATAGAGAGACACTCCAGACCCTGAATAGAGAGAGACACCAGACCCTGAAGAGAGAAACACTCCAGACCCTGAATATAGAGACACCCCAACCCTGAATAGAGAGACACCACAGACCCTGAATAGAGAGAAAACCCAGACCCTGAATAGAGAGAGACCCCAGACCCTGAATAGAGAGACAACCCAGGCCCTGAATAGAGAGAGACCCCAGACCCTGAATAGAGAGACACCCCAGACCCTGAATAGGAGACACCTCAGACCCTCAATAGAGAGACACTCCAGACCCTCAATATAGAGACACTCCAGACCCTGTATAGAGAGAGACCCCAGACCCTAAATAGAGAGAGACCCCAGACCCTGAATAGACAGAGACCCCAGACCCTGAATAGAGAGACACCCCAGACCCTGAATAGAGAGAGACCCCAGATCCTGACTAGAGAGAGACCCCAGACCGTGAATAGGAGACACCCCAGACCCTGAATAGACAGAGACCCCAGACCCTGACTAGAGAGAGACCCCAGACCATGAATAGGAGACACCCCAGACCCTGAATAGAGAGACAGCCCAGACCCTGAATAGAGAGACACTCCAGACCCTGAATAGTGAGAGACCCCCGACCCCGATCGGTGAGAGACACTCCAGACCCTGAATAGAGAGAAACCCCAGACCCTGAATAGAGTGAGATACCAGACCCTGAATAGAGACAGACCCCGGACCCTGAATAGAGAGAGACCCCAGTCCCTGAATAGAGAGACACCCCAGACCATGAATAGGAGACCCCAGACCCTGAACAGAGGGAGACACTGAACCTTGAATAGAGGGAGACCCCAGACCCTGAATACAGAGAGATTCCTGACCCTGAATAGACAGAGAACCCAGACCCTAAATAGACAGAGACACAAGAGCCTGAATAGAGAGTGACACCAGACCCTGAATGGAGAGACACACCAGGCCTTGAATAGAGAGAAACCACAGACCCTGAATAGAGAGACACCCCAGACCCTGAATAGGAGACACACCAGACCCTGAATAGACAGAGACCCCAGATCCTGAATAGATAGACACCCCAGAACTTGAATAGAGAGACACCCCAGACCCTGAATAGTGAGAGACCCCAGACCCTGAATGGAGAGAGACACTCCAGACCCTGAATAGTGAGAGACCCCAGACCCTGAATGGAGAGAGACACTCCAGACCCTGATCGGTGAGAGACACTCCAGACCCTGAATAGAGAGAAACCCCAGACCCTGAATAGAGTGAGATACCAGACCCTGAATAGAGACAGACCCCGGACCCTGAATAGACAGAGACCCCAGTCCCTGAATAGAGAGACACCCCAGACCATGAATAGGAGACCCCAGACCCTGAACAGAGGGAGACACCGAACCTTGAATAGAGGGAGACCCCAGACCCTGAATACAGAGAGATTCCTGACCCTGAATAGACAGAGAACCCAGACCCTAAATAGACAGAGACACAAGAGCCTGAATAGAGAGTGACACCAGACCCTGAATGGAGAGACACACCAGGCCTTGAATAGAGAGAAACCACAGATCCTGAATAGATAGACACCCCAGAACTTGAATAGAGAGACACCCCAGACCCTGAATAGTGAGAGACCCCAGACCCTGAATGGAGAGAGACACTCCAGACCCTGAATAGAGAGAGACACCAGACCCTGAAGAGAGAAACACTCCAGACCCTGAATATAGAGACACCCCAACCCTGAATAGAGAGACACCACAGACCCTGAATATAGAGACACTCCATTCCCTGAATAGACATAGACCACAGACCCTGAATAGGAGACACGCCAGACCCTGAATAGACAGAGACCCCAGACCCTGAATAGAGAGACACCCCAGACCCTGAGTAGTGAGAGAAACCCAGACCCTAAATAGAGAGACACCCCAGACCCTGAATAGGAGACACCACAGACCCTCAATAGAGAGTCACTCCAGACCGTCAATAGACAGACACACCAGACCCTGAATAGAGAGACACCCCAAACCCTGAATAGGAGCCACCCATGACCCTGAATAGACAGGGACCCCAGACCCTGAATGGAGAGACCCCAGAACCTGAATAGTGAGAGTCCCCACACCCCGAATGGAGAGAGACACTCCAGACCCTGAAAAGAGAGAGACCCCAGACCCTGAATAGAGAGTCACCCCAGAGCCTGAATAGAGAGAGAACCCAAACCCTGAATAGAGAGAGACGCCAGTTCCTGAATAGAGACCCCAGACCCTGAATAGAGAGAGACCCCAGACCCTGAATAGAGAGACACTCCAGACCCTGAATAGAGAGAGACCCCAGACCCTGAATAAAGTGACACCCCAGACCCTGAATAGTGAGAGTCCCCACACCCCGAATGGAGAGAGACACTCCAGACCATGAATAGAGAGAGACCCCAGACGCTCAATAGAGAGACCCCAGACCCTGAATAGAGAGAGACGCCAGATCCTGAATAGAGAGACACCCCAGACCCTGAATAGAGAGAAAACCCAGACCCTGAATAGAGAGAGACCCCAGACCCTGAATAGAGAGACAACCCAGGCCCTGAATAGAGAGAGACCCCAAACCCTGAATAGAGAGAGACGCCAGATCCTGAATAGAGAGAGACCCCAGACCCTGAATAGAGAGATATTCCAGACCCTGAATAGAGAGAGACCCCAGACCCTGAATAAAGTGATACCCCAGACCCTGAATAGAGAGACAGCCCAGAACCTGAATAGAGAGAGACCCAAGACCCTGAATAGAGAGACACTCCAGAACCTGAATAGAGAGGGACCCCAGACCCTGAATAGAGAGGCACCCCAGACCCTGAATAGAGAGACAACGCAGACCCTGAATAGAGAGACACACCCGACCCTGAGTAGTAAGACACCCCAGACCCTGAATATAAAGACACTCCAGACCCTCAAAAGAGAGACACTCCAGACCCTGAATAGAGAGACACTGCAGACCCTGAATAGAGAGACACCCCAGACCCTGAATAGGGATTCACCCCAGACCCTGATTAGAAAGACACCCCAGACCCGGAATAGACAGAGACTCCAGACCCTGAATAGAGAGACACCGCAGACCCTGAATAGAGAGAGACCCCAGACCCTGAATAGAGAGACACACCAGACCCTGAATAGAGAGACACTCCAGAACCTTAATATCGAGACACTCCAGACCCTGAATAGACAGAGACCCCAGACCATGAATAGAGAGACACACCAGACCCTGAATAGAGAGACACTCCAGAACCTTAACATCGAGACACTCCAGACCCTGAATAGACAGAGGCCCCAGACCCAGAATAGAGAGACACCCCAGACCCTGAATAGGAGACACCTCAGACCCTCAACAGAGAGACACTCCAGACCCTCAATATAGAGACACTCCAGACCCTGTATAGAGAGAGACCCCAGACCCTAAATAGAGAGAGACCCCAGACCCTGAATAGACAGAGACCATAGACACTGAATAGAGAGAGACCCCAGACCGTGAATAGGAGACACCCCAGACCCTGAATAGACAGAGGCCCCAGACCCAGAATAGAGACACCCCAGAACCTGAATAGGAGACACCTCAGACCCTCCATAGAGAGACACTCCAGACCCTCAATATAGAGACACTCCAGACCCTGTATAGAGAGAGACCCCAGACCCTAAATAGAGAGAGACCCCCAGACCCTGAATAGACAGAGACCTCAGACCCTGAATAGACAGAGACCATAGACACTGAATAGAGAGAGACCCCAGACCGTGAATAGGAGACACCCCAGACCCTGAATAGAGAGACAGCCCAGACCCTGAATAGTGAGAGACCCCCGACACCGATCGGTGAGAGACACTCCAGACCCTGAATAGAGAGAAATCCCAGACCCTGAATAGAGAGACAATCCAGACCCTGAATAGAGTGAGATACCGGACCCTGAATAGAGAGACACTCCAGTCCCTGAATAGAAAGACACCCCAGACCCTGAATAGAGAGACACCCCAGACCCTGAATAGAAAGACACCCCAGACCCTGAATAGAGAGACACCCCAGACCGAGAATAGAGAGACACCCCAGACCCTGAATAGACAGAGACACCGCAGACCATGAATAGAGAGACACCCCAGAACATGAATAGAGAGACACCCCAGACCCTGAATAGACAGAGACACCAGACCCTGAATAGAGAGACACCGCAGACCCTGAATAGAGAGAGAGCCCAGAACCTGAATAGTGAGAGACCCAAGACCCTGAATAGAGAGACAACCCAGCCCCTGAGTAGAAAGACACCCCAGACCCTGAATAGGAGACACCCCAGACCCTGAATATCGAGACACTCCAGACCCTGAATAGACAGAGACCCCAGACCCTGAATAGAGGGACACCCCAGACCCTGAATAGAGAGACACTCCAAACCCTCAAAAGAGAGACAACCCAGACCCTGAATAGAGAGTCACTCCAGAAGCTAAATAGAGAGAGACGCCAGACCCTGAATTGAGAAAAACTCCAGACCCAGAATACACAGAGACCCCAGACCCTGAATAGACAGAGACCCCAGACCCTGAATAGAGGGACACCCCAGACACTGAATAGACAGAGACCCCAGACCCAGAATAGAGACACCTCAGACCCTCCATAGAGTGACACCCCAGACCCTGAATATCGAGACACTCCAGACCCTGAATAGACAGAGACCCCAGACCCAGAATAGAGAGACACCCCAGACCCGGAATAGAGAGACACCCAAGACCCTGAATAGTGAGAGACCCCAGACCCCAAATAGAGAGAGACACTCCAGACCCTGAATAGAGAGAGACCCCAGACCCTGAAGAGACAGACACACCAGACCCTGAATAGAGAGAGACCCCAGATCCTGAATAGAGAGAAACCCCAGACCCTGAATAGAGAGACACCCAAGACCCTGAATAGTGAGAGACCCCAGACCCCAAATAGAGAGAGACACTCCAGACCCTGAATAGAGAGAGACCCCAGACCCTGAAGAGACAGACACACCAGACCCTGAATAGAGAGAGACCCCAGATCCTGAATAGAGAGAAACCCCAGACCCTGAATAGAGAGACAACCCAGACCCTGAATAGAGAGACACTCCAGACCCTGAATAGACAGAGACCCCAGACCCTGAATAGGAGAAAACCCAGACCCTGAATAGAGAGAGACCCCAGACCCAGAATAGAGAGACACCCCAGACCCTGAATAGGAGACACCTCAGACCCTCAATAGAGAGACACTCCAGACGCTCAATATAGAGACACTCCAGACCCTGTATAGAGAGAGACCCCAGACCCTAAATAGAGAGAGATCCCAGACCCTGAATAGACAGAGACCCCAGACCCTGAATAGAAAGACACCCCAGACCCTGAATAGACAGAGACCCCAGACCCTGAATAGAGAGACACCCCAGACCCTGAATAGAGAGAGACCCCAGACCCTGACTAGAGAGAGAAGCCAGACCGTGAATAGGAGACACCCCAGACCCTGAATAGACAGAGACCCCAGACCCTGACAAGAGAGAGACCCCAGACCGTGAATAGGAGACACCCCAGACACTGAATAGAGAGACAGCCCAGACCCTGAATAGAGAGACACCCCAGACCCTGAATAGTGAGAGACCCCCGAACCCGATCGGTGAGAGACACTCCAGACCCTGAATAGAGAGAAACCCCAGACCCTGAATAGAGTGAGATACCAGACCCTGAATAGAGACAGACCCCGGACCCTGAATAGAGAGAGACCCCAGTCCCTGAATAGAGAGACACCCCAGACCATGAATAGGAGACCCCAGACCCTGAACAGAGAGAGGCACCGAACATTGAATAGAGGGAGACCCCAGACCCTGAATAGAGAGAGATTCCTGACCCTGAATAGACAGAGAACCCAGACCCTGAATAGACAGAGACCCAAGAGCCTGAATAGAGAGTGACACCAGACCCTGAATAGAGAGACACACCAGGCCTTGAATAGAGAGAAACCACAGACCCTGAATAGAGAGAGACCCTAGACCCTGAATAAAGTGACACCCCAGACCCTGAATAGAGTCACCCCAGAGCCTGAATAAAGAGAGAACCCAAACCCTGAATAGAGAGAAACGCCAGTTCCTGAATAGAGACCCCAGACCCTGAATAGAGAGAGACCCCAGACCCTGAATAGAGAGACACTCCAGACCCTGAGTAGAGAGAGACCCCAGACCCTGAATAAAGTGACACCCCAGACCCTGAATAGTGAGAGTCCCCACACCCCGAATGGAGAGAGACACTCCAGACCATGAATAGAGAGAGACCCCAGACCCTCAATAGAGAGACACTCCAGACCCTGAATAGAGAGAGACGCCAGATCCTGAATAGAGAGACACCCCAGACCCTGAATAGAGAGAAAACCCAGACCCTGAATAGAGAGAGACCCCAGACCCTGAATAGAGAGACAACCCAGACCCTGAATAGAGAGAGACCCCAAACCCTGAATAGAGAGAGGCACCAGATCCTGAATAGAGAGAGACCCCAGACCCTGAATAGAGAGACACTCCAGACCCTGAATAGAGAGAGACCCCAGACCCTGAATAAAGTGATACCCTAGACCCTGAATAGAGAGACACCCCAGACCCTGAATAGAGAGAGACCCAAGACCCTGAATAGAGAGACACTCCAGAACCTGAATAGAGAGAGACCCCAGACCCTGAATAGAGAGGCACCCCAGACCCTGAATAGAGAGACAACGCAGACCCTGAATAGAGAGACACACCCGACCCTGAGTAGTAAGACACCCCAGACCCTGAATATAAAGACACTCCAGACCCTCAAAAGAGAGACACTCCAGACCCTGAATAGAGAGACACCCCAGACCCTGAATAGAGAGACACCCCAGATCCTGAATAGAGAGACACCCCAGATCCTGAATAGAGAGACACCCCAGACCCTGAATATAAAGACACTCCAGACCCTCAAAAGAGAGACACTCCAGACCCTGAATAGAGAGACACCCCAGACCCTGAATAGAGAGACACCCCAGATCCTGAATAGAGAGACACCCCAGATCCTGAATAGAGAGAGACCCCAGACCCTGAATAGAGAGACACCCCAGACCCTGAATAGAGAGACAACCCAGACCCTGAATAGAGAGACAACCCAGACCCTGAATAGAGAGACACTCCAGACCCTGAATATCGAGACACTCCAGACCCTGAATAGACAGAGACCCCAGACCCTGAGTAGGAGAAACCCAAGACCCTGAATAGACAGAGACCCCAGACCCAGAATAGAGAGACACCCCAGACCCTGAATAGGAGACACCTCAGACCCTCAATAGAGAGACACTCCAGACCCTCAATATAGAGACACTCCAGACCCTGTATAGAGAGAGACCCCAGACCCTAAATTTAGAGAGACCCCAGACCCTGAATAGACAGAGACCCCAGACCCTGAATAGAAAGACACCCCAGACCCTGAATAGACAGAGACCCCAGACCCTGAATAGAGAGACACCCCAGACCCTGAATAGAGAGAGACCCCAGACCCTGACTAGAGAGAGACCCCAGACCGTGAATAGGAGACAACCCAGACCCTGAATAGAGAGACAGCCCAGACCCTGAATAGAGAGACACCCCAGACCCTGAATAGTGAGAGACCCCAGACCCCGATCGGTGAGAGACACTCCAGACCCTGAATAGAGAGAAACCCCAGACCCCGAATAGAGAGACACTCCAGACCCTGAATAGAGAGAGACCCCAGACCCCGAATAGAGAGACACCCCAGACCCTGAATAGAGAGACACTCCAGACCCTGAATAGAGAGACACACCCGACCCTGAGTAGTAAGACACCCCAGACCCTGAATATAAAGACACTCCAGACCCTCAAAAGAGAGACACTCCAGAACCTGAATAGAGAGACACTGCAGACCCTGAATAGAGAGACACCCCAGACCCTGAATAGGGAGTCACCCCAGACCCTGATTAGAAAGACACCCCAGACCCTGAATAGAGAGACACTCCAGACCCTGAATAGAGAGATATCCCAGACCCTGAATTGAGAAACACCCCAGAACCTGAATAGAGGGACACCACAGACCCTGAATAGAGAGACACTGCAGACCTTGAATACAGAGACAATCCAGACTCTCAATAGAGTGTCACTCCAGACCCTCAATAGAGAAACACTCCAGATCCTGAATAGAGAGAGACCCCAGACCCTGAATAGACAGAAACCCCAGACCCTGAATAGAGAGACAGCGCAGAACCTGAATAGAGAGAAATCCCAGACCCTGAAAAGAGAGACACCCCAGACCCTGAATAGAGAGACACCCCAGACACTGAATAGAGAGACACCACAGACCCTGAATAGACAGAGATCCCTGACCCAGAATAGAGAGACACCCCAGACCCTGAATAGAGAGACAGCCCAGACCGTGAATAGAGAGACACTCCAGACCCTGAATATCGAGACACTCCAGACCCTGAATAGACAGAGACCCCAGACCCTGAATAGGAGAAACCCCAGACCCTGAATAGACAGAGACCCCAGACCCAGAATAGAGAGACACCCCAGACCCTGAATAGACAGAGACCCCAGACCCTGAATAGAGAGACACCCCAGACCCTGAATAGACAGAGACCCCAGACCCTGAATAGAGAGACACCGCAGACCCTGAATAGAGAGAGACCCCAGACCCTGAATAGAGAGACACACCAGACCCTGAATAGAGAGACACTCCAGAACCTTAATATCGAGACAGTCCAGACCCTGAATAGACAGAGACCCCAGACCCTGAATAGAGAGACACACCAGACCCTGAATAGTGTTACACTCCAGAACCTTAATATCGAGACACTCCAGACCCTGAATAGACAGAGACCCCAGACCCTGAATAGACAGAGGCCCCAGACCCAGAATAGAGAGATACCCCAGACCCTGAATAGGAGACACCTCAGACCCTCAATAGAGAGACACTCCAGACCCTCAATATAGAGACACTCCAGACCCTGTATAGAGAGAGACCCCAGACCCTGAATAGACAGAGACCTCAGACCCTGAATAGACAGAGACAATAGACACTGATTAGAGAGAGACCCCAGACCGTGAATAGGAGACACCCCAGACCCTGAATAGACAGAGGCCCCAGACCCAGAATAGAGAGACAGCCCAGAACCTGAATAGGAGACACCTCAGACCCTGAATAGAGAGACAGCCCAGACCCTGAATAGTGAGAGACCCCCGACCCCGATCGGTGAGAGACACTCCAGACCCTGAATAGAGAGAAACCCCAGACCCTGAATAGAGAGACACTCCAGATCCTGATTAGAGTGAGATACCGGACCCTGAATAGAGACAGACCCCAGACCCTGAATAGAGAGAGACCCCAGACCGAGAATAGAGAGACACCCCAGACCCTGAATAGACAGAGACACCGCAGACCATGAATAGAGAGACACCCCAGAACCTGAATAGACAGAGACACCGCAGACCATGAATAGAGAGACACCCCAGACCCTGAATAGAGAGACACCCCAGACCCTGAATAGAAAGACACCCCAGACCCTGAATAGAGAGACCCCCCAGACCGAGAATAGAGAGACACCCCAGACCCTGAATAGACAGAGACACCGCGGACCATGAATAGAGAGACACCCCAGAACCTGAATAGAGAGACACCCCAGACCCTGAATAGACAGAGACCCCAGACCCTGAATAGAGAGACACCGCAGACCCTGAATAGAGAGAGAGCCATGAACCTGAATAGTGAGAGACCCAAGACCCTGAATAGAGAGACAACCCAGCCCCTGAGTAGAAAGACACCCCAGACCCTGAATAGAAGACACCCCAGACCCTGAATATCGAGACACTCCAGACCCTGAATAGACAGAGACCCCAGACCCTGAATAGAGGGACACCCCAGAACTTGAATAGAGAGACACCCCAGACCCTGAAAAGTGAGAGACCCCAGACCCTGAATGGAGAGAGACACTCCAGACCCTGAATAGAGAGAGACACCAGACCCTGAATAGAGAAACACTCCAGACCCTGAATAGAGAGACACCACAGACCCTGAATATAGAGACACTCCATTCGCTGAATAGACAGAGACCACAGACCCTGAATAGGAGACACGCCAGACCCTGAATAGACAGAGACCCCAGACCCTGAATAGAGAGACACCCCAGACTCAGAGTAGTGAGAGAAACCCAGACCCTGAATAGAGAGACACCCCAGACCCTGAATAGGAGACACCCCCGACCCTGAATAGACAGGGACCCCAGACCCTGAATGGAGAGACCCCAGAACCTGAATAGTGAGAGTCCCCACACCCCGAATGGAGAGAGACACTCCAGACCGAAAAGAGAGAGACCCCAGACCCTGAAAAGAGAGAGAACCCAAACCCTGAATAGAGAGAGACCCTGAATAAAGTGACACCCCAGACCCTGAATAGAGAGAGACCCCAGACCCTGAATAAAGTGACACCCCAGACCCTGAATAGAGAGTCACCCCAGAGCCTGAATAGAGAGAGAATCCAAACCCTGAACAGAGAGAGACGCCAGTTCCTGAATAGAGACCCCAGACCCTGAATAGAGAGAGACGCCAGACCCTGAATAGAGAGACACTCCAGACCCTGAATAGAGAGAGACCCCAGACCCTGAATAAAGTGATACCCCAGACCCTGAATAGGGAGACACCCCAGACCCTGAATAGGAGACACCTCAGACCCTCAATAGAGAGACACTCCAGACCCTCAATATAGAGACACTCCAGACCCTGTATAGAGTGAGACCCCAGACCCTAAATAGAGAGAGATCCCAGACCCTGAATAGACAGAGACCCCAGACCCTGAATAGAAAGACACCCCAGACCCTGAATAGACAGAGACCCCAGACCCTGAATAGAGAGACACCCCAGACCCTGAATAGAGAGAGACCCCAGACCCTGACTAGAGAGAGACCCCAGACCGTGAATAGGAGACACCACAGACCCTGAATAGACAGAGACCCCAGACCCTGACTAGAGAGAGACCCCACACCGTGAATAGGAGACACCCCAGACCCTGAATAGAGAGACAGCCCAGACCCTGAATAGAGAGACACCCCAGACCCTGAATAGTGAGAGACCCCCGACCCCGATCGGTGAGAGACACTCCAGACCCTGAATAGAGAGAAACCCCAGACCCTGAATAGAGTGAGATACCAGACCCTGAATAGAGACAGACCCCGGAACCTGAATGGAGAGAGACCCCAGTCCCTGAATAGAGAGACACCCCAGACCATGAATAGGAGACCCCAGACCCTGAACAGAGAGAGACACCGAACCTTGAATAGAGGGAGACCCCAGACCCTGAATAGAGAGAGATTCCTGACCCTGAATAGACAGAGAACCCAGACCCTGAATAGACAGAGACCCAAGAGCCTGAATAGAGAGTGACACCAGACCCTGACTAGAGAGAGACCCCAGAACGTGAATAGGAGACACCACAGACCCTGAATAGACAGAGACCCCAGACCCTGACTAGAGAGAGACCCCAGACCGTGAATAGGAGACACCCCAGACCCTGAATAGAGAGACAGCCCAGACCCTGAATAGAGAGACACCCCAGACCCTGAATAGTGAGAGACCCCCGACCCCGATCGGTGAGAGACACTCCAGACCCTGAATAGAGAGAAACCCCAGACCCTGAATAGAGTGAGATACCAGACCCTGAATAGAGACAGACCCCGGAACCTGAATGGAGAGAGACCCCAGTCCCTGAATAGAGAGACACCCCAGACCATGAATAGGAGACCCCAGACCCTGAACAGAGAGAGACACCGAACCTTGAATAGAGGGAGACCCCAGACCCTGAATAGAGAGAGATTCCTGACCCTGAATAGACAGAGAATCCAGACCCTGAATAGACAGAGACCCAAGAGCCTGAATAGAGAGTGACACCAGACCCTGAATAGAGAGACACACCAGGCCTTGAATAGAGAGAAACCACAGACCCTGAATAGAGAGACACCCCAGACCCTGAATAAAGTGACACCCCAGACCCTGAATAGAGTCACCCCAGAGCCTGAATAAAGAGAGAACCCAAACCCTGAATAGAGAGAGACGCCAGTTCCTGAATAGAGACCCCAGACCCTGAATAGAGAGAGACCCCAGACCCTGAATAGAGAGACACTCCAGACCCTGAATAGAGAGAGACCCCAGACCCTGAATAAAGTGACACCCCAGACCCTGAATAGTGAGAGTCCCCACACCCCGAATGGAGAGAGACACTCCAGACCATGAATAGAGAGAGACCCCAGACCCTCAATAGAGAGACACTCCAGAACCTGAATAGAGAGAGACCCCAGACCCTGAATAGAGAGACACTCCAGAACCTGAATAGAGAGAGACCCCAGACCCTGAATAGAGAGGCACCCCAGACCCTGAATAGAGAGACAACGCAGACCCTGAATAGAGAGACACACCCGACCCTGAGTAGTAAGACACCCCAGACCCTGAATATAAAGACACTCCAGACCCTCAAAAGAGAGACACTGCAGACCCTGAATAGAGAGACACCCCAGACCCTGAAAAGAGAGAGACCCCAGATCCTGAATAGAGAGACAACCCAGACCCTGAATAGAGAGACAGCCCAGACCCTGAATAGAGAGACACTCCAGACCCTGAATATCGAGACACTCCAGACCCTGAATAGACAGAGACCCCAGACCCTGAATAGGAGAAACCCCAGACCCTGAATAGACAGAGACCCCAGACCCAGAATAGAGAGACACCCCAGACCCTGAATAGAGAGACAACCCAGACACTGAATAGAGAGACAGCCCAGACCCTGAATAGAGAGACACTCCAGACCCTGAATATCGAGACACTCCAGACCCTGAATAGACAGAGACCCCAGACCCTGAATAGGAGAAACCCCAGACCCTGAATAGACAGAGACCCCAGTCCCAGAATAGAGAGACACCCCAGACCCTGAATAGGAGACAGCTCAGAACCTCAATAGAGAGACACTCCAGACCCTCAATATAGAGACACTCCAGACCCTGTATAGAGAGAGACCCCAGACCCTAAATTTAGAGAGACCCCAGACCCTGAATAGACAGAGTCCCCAGACCCTGAATAGAGAGACACCCCAGACCCTGAATAGAGAGAGACCCCAGACCCTGACTAGAGAGAGACCCCAGACCGTGAGAAGGAGACACCCCAGACCCTGAATAGACAGAGACCCCAGACCCTGACTAGAGAGAGACCCCAGACCGTGAATAGGAGACACCCCAGACCCTGAATAGAGAGACAGCCCAGACCCTGAATAGAGAGACACCCCAGACCCTGAATAGTGAGAGACCCCAGACCCCGATCGGTGAGAGACACTCCAGACCCTGAATAGAGAGAAACACCAGACCCCGAATAGAGAGACACTCCAGACCCTGAATAGAGAGAGAACCCAGACCCCGAATAGAGAGACACTCCAGACCCTGTATAGAGAGACAACGCAGACCCTGAATAGAGAGACACACCCGACCCTGAGTAGTAAGACACCCCAGACCCTGAATATAAAGACACTCCAGACCCTCAAAAGAGAGACACTCCAGACCCTGAATAGAGAGATATCCCAGACCCTGAATTGAGAAACACCCCAGAACCTGAATAGAGGGACACCACAGACCCTGAATAGAGAGACACCGCAGACCTTGAATACAGAGACAACCCAGACTCTCAACAGAGTGTCACTCCAGACCCTCAATAGAGAAACACTCCAGATCCTGAATAGAGAGAGACCCCAGACCCTGAATAGACAGAAACCCCAGACCCTGAATAGAGAGACAGCGCAGAACCTGAATAGAGAGAAATCCCAGACCCTGAAAAGAGAGACACCCCAGACACTGAATAGAGAGACACCACAGACCCTGAATAGACAGAGATCCCTGACCCAGAATAGAGAGACACCCCAGACCCTGAATAGAGAGACACCCAAGACCCTGAATAGTGAGAGACCCCAATCCCCGAATGGAGAGAGACACTCCAGACCCTGAATAGAGAGAGACCCCAGACCCTGAATAGAGAGACACCCCAGACACTGAATAGAGAGACAGCCCAGACACTGAATGGAGAGACAGCCCAGACCCTGAATAGAGAGACAATCCAGAACCTGAATATCGAGACACTCCAGACCCTGAATAGACAGACACCCCAGACCCTGAATAGGAGAAACCCCAGACCCTGAATAGACAGAGACCCCAGACCCAGAATAGAGAGACACCCCAGACCCTGAATAGACAGAGACCCCAGACCCTGAATAGAGAGACACCGCAGACCCTGAATAGAGAGAGACCCCAGACCCTGAATAGAGAGACACACCAGACCCTGAATAGAGAGACACTCCAGAACCTTAATATCGAGACAGTCCAGACCCTGAATAGACAGAGACCCCAGAACCTGAATAGAGAGACACCCCAGACCCTGAATAGAAAGACACCCCAGACCCTGAATAGAGAGACACCCCAGACCCTGAATAGACAGAGACACCGCAGACCATGAATAGAGAGACACCCCAGAACCTGAATAGAGAGACACCCCAGACCCTGAATAGACAGAGACCCCAGACCCTGAATAGAGAGACACCGCAGACCCTGAATAGACAGAGACACCGCAGACCATGAATAGAGAGACACCCCAGAACCTGAATAGAGAGACACCCCAGACCCTGAATAGACAGAGACACCGCAGACCATGAATAGACAGAGACACCGCAGACCATGAATAGAGAGACACCCCAGAACCTGAATAGAGAGACACCCCAGACCCTGAATAGACAGAGACCCCAGACCCTGAATAGAGAGACACCGCAGACCCTGAATAGAGAGAGAGCCATGAACCTGAATAGTGAGAGACCCAAGACCCTGAATAGAGAGACAACCCAGCCCCTGAGTAGAAAGACACCCCAGACCCTGAATAGAGAGACACCCCAGACCATGAATAGGAGACCCCAGACCCTGAACAGAGAGAGACACCGAACCTTGAATAGAGGGAGACCCCAGACCCTGAATAGAGAGAGATTCCTGACCCTGAATAGACAGAGAATCCAGACCCTGAATAGACAGAGACCCAAGAGCCTGAATAGAGAGACACACCAGGCCTTGAATAGAGAGAAACCACAGACCCTGAATAGAGAGACACCCCAGACCCTGAATAAAGTGACACCCCAGACCCTGAATAGAGTCACCCCAGAGCCTGAATAAAGAGAGAACCCAAACCCTGAATAGAGAGAGACGCCAGTTCCTGAATAGAGACCCCAGACCCTGAATAGAGAGAGACCCCAGACCCTGAATAGAGAGACACTCCAGACCCTGAATAGAGAGAGACCCCAGACCCTGAATAAAGTGACACCCCAGACCCTGAATAGTGAGAGTCCCCACACCCCGAATGGAGAGAGACACTCCAGACCATGAATAGAGAGAGACCCCAGACCCTCAATAGAGAGACACTCCAGAACCTGAATAGAGAGAGACCCCAGACCCTGAATAGAGAGACACTCCAGAACCTGAATAGAGAGAGACCCCAGACCCTGAATAGAGAGGCACCCCAGACCCTGAATAGAGAGACAACGCAGACCCTGAATAGAGAGACACACCCGACCCTGAGTAGTAAGACACCCCAGACCCTGAATATAAAGACACTCCAGACCCTCAAAAGAGAGACACTGCAGACCCTGAATAGAGAGACACCCCAGACCCTGAAAAGAGAGAGACCCCAGATCCTGAATAGAGAGACAACCCAGACCCTGAATAGAGAGACAGCCCAGACCCTGAATAGAGAGACACTCCAGACCCTGAATATCGAGACACTCCAGACCCTGAATAGACAGAGACCCCAGACCCTGAATAGGAGAAACCCCAGACCCTGAATAGACAGAGACCCCAGACCCAGAATAGAGAGACACCCCAGACCCTGAATAGAGAGACAACCCAGACACTGAATAGAGAGACAGCCCAGACCCTGAATAGAGAGACACTCCAGACCCTGAATATCGAGACACTCCAGACCCTGAATAGACAGAGACCCCAGACCCTGAATAGGAGAAACCCCAGACCCTGAATAGACAGAGACCCCAGTCCCAGAATAGAGAGACACCCCAGACCCTGAATAGGAGACAGCTCAGAACCTCAATAGAGAGACACTCCAGACCCTCAATATAGAGACACTCCAGACCCTGTATAGAGAGAGACCCCAGACCCTAAATTTAGAGAGACCCCAGACCCTGAATAGACAGAGTCCCCAGACCCTGAATAGAGAGACACCCCAGACCCTGAATAGAGAGAGACCCCAGACCCTGACTAGAGAGAGACCCCAGACCGTGAGAAGGAGACACCCCAGACCCTGAATAGACAGAGACCCCAGACCCTGACTAGAGAGAGACCCCAGACCGTGAATAGGAGACACCCCAGACCCTGAATAGAGAGACAGCCCAGACCCTGAATAGAGAGACACCCCAGACCCTGAATAGTGAGAGACCCCAGACCCCGATCGGTGAGAGACACTCCAGACCCTGAATAGAGAGAAACACCAGACCCCGAATAGAGAGACACTCCAGACCCTGAATAGAGAGAGAACCCAGACCCCGAATAGAGAGACACTCCAGACCCTGTATAGAGAGACAACGCAGACCCTGAATAGAGAGACACACCCGACCCTGAGTAGTAAGACACCCCAGACCCTGAATATAAAGACACTCCAGACCCTCAAAAGAGAGACACTCCAGACCCTGAATAGAGAGATATCCCAGACCCTGAATTGAGAAACACCCCAGAACCTGAATAGAGGGACACCACAGACCCTGAATAGAGAGACACCGCAGACCTTGAATACAGAGACAACCCAGACTCTCAACAGAGTGTCACTCCAGACCCTCAATAGAGAAACACTCCAGATCCTGAATAGAGAGAGACCCCAGACCCTGAATAGACAGAAACCCCAGACCCTGAATAGAGAGACAGCGCAGAACCTGAATAGAGAGAAATCCCAGACCCTGAAAAGAGAGACACCCCAGACACTGAATAGAGAGACACCACAGACCCTGAATAGACAGAGATCCCTGACCCAGAATAGAGAGACACCCCAGACCCTGAATAGAGAGACACCCAAGACCCTGAATAGTGAGAGACCCCAATCCCCGAATGGAGAGAGACACTCCAGACCCTGAATAGAGAGAGACCCCAGACCCTGAATAGAGAGACACCCCAGACACTGAATAGAGAGACAGCCCAGACACTGAATGGAGAGACAGCCCAGACCCTGAATAGAGAGACAATCCAGAACCTGAATATCGAGACACTCCAGACCCTGAATAGACAGACACCCCAGACCCTGAATAGGAGAAACCCCAGACCCTGAATAGACAGAGACCCCAGACCCAGAATAGAGAGACACCCCAGACCCTGAATAGACAGAGACCCCAGACCCTGAATAGAGAGACACCGCAGACCCTGAATAGAGAGAGACCCCAGACCCTGAATAGAGAGACACACCAGACCCTGAATAGAGAGACACTCCAGAACCTTAATATCGAGACAGTCCAGACCCTGAATAGACAGAGACCCCAGAACCTGAATAGAGAGACACCCCAGACCCTGAATAGAAAGACACCCCAGACCCTGAATAGAGAGACCCCCCAGACCGAGAATAGAGAGACACCCCAGACCCTGAATAGACAGAGACACCGCAGACCATGAATAGAGAGACACCCCAGAACCTGAATAGAGAGACACCCCAGACCCTGAATAGACAGAGACACCAGACCCTGAATAGAGAGACACCGCAGACCCTGAATAGAGAGAGAGCCATGAACCTGAATAGTGAGAGACCCAAGACCCTGAATAGAGAGACAACCCAGCCCCTGAGTAGAAAGACACCCCAGACCCTGAATAGAAGACACCCCAGACCCTGAATATCGAGACACTCCAGACCCTGAATAGACAGAGACCCCAGACCCTGAATAGAGGGACACCCCAGAACTTGAATAGAGAGACACCCCAGACCCTGAAAAGTGAGAGACCCCAGACCCTGAATGGAGAGAGACACTCCAGACCCTGAATAGAGAGAGACACCAGACCCTGAATAGAGAAACACTCCAGACCCTGAATAGAGAGACACCACAGACCCTGAATATAGAGACACTCCATTCGCTGAATAGACAGAGACCACAGACCCTGAATAGGAGACACGCCAGACCCTGAATAGACAGAGACCCCAGACCCTGAATAGAGAGACACCCCAGACTCAGAGTAGTGAGAGAAACCCAGACCCTGAATAGAGAGACACCCCAGACCCTGAATAGGAGACACCCCCGACCCTGAATAGACAGGGACCCCAGACCCTGAATGGAGAGACCCCAGAACCTGAATAGTGAGAGTCCCCACACCCCGAATGGAGAGAGACACTCCAGACCGAAAAGAGAGAGACCCCAGACCCTGAAAAGAGAGAGAACCCAAACCCTGAATAGAGAGAGACCCTGAATAAAGTGACACCCCAGACCCTGAATAGAGAGAGACCCCAGACCCTGAATAAAGTGACACCCCAGACCCTGAATAGAGAGTCACCCCAGAGCCTGAATAGAGAGAGAATCCAAACCCTGAACAGAGAGAGACGCCAGTTCCTGAATAGAGACCCCAGACCCTGAATAGAGAGACACTCCAGACCCTGAATAGAGAGAGACCCCAGACCCTGAATAAAGTGATACCCCAGACCCTGAATAGGGAGACACCCCAGACCCTGAATAGGAGACACCTCAGACCCTCAATAGAGAGACACTCCAGACCCTCAATATAGAGACACTCCAGACCCTGTATAGAGTGAGACCCCAGACCCTAAATAGAGAGAGATCCCAGACCCTGAATAGACAGAGACCCCAGACCCTGAATAGAAAGACACCCCAGACCCTGAATAGACAGAGACCCCAGACCCTGACTAGAGAGAGACCCCAGACCGTGAATAGGAGACACCACAGACCCTGAATAGACAGAGACCCCAGACCCTGACTAGAGAGACACCCCAGACCCTGAATAGAGAGAGACCCCAGACCCTGACTAGAGAGAGACCCCAGACCGTGAATAGGAGACACCACAGACCCTGAATAGACAGAGACCCCAGACCCTGACTAGAGAGACACCCCAGACCCTGAATAGAGAGACACCCCAGACCCTGAATAGTGAGAGACCCCCGACCCCGATCGGTGAGAGACACTCCAGACCCTGAATAGAGAGAAACCCCAGACCCTGAATAGAGTGAGATACCAGACCCTGAATAGAGACAGACCCCGGAACCTGAATGGAGAGAGACCCCAGTCCCTGAATAGAGAGACACCCCAGACCATGAATAGGAGACCCCAGACCCTGAACAGAGAGAGACACCGAACCTTGAATAGAGGGAGACCCCAGACCCTGAATAGAGAGAGATTCCTGACCCTGAATAGACAGAGAACCCAGACCCTGAATAGACAGAGACCCAAGAGCCTGAATAGAGAGTGACACCAGACCCTGACTAGAGAGAGACCCCAGAACGTGAATAGGAGACACCACAGACCCTGAATAGACAGAGACCCCAGACCCTGACTAGAGAGAGACCCCAGACCGTGAATAGGAGACACCCCAGACCCTGAATAGAGAGACAGCCCAGACCCTGAATAGAGAGACACCCCAGACCCTGAATAGTGAGAGACCCCCGACCCCGATCGGTGAGAGACACTCCAGACCCTGAATAGAGAGAAACCCCAGACCCTGAATAGAGTGAGATACCAGACCCTGAATAGAGACAGACCCCGGAACCTGAATGGAGAGAGACCCCAGTCCCTGAATAGAGAGACACCCCAGACCATGAATAGGAGACCCCAGACCCTGAACAGAGAGAGACACCGAACCTTGAATAGAGGGAGACCCCAGACCCTGAATAGAGAGAGATTCCTGACCCTGAATAGACAGAGAATCCAGACCCTGAATAGACAGAGACCCAAGAGCCTGAATAGAGAGTGACACCAGACCCTGAATAGAGAGACACACCAGGCCTTGAATAGAGAGAAACCACAGACCCTGAATAGAGAGACACCCCAGACCCTGAATAAAGTGACACCCCAGACCCTGAATAGAGTCACCCCAGAGCCTGAATAAAGAGAGAACCCAAACCCTGAATAGAGAGAGACGCCAGTTCCTGAATAGAGACCCCAGACCCTGAATAGAGAGAGACCCCAGACCCTGAATAGAGAGACACTCCAGACCCTGAATAGAGAGAGACCCCAGACCCTGAATAAAGTGACACCCCAGACCCTGAATAGTGAGAGTCCCCACACCCCGAATGGAGAGAGACACTCCAGACCATGAATAGAGAGAGACCCCAGACCCTCAATAGAGAGACACTCCAGAACCTGAATAGAGAGAGACCCCAGACCCTGAATAGAGAGACACTCCAGAACCTGAATAGAGAGAGACCCCAGACCCTGAATAGAGAGGCACCCCAGACCCTGAATAGAGAGACAACGCAGACCCTGAATAGAGAGACACACCCGACCCTGAGTAGTAAGACACCCCAGACCCTGAATATAAAGACACTCCAGACCCTCAAAAGAGAGACACTGCAGACCCTGAATAGAGAGACACCCCAGACCCTGAAAAGAGAGAGACCCCAGATCCTGAATAGAGAGACAACCCAGACCCTGAATAGAGAGACAGCCCAGACCCTGAATAGAGAGACACTCCAGACCCTGAATATCGAGACACTCCAGACCCTGAATAGACAGAGACCCCAGACCCTGAATAGGAGAAACCCCAGACCCTGAATAGACAGAGACCCCAGACCCAGAATAGAGAGACACCCCAGACCCTGAATAGAGAGACAACCCAGACACTGAATAGAGAGACAGCCCAGACCCTGAATAGAGAGACACTCCAGACCCTGAATATCGAGACACTCCAGACCCTGAATAGACAGAGACCCCAGACCCTGAATAGGAGAAACCCCAGACCCTGAATAGACAGAGACCCCAGTCCCAGAATAGAGAGACACCCCAGACCCTGAATAGGAGACAGCTCAGAACCTCAATAGAGAGACACTCCAGACCCTCAATATAGAGACACTCCAGACCCTGTATAGAGAGAGACCCCAGACCCTAAATTTAGAGAGACCCCAGACCCTGAATAGACAGAGTCCCCAGACCCTGAATAGAGAGACACCCCAGACCCTGAATAGAGAGAGACCCCAGACCCTGACTAGAGAGAGACCCCAGACCGTGAGAAGGAGACACCCCAGACCCTGAATAGACAGAGACCCCAGACCCTGACTAGAGAGAGACCCCAGACCGTGAATAGGAGACACCCCAGACCCTGAATAGAGAGACAGCCCAGACCCTGAATAGAGAGACACCCCAGACCCTGAATAGTGAGAGACCCCAGACCCCGATCGGTGAGAGACACTCCAGACCCTGAATAGAGAGAAACACCAGACCCCGAATAGAGAGACACTCCAGACCCTGAATAGAGAGAGAACCCAGACCCCGAATAGAGAGACACTCCAGACCCTGTATAGAGAGACAACGCAGACCCTGAATAGAGAGACACACCCGACCCTGAGTAGTAAGACACCCCAGACCCTGAATATAAAGACACTCCAGACCCTCAAAAGAGAGACACTCCAGACCCTGAATAGAGAGATATCCCAGACCCTGAATTGAGAAACACCCCAGAACCTGAATAGAGGGACACCACAGACCCTGAATAGAGAGACACCGCAGACCTTGAATACAGAGACAACCCAGACTCTCAACAGAGTGTCACTCCAGACCCTCAATAGAGAAACACTCCAGATCCTGAATAGAGAGAGACCCCAGACCCTGAATAGACAGAAACACCAGACCCTGAATAGAGAGACAGCGCAGAACCTGAATAGAGAGAAATCCCAGACCCTGAAAAGAGAGACACCCCAGACACTGAATAGAGAGACACCACAGACCCTGAATAGACAGAGATCCCTGACCCAGAATAGAGAGACACCCCAGACCCTGAATAGAGAGACACCCAAGACCCTGAATAGTGAGAGACCCCAATCCCCGAATGGAGAGAGACACTCCAGACCCTGAATAGAGAGAGACCCCAGACCCTGAATAGAGAGACACCCCAGACACTGAATAGAGAGACAGCCCAGACACTGAATGGAGAGACAGCCCAGACCCTGAATAGAGAGACAATCCAGAACCTGAATATCGAGACACTCCAGACCCTGAATAGACAGACACCCCAGACCCTGAATAGGAGAAACCCCAGACCCTGAATAGACAGAGACCCCAGACCCAGAATAGAGAGACACCCCAGACCCTGAATAGACAGAGACCCCAGACCCTGAATAGAGAGACACCGCAGACCCTGAATAGAGAGAGACCCCAGACCCTGAATAGAGAGACACACCAGACCCTGAATAGAGAGACACTCCAGAACCTTAATATCGAGACAGTCCAGACCCTGAATAGACAGAGACCCCAGAACCTGAATAGAGAGACACCCCAGACCCTGAATAGAAAGACACCCCAGACCCTGAATAGAGAGACACCCCAGACCCTGAATAGACAGAGACACCGCAGACCATGAATAGAGAGACACCCCAGAACCTGAATAGAGAGACACCCCAGACCCTGAATAGACAGAGACCCCAGACCCTGAATAGAGAGACACCGCAGACCCTGAATAGACAGAGACACCGCAGACCATGAATAGAGAGACACCCCAGAACCTGAATAGAGAGACACCCCAGACCCTGAATAGACAGAGACACCGCAGACCATGAATAGACAGAGACACCGCAGACCATGAATAGAGAGACACCCCAGAACCTGAATAGAGAGACACCCCAGACCCTGAATAGACAGAGACCCCAGACCCTGAATAGAGAGACACCGCAGACCCTGAATAGAGAGAGAGCCATGAACCTGAATAGTGAGAGACCCAAGACCCTGAATAGAGAGACAACCCAGCCCCTGAGTAGAAAGACACCCCAGACCCTGAATAGAAGACACCCCAGACCCTGAATATCGAGACACTCCAGACCCTGAATAGACAGAGACCCCAGACCCTGAATAGAGGGACACCCCAGAACTTGAATAGAGAGACACCCCAGACTCAGAGTAGTGAGAGAAACCCAGACCCTGAATAGAGAGACACCCCAGACCCTGAATAGGAGACACCCCCGACCCTGAATAGACAGGGACCCCAGACCCTGAATGGAGAGACCCCAGAACCTGAATAGTGAGAGTCCCCACACCCCGAATGGAGAGAGACACTCCAGACCGAAAAGAGAGAGACCCCAGACCCTGAAAAGAGAGAGAACCCAAACCCTGAATAGAGAGAGACCCTGAATAAAGTGACACCCCAGACCCTGAATAGAGAGAGACCCCAGACCCTGAATAAAGTGACACCCCAGACCCTGAATAGAGAGTCACCCCAGAGCCTGAATAGAGAGAGAATCCAAACCCTGAACAGAGAGAGACGCCAGTTCCTGAATAGAGACCCCAGACCCTGAATAGAGAGAGACGCCAGACCCTGAATAGAGAGACACTCCAGACCCTGAATAGAGAGAGACCCCAGACCCTGAATAAAGTGATACCCCAGACCCTGAATAGGGAGACACCCCAGACCCTGAATAGGAGACACCTCAGACCCTCAATAGAGAGACACTCCAGACCCTCAATATAGAGACACTCCAGACCCTGTATAGAGTGAGACCCCAGACCCTAAATAGAGAGAGATCCCAGACCCTGAATAGACAGAGACCCCAGACCCTGAATAGAAAGACACCCCAGACCCTGAATAGACAGAGACCCCAGACCCTGAATAGAGAGACACCCCAGACCCTGAATAGAGAGAGACCCCAGACCCTGACTAGAGAGAGACCCCAGACCGTGACTAGGAGACACCACAGACCCTGAATAGACAGAGACCCCAGACCCTGACTAGAGAGAGACCCCACACCGTGAATAGGAGACACCCCAGACCCTGAATAGAGAGACAGCCCAGACCCTGAATAGAGAGACACCCCAGACCCTGAATAGTGAGAGACCCCCGACCCCGATCGGTGAGAGACACTCCAGACCCTGAATAGAGAGAAACCCCAGACCCTGAATAGAGTGAGATACCAGACCCTGAATAGAGACAGACCCCGGAACCTGAATGGAGAGAGACCCCAGTCCCTGAATAGAGAGACACCCCAGACCATGAATAGGAGACCCCAGACCCTGAACAGAGAGAGACACTGAACCTTGAATAGAGGGAGACCCCAGACCCTGAATAGAGAGAGATTCCTGACCCTGAATAGACAGAGAACCCAGACCCTGAATAGACAGAGACCCAAGAGCCTGAATAGAGAGTGACACCAGACCCTGAATAGAGAGACACACCAGGCCTTGAATAGAGAGAAACCACAGACCCTGAATAGAGAGAGACCCCAGAACGTGAATAGGAGACACCACAGACCCTGAATAGACAGAGACCCCAGACCCTGACTAGAGAGAGACCCCAGACCGTGAATAGGAGACACCCCAGACCCTGAATAGAGAGACAGCCCAGACCCTGAATAGAGAGACACCCCAGACCCTGAATAGTGAGAGACCCCCGACCCCGATCGGTGAGAGACACTCCAGACCCTGAATAGAGAGAAACCCCAGACCCTGAATAGAGTGAGATACCAGACCCTGAATAGAGACAGACCCCGGAACCTGAATGGAGAGAGACCCCAGTCCCTGAATAGAGAGACACCCCAGACCATGAATAAAGTGACACCCCAGACCCTGAATAGAGTCACCCCAGAGCCTGAATAAAGAGAGAACCCAAACCCTGAATAGAGAGAGACGCCAGTTCCTGAATAGAGACCCCAGACCCTGAATAGAGAGAGACCCCAGACCCTGAATAGAGAGACACTCCAGACCCTGAATAGAGAGAGACCCCAGACCCTGAATAAAGTGACACCCCAGACCCTGAATAGTGAGAGTCCCCACACCCCGAATGGAGAGAGACACTCCAGACCATGAATAGAGAGAGACCCCAGACCCTCAATAGAGAGACACTCCAGAACCTGAATAGAGAGAGACCCCAGACCCTGAATAGAGAGACACTCCAGAACCTGAATAGAGAGAGACCCCAGACCCTGAATAGAGAGGCACCCCAGACCCTGAATAGAGAGACAACGCAGACCCTGAATAGAGAGACACACCCGACCCTGAGTAGTAAGACACCCCAGACCCTGAATATAAAGACACTCCAGACCCTCAAAAGAGAGACACTGCAGACCCTGAATAGAGAGACACCCCAGACCCTGAAAAGAGAGAGACCCCAGATCCTGAATAGAGAGACAACCCAGACCCTGAATAGAGAGACAGCCCAGACCCTGAATAGAGAGACACTCCAGACCCTGAATATCGAGACACTCCAGACCCTGAATAGACAGAGACCCCAGACCCTGAATAGGAGAAACCCCAGACCCTGAATAGACAGAGACCCCAGACCCAGAATAGAGAGACACCCCAGACCCTGAATAGAGAGACAACCCAGACACTGAATAGAGAGACAGCCCAGACCCTGAATAGAGAGACACTCCAGACCCTGAATATCGAGACACTCCAGACCCTGAATAGACAGAGACCCCAGACCCTGAATAGGAGAAACCCCAGACCCTGAATAGACAGAGACCCCAGTCCCAGAATAGAGAGACACCCCAGACCCTGAATAGGAGACAGCTCAGAACCTCAATAGAGAGACACTCCAGACCCTCAATATAGAGACACTCCAGACCCTGTATAGAGAGAGACCCCAGACCCTAAATTTAGAGAGACCCCAGACCCTGAATAGACAGAGTCCCCAGACCCTGAATAGAGAGACACCCCAGACCCTGAATAGAGAGAGACCCCAGACCCTGACTAGAGAGAGACCCCAGACCGTGAGAAGGAGACACCCCAGACCCTGAATAGACAGAGACCCCAGACCCTGACTAGAGAGAGACCCCAGACCGTGAATAGGAGACACCCCAGACCCTGAATAGAGAGACAGCCCAGACCCTGAATAGAGAGACACCCCAGACCCTGAATAGTGAGAGACCCCAGACCCCGATCGGTGAGAGACACTCCAGACCCTGAATAGAGAGAAACACCAGACCCCGAATAGAGAGACACTCCAGACCCTGAATAGAGAGAGAACCCAGACCCCGAATAGAGAGACACTCCAGACCCTGTATAGAGAGACAACGCAGACCCTGAATAGAGAGACACACCCGACCCTGAGTAGTAAGACACCCCAGACCCTGAATATAAAGACACTCCAGACCCTCAAAAGAGAGACACTCCAGACCCTGAATAGAGAGATATCCCAGACCCTGAATTGAGAAACACCCCAGAACCTGAATAGAGGGACACCACAGACCCTGAATAGAGAGACACCGCAGACCTTGAATACAGAGACAACCCAGACTCTCAACAGAGTGTCACTCCAGACCCTCAATAGAGAAACACTCCAGATCCTGAATAGAGAGAGACCCCAGACCCTGAATAGACAGAAACCCCAGACCCTGAATAGAGAGACAGCGCAGAACCTGAATAGAGAGAAATCCCAGACCCTGAAAAGAGAGACACCCCAGACACTGAATAGAGAGACACCACAGACCCTGAATAGACAGAGATCCCTGACCCAGAATAGAGAGACACCCCAGACCCTGAATAGAGAGACACCCAAGACCCTGAATAGTGAGAGACCCCAATCCCCGAATGGAGAGAGACACTCCAGACCCTGAATAGAGAGAGACCCCAGACCCTGAATAGAGAGACACCCCAGACACTGAATAGAGAGACAGCCCAGACACTGAATGGAGAGACAGCCCAGACCCTGAATAGAGAGACAATCCAGAACCTGAATATCGAGACACTCCAGACCCTGAATAGACAGACACCCCAGACCCTGAATAGGAGAAACCCCAGACCCTGAATAGACAGAGACCCCAGACCCAGAATAGAGAGACACCCCAGACCCTGAATAGACAGAGACCCCAGACCCTGAATAGAGAGACACCGCAGACCCTGAATAGAGAGAGACCCCAGACCCTGAATAGAGAGACACACCAGACCCTGAATAGAGAGACACTCCAGAACCTTAATATCGAGACAGTCCAGACCCTGAATAGACAGAGACCCCAGATCCTGAATAGAGAGACACACCAGACCCTGAATAGTGTGACACTCCAGAACCTTAATATCGAGACACTCCAGACCCTGAATAGACAGAGACCCCAGACCCTGAATAGACAGAGGCCCCAGACCCAGAATAGAGAGATACCCCAGACCCGGAATAGGAGACACCTCAGACCCTCAATAGAGAGACACTCCAGACCCTCAATATAGAGACACTCCAGACCCTGTATAGAGAGAGACCCCAGACCCTAAATAGAGAGAGACCCCAGACCCTGAATAGACAGAGACCTCTGACCCTGAATAGACAGAGACCATAGACACTGAATAGAGAGAGACCCCAGACCGTGGATAGGAGACACCCCAGACCCTGAATAGACAGAGGCCCCAGACCCAGAATAGAGAGACACCCCAGAACCTGAATAGGAGACACCTCAGACCCTGAATAGAGAGACAGCCCAGACCCTGAATAGTGAGAGACCCCCGACCCCGATCGGTGAGAGACACTCCAGACCCTGAATAGAGAGAAACCCCAGACCCTGAATAGAGAGACACTCCATACCCTGATTAGAGTGAGATACCGGACCCTGAATAGAGACAGACCCCAGACCCTGAATAGAGAGACACCCCAGACCGAGAATAGAGAGACACCCCAGACCCTGAATAGACAGAGACACCGCAGACCATGAATAGAGAGACACCCCAGAACCTGAATAGAGAGACACCCCAGACCCTGAATAGACAGAGACCCCAGACCCTGAATAGAGAGACACCCCAGACCCTGAATAGAGAGAGAGCCATGAACCTGAATAGTGAGAGACCCAAGACCCTGAATAGAGAGACAACCCAGCCCCTGAGTAGAAAGACACCCCAGACCCTGAATAGAAGACACCCCAGACCCTGAATATCGAGACACTCCAGACCCTGAATAGACAGAAACCCCAGACCCTGAATAGAGAGACAGCGCAGAACCTGAATAGAGAGAAATCCCAGACCCTGAAAAGAGAGACACCCCAGACACTGAATAGAGAGACACCACAGACCCTGAATAGACAGAGATCCCTGACCCAGAATAGAGAGACACCCCAGACCCTGAATAGAGAGACACCCAAGACCCTGAATAGTGAGAGACCCCAATCCCCGAATGGAGAGAGACACTCCAGACCCTGAATAGAGAGAGACCCCAGACCCTGAATAGAGAGACAGCCCAGACACTGAATGGAGAGACAGCCCAGACCCTGAATAGAGAGACAATCCAGAACCTGAATATGGAGACACTCCAGACCCTGAATAGACAGACACCCCAGACCCTGAATAGGAGAAACCCCAGACCCTGAATAGACAGAGACCCCAGACCCAGAATAGAGAGACACCCCAGACCCTGAATAGACAGAGACCCCAGACCCTGAATAGAGAGACACCGCAGACCCTGAATAGAGAGAGACCCCAGACCCTGAATAGAGAGACATCCCAGACCCTGAATAGAGAGACACTCCAGAACCTTAATATCGAGACAGTCCAGACCCTGAATAGACAGAGACCCCAGATCCTGAATAGAGAGACACACCAGACCCTGAATAGTGTGACACTCCAGAACCTTAATATCGAGACACTCCAGACCCTGAATAGACAGAGACACCAGACCCTGAATAGACAGAGGCCCCAGACCCAGAATAGAGAGATACCCCAGACCCGGAATAGGAGACACCTCAGACCCTCAATAGAGAGACACTCCAGACCCTCAATATAGAGACACTCCAGACCCTGTATAGAGAGAGACCCCAGACCCTAAATAGAGAGAGACCCCAGACCCTGAATAGACAGAGACCTCTGACCCTGAATAGACAGAGACCATAGACACTGAATAGAGAGAGACCCCAGACCGTGGATAGGAGACACCCCAGACCCTGAATAGACAGAGGCCCCAGACCCAGAATAGAGAGACACCCCAGAACCTGAATAGGAGACACCTCAGACCCTGAATAGAGAGACAGCCCAGACCCTGAATAGTGAGAGACCCCCGACCCCGATCGGTGAGAGACACTCCAGACCCTGAATAGAGAGAAACCCCAGACCCTGAATAGAGAGACACTCCAGACCCTGATTAGAGTGAGATACCGGACCCTGAATAGAGACAGACCCCAGACCCTGAATAGAGAGACACCCCAGTCCCTGAATAGAAAGACACCACAGACCCTGAATAGAGAGACACCCCAGACCGAGAATAGAGAGACACCCCAGACCCTGAATAGACAGAGACACCGCAGACCATGAATAGAGAGACACCCCAGAACCTGAATAGAGAGACACCCCAGACCCTGAATAGACAGAGACCCCAGACCCTGAATAGAGAGACACCCCAGACCCTGAATAGAGAGAGAGCCATGAACCTGAATAGTGAGAGACCCAAGACCCTGAATAGAGAGACAACCCAGCCCCTGAGTAGAAAGACACCCCAGACCCTGAATAGAAGACACCCCAGACCCTGAATATCGAGACACTCCAGACCCTGAATAGACAGAGACCCCAGACCCTGAATAGAGGGACACCCCAGAACTTGAATAGAGAGACACCCCAGACCCTGAAAAGTGAGAGACCCCAGACCCTGAATGGAGAGAGACACTCCAGACCCTGAATAGAGAGAGACACCAGACCCTGAATAGAGAAACACTCCAGACCCTGAATAGAGAGACACCACAGACCCTGAATATAGAGACACTCCATTCCCTGAATAGACAGAGACCACAGACCCTGAATAGGAGACACACCAGACCCTGAATAGACAGAGACCCCAGACCCTGAATAGAGAGACACCCCAGACTCAGAGTAGTGAGAGAAACCCAGACCCTGAATAGAGAGACACCCCAGACCCTGAATAGGAGACACCACAGACCCTCAATAGAGAGTCACTCCAGACCCTCAATAGACAGACACACCAGACCCTGAATAGAGAGACACCCCAGACCCTGAATAGGAGCCACCCCCGACCCTGAATAGACAGGGACCCCAGACCCTGAATGGAGAGACCCCAGAACCTGAATAGTGAGAGTCCCCACACCCCGAATGGAGAGAGACACTCCAGACCGAAAAGAGAGAGACCCCAGACCCTGAAAAGAGAGAGAACCCAAACCCTGAATAGAGAGAGACCCTGAATAAAGTGACACCCCAGACCCTGAATAGAGAGAGACCCCAGACCCTGAATAAAGTGACACCCCAGACCCTGAATAGAGAGTCACCCCAGAGCCTGAATAGAGAGAGAATCCAAACCCTGAACAGAGAGAGACGCCAGTTCCTGAATAGAGACCCCAGACCCTGAATAGAGAGAGACCCCAGACCCTGAATAGAGAGACACTCCAGACCCTGAATAGAGAGAGACCCCAGACCCTGAATAAAGTGACACCCCAGACCCTGAATAGTGAGAGTCCCCACACCCCGAATGGAGAGAGACACTCCAGACCATGAATAGAGAGAGATCCCAGACCCTCAATAGAGAGACACTCCAGACCCTGAATAGAGAGAGACGCCAGATCCTGAATAGAGAGACACCCCAGACCCTGAATAGAGAAAACCCAGACCCTGAATAGAGAGAGACCCCAGACCCTGAATAGAGAGACAACCCAGGCCCTGAATAGAGAGAGACCCCAAACCCTGAATAGAGAGAGACGCCAGATCCTGAATAGAGAGACACTCCAGACCCTGAATAGAGAGAGACCCCAGACCCTGAATAAAGTGATACCCCAGACCCTGAATAGGGAGACACCCCAGACCCTGAATAGGAGACACCTCAGACCCTCAATAGAGAGACACTCCAGACCCTCAATATAGAGACACTCCAGACCCTGTATAGAGTGAGACCCCAGACCCTAAATAGAGAGAGATCCCAGACCCTGAATAGACAGAGACCCCAGACCCTGAATAGAAAGACACCCCAGACCCTGAATAGACAGAGACCCCAGACCCTGAATAGAGAGACACCCCAGACCCTGAATAGAGAGAGACCCCAGACCCTGACTAGAGAGAGACCCCAGAACGTGAATAGGAGACACCACAGACCCTGAATAGACAGAGCCCCCAGACCCTGACTAGAGAGAGACCCCAGACCGTGAATAGGAGACACCCCAGACCCTGAATAGAGAGACAGCCCAGACCCTGAATAGAGAGACACCCCAGACCCTGAATAGTGAGAGACCCCCGACCCCGATCGGTGAGAGACACTCCAGACCCTGAATAGAGAGAAACCCCAGACCCTGAATAGAGTGAGATACCAGACCCTGAATAGAGACAGACCCCGGAACCTGAATGGAGAGAGACCCCAGTCCCTGAATAGAGAGACACCCCAGACCATGAATAGGAGACCCCAGACCCTGAACAGAGAGAGACACCGAACCTTGAATAGAGGGAGACCCCAGACCCTGAATAGAGAGAGATTCCTGACCCTGAATAGAGAGAGACCCCAGACCCTGAATAAAGTGATACCCCAGACCCTGAATAGGGAGACACCCCAGACCCTGAATAGGAGACACCTCAGACCCTCAATAGAGAGACACTCCAGACCCTCAATATAGAGACACTCCAGACCCTGTATAGAGTGAGACCCCAGACCCTAAATAGAGAGAGATCCCAGACCCTGAATAGACAGAGACCCCAGACCCTGAATAGAAAGACACCCCAGACCCTGAATAGACAGAGACCCCAGACCCTGAATAGAGAGACACCCCAGACCCTGAATAGAGAGAGACCCCAGACCCTGACTAGAGAGAGACCCCAGAACGTGAATAGGAGACACCACAGACCCTGAATAGACAGAGACCCCAGACCCTGACTAGAGAGAGACCCCAGACCGTGAATAGGAGACATCCCAGACCCTGAATAGAGAGACAGCCCAGACCCTGAATAGAGAGACACCCCAGACCCTGAATAGACAGAAACCCCAGACCCTGAATAGAGAGACAGCGCAGAACCTGAATAGAGAGAAATCCCAGACCCTGAAAAGAGAGACACCCCAGACACTGAATAGAGAGACACCACAGACCCTGAATAGACAGAGATCCCTGACCCAGAATAGAGAGACACCCCAGACCCTGAATAGAGAGACACCCAAGACCCTGAATAGTGAGAGACCCCAATCCCCGAATGGAGAGAGACACTCCAGACCCTGAATAGAGAGAGACCCCAGACCCTGAATAGAGAGACAGCCCAGACACTGAATGGAGAGACAGCCCAGACCCTGAATAGAGAGACAATCCAGAACCTGAATATGGAGACACTCCAGACCCTGAATAGACAGACACCCCAGACCCTGAATAGGAGAAACCCCAGACCCTGAATAGACAGAGACCCCAGACCCAGAATAGAGAGACACCCCAGACCCTGAATAGACAGAGACCCCAGACCCTGAATAGAGAGACACCGCAGACCCTGAATAGAGAGAGACCCCAGACCCTGAATAGAGAGACATCCCAGACCCTGAATAGAGAGACACTCCAGAACCTTAATATCGAGACAGTCCAGACCCTGAATAGACAGAGACCCCAGATCCTGAATAGAGAGACACACCAGACCCTGAATAGTGTGACACTCCAGAACCTTAATATCGAGACACTCCAGACCCTGAATAGACAGAGACACCAGACCCTGAATAGACAGAGGCCCCAGACCCAGAATAGAGAGATACCCCAGACCCGGAATAGGAGACACCTCAGACCCTCAATAGAGAGACACTCCAGACCCTCAATATAGAGACACTCCAGACCCTGTATAGAGAGAGACCCCAGACCCTAAATAGAGAGAGACCCCAGACCCTGAATAGACAGAGACCTCTGACCCTGAATAGACAGAGACCATAGACACTGAATAGAGAGAGACCCCAGACCGTGGATAGGAGACACCCCAGACCCTGAATAGACAGAGGCCCCAGACCCAGAATAGAGAGACACCCCAGAACCTGAATAGGAGACACCTCAGACCCTGAATAGAGAGACAGCCCAGACCCTGAATAGTGAGAGACCCCCGACCCCGATCGGTGAGAGACACTCCAGACCCTGAATAGAGAGAAACCCCAGACCCTGAATAGAGAGACACTCCAGACCCTGATTAGAGTGAGATACCGGACCCTGAATAGAGACAGACCCCAGACCCTGAATAGAGAGACACCCCAGTCCCTGAATAGAAAGACACCCCAGACCGAGAATAGAGAGACACCCCAGACCCTGAATAGACAGAGACACCGCAGACCATGAATAGAGAGACACCCCAGAACCTGAATAGAGAGACACCCCAGACCCTGAATAGACAGAGACCCCAGACCCTGAATAGAGAGACACCCCAGACCCTGAATAGAGAGAGAGCCATGAACCTGAATAGTGAGAGACCCAAGACCCTGAATAGAGAGACAACCCAGCCCCTGAGTAGAAAGACACCCCAGACCCTGAATAGAAGACACCCCAGACCCTGAATATCGAGACACTCCAGACCCTGAATAGACAGAGACCCCAGACCCTGAATAGAGGGACACCCCAGAACTTGAATAGAGAGACACCCCAGACCCTGAAAAGTGAGAGACCCCAGACCCTGAATGGAGAGAGACACTCCAGACCCTGAATAGAGAGAGACACCAGACCCTGAATAGAGAAACACTCCAGACCCTGAATAGAGAGACACCACAGACCCTGAATATAGAGACACTCCATTCCCTGAATAGACAGAGACCACAGACCCTGAATAGGAGACACACCAGACCCTGAATAGACAGAGACCCCAGACCCTGAATAGAGAGACACCCCAGACTCAGAGTAGTGAGAGAAACCCAGACCCTGAATAGAGAGACACCCCAGACCCTGAATAGGAGACACCACAGACCCTCAATAGAGAGTCACTCCAGACCCTCAATAGACAGACACACCAGACCCTGAATAGAGAGACACCCCAGACCCTGAATAGGAGCCACCCCCGACCCTGAATAGACAGGGACCCCAGACCCTGAATGGAGAGACCCCAGAACCTGAATAGTGAGAGTCCCCACACCCCGAATGGAGAGAGACACTCCAGACCGAAAAGAGAGAGACCCCAGACCCTGAAAAGAGAGAGAACCCAAACCCTGAATAGAGAGAGACCCTGAATAAAGTGACACCCCAGACCCTGAATAGAGAGAGACCCCAGACCCTGAATAAAGTGACACCCCAGACCCTGAATAGAGAGTCACCCCAGAGCCTGAATAGAGAGAGAATCCAAACCCTGAACAGAGAGAGACGCCAGTTCCTGAATAGAGACCCCAGACCCTGAATAGAGAGAGACCCCAGACCCTGAATAGAGAGACACTCCAGACCCTGAATAGAGAGAGACCCCAGACCCTGAATAAAGTGACACCCCAGACCCTGAATAGTGAGAGTCCCCACACCCCGAATGGAGAGAGACACTCCAGACCATGAATAGAGAGAGATCCCAGACCCTCAATAGAGAGACACTCCAGACCCTGAATAGAGAGAGACGCCAGATCCTGAATAGAGAGACACCCCAGACACTGAATAGAGAAAACCCAGACCCTGAATAGAGAGAGACCCCAGACCCTGAATAGAGAGACAACCCAGGCCCTGAATAGAGAGAGACCCCAAACCCTGAATAGAGAGAGACGCCAGATCCTGAATAGAGAGACACTCCAGACCCTGAATAGAGAGAGACCCCAGACCCTGAATAAAGTGATACCCCAGACCCTGAATAGGGAGACACCCCAGACCCTGAATAGGAGACACCTCAGACCCTCAATAGAGAGACACTCCAGACCCTCAATATAGAGACACTCCAGACCCTGTATAGAGTGAGACCCCAGACCCTAAATAGAGAGAGATCCCAGACCCTGAATAGACAGAGACCCCAGACCCTGAATAGAAAGACACCCCAGACCCTGAATAGACAGAGACCCCAGACCCTGAATAGAGAGACACCCCAGACCCTGAATAGAGAGAGACCCCAGACCCTGACTAGAGAGAGACCCCAGAACGTGAATAGGAGACACCACAGACCCTGAATAGACAGAGCCCCCAGACCCTGACTAGAGAGAGACCCCAGACCGTGAATAGGAGACACCCCAGACCCTGAATAGAGAGACAGCCCAGACCCTGAATAGAGAGACACCCCAGACCCTGAATAGTGAGAGACCCCCGACCCCGATCGGTGAGAGACACTCCAGACCCTGAATAGAGAGAAACCCCAGACCCTGAATAGAGTGAGATACCAGACCCTGAATAGAGACAGACCCCGGAACCTGAATGGAGAGAGACCCCAGTCCCTGAATAGAGAGACACCCCAGACCATGAATAGGAGACCCCAGACCCTGAACAGAGAGAGACACCGAACCTTGAATAGAGGGAGACCCCAGACCCTGAATAGAGAGAGATTCCTGACCCTGAATAGAGAGAGACCCCAGACCCTGAATAAAGTGATACCCCAGACCCTGAATAGGGAGACACCCCAGACCCTGAATAGGAGACACCTCAGACCCTCAATAGAGAGACACTCCAGACCCTCAATATAGAGACACTCCAGACCCTGTATAGAGTGAGACCCCAGACCCTAAATAGAGAGAGATCCCAGACCCTGAATAGACAGAGACCCCAGACCCTGAATAGAAAGACACCCCAGACCCTGAATAGACAGAGACCCCAGACCCTGAATAGAGAGACACCCCAGACCCTGAATAGAGAGAGACCCCAGACCCTGACTAGAGAGAGACCCCAGAACGTGAATAGGAGACACCACAGACCCTGAATAGACAGAGACCCCAGACCCTGACTAGAGAGAGACCCCAGACCGTGAATAGGAGACACCCCAGACCCTGAATAGAGAGACAGCCCAGACCCTGAATAGAGAGACACCCCAGACCCTGAATAGTGAGAGACCCCCGACCCCGATCGGTGAGAGACACTCCAGACCCTGAATAGAGAGAAACCCCAGACCCTGAATAGAGTGAGATACCAGACCCTGAATAGAGACAGACCCCGGAACCTGAATGGAGAGAGACCCCAGTCCCTGAATAGAGAGACACCCCAGACCATGAATAGGAGACCCCAGACCCTGAACAGAGAGAGACACCGAACCTTGAATAGAGGGAGACCCCAGACCCTGAATAGAGAGAGATTCCTGACCCTGAATAGACAGAGAATCCAGACCCTGAATAGACAGAGACCCAAGAGCCTGAATAGAGAGTGACACCAGACCCTGAATAGAGAGACACACCAGGCCTTGAATAGAGAGAAACCACAGACCCTGAATAGAGAGACACCCCAGACCCTGAATAAAGTGACACCCCAGACCCTGAATAGAGTCACCCCAGAGCCTGAATAAAGAGAGAACCCAAACCCTGAATAGAGAGAGACGCCAGTTCCTGAATAGAGACCCCAGACCCTGAATAGAGAGAGACCCCAGACCCTGAATAGAGAGACACTCCAGACCCTGAATAGAGAGAGACCCCAGACCCTGAATAAAGTGACACCCCAGACCCTGAATAGTGAGAGTCCCCACACCCCGAATGGAGAGAGACACTCCAGACCATGAATAGAGAGAGACCCCAGACCCTCAATAGAGAGACACTCCAGACCCTGAATAGAGAGAGACGCCAGATCCTGAATAGAGAGACACTCCAGACCCTGAATAGAGAGACACCTCAGACCCTGAATAGAGAGACACTCCAGACCCTGAATAGAGAGAGACCCCAGACCCTGAATAAAGTGATACCCCAGACCCTGAATAGAGAGACACCCCAGAACCTGAATAGAGAGAGACCCAAGACCCTGAATAGAGAGACACTCCAGAACCTGAATAGAGAGAGACCCCAGACCCTGAATAGAGAGGCACCCCAGACCCTGAATAGAGAGACAACGCAGACCCTGAATAGAGAGACACACCCGACCCTGAGTAGTAAGACACCCCAGACCCTGAATATAAAGACACTCCAGACCCTCAAAAGAGAGACACTCCAGACCCTGAATAGAGAGACACTGCAGACCCTGAATAGAGAGACACCCCAGACCCTGAATAGAGAGAGACCCCAGATCCTGAATAGAGAGACAACCCAGACCCTGAATAGAGAGACAACCCAGACACTGAATAGAGAGACAGCCCAGACCCTGAATAGAGAGACACTCCAGACCCTGAATATCGAGACACTCCAGACCCTGAATAGACAGAGACCCCAGACCCTGAATAGGAGAAACCCCAGACCCTGAATAGACAGAGACCCCAGACCCAGAATAGAGAGACACCCCAGACCCTGAATAGGAGACACCTCAGAACCTCAATAGAGAGACACTCCAGACCCTCAATATAGAGACACTCCAGACCCTGTATAGAGAGAGACCCCAGACCCTAAATTTAGAGAGACCCCAGACCCTGAATAGACAGAGTCCCCAGACCCTGAATAGAGAGACACCCCAGACCCTGAATAGAGAGAGACCCCAGACCCTGACTAGAGCGAGACCCCAGACCGTGAGAAGGAGACACCCCAGACCCTGAATAGACAGAGACCCCAGACCCTGACTAGAGAGAGACCCCAGACCGTGAATAGGAGACACCCCAGACCCTGAATAGAGAGACAGCCCAGACCCTGAATAGAGAGACACCCCAGACCCTGAATAGTGAGAGACCCCAGACCCCGATCGGTGAGAGACACTCCAGACCCTGAATAGAGAGAAACCCCAGACCCCGAATAGAGAGACACTCCAGACCCTGTATAGAGAGACAACGCAGACCCTGAATAGAGAGACACACCCGACCCTGAGTAGTAAGACACCCCAGACCCTGAATATAAAGACACTCCAGACCCTCAAAAGAGAGACACTCCAGACCCTGAATAGAGAGATATCCCAGACCCTGAATTGAGAAACACCCCAGAACCTGAATAGAGGGACACCACAGACCCTGAATAGAGAGACACCGCAGACCTTGAATACAGAGACAACCCAGACTCTCAACAGAGTGTCACTCCAGACCCTCAATAGAGAAACACTCCAGATCCTGAATAGAGAGAGACCCCAGACCCTGAAGAGACAGAAACCCCAGACCCTGAATAGAGAGACAGCGCAGAACCTGAATAGAGAGAAATCCCAGACCCTGAAAAGAGAGACACCCCAGACACTGAATAGAGAGACACCACAGACCCTGAATAGACAGAGATCCCTGACCCAGAATAGAGAGACACCCCAGACCCTGAATAGAGAGACACCCAAGACCCTGAATAGTGAGAGACCCCAATCCCCGAATGGAGAGAGACACTCCAGACCCTGAATAGAGAGAGACCCCAGACCCTGAATAGAGAGACACCCCAGACACTGAATAGAGAGACAGCCCAGACACTGAATGGAGAGACAGCCCAGACCCTGAATAGAGAGACAATCCAGAACCTGAATATCGAGACACTCCAGACCCTGAATAGACAGACACCCCAGACCCTGAATAGGAGAAACCCCAGACCCTGAATAGACAGAGACCCCAGACCCAGAATAGAGAGACACCCCAGACCCTGAATAGACAGAGACCCCAGACCCTGAATAGAGAGACACACCAGACCCTGAATAGAGAGACACTCCAGAACCTTAATGTCGAGACAGTCCAGACCCTGAATAGACAGAGACCCCAGATCCTGAATAGAGAGACACACCAGACCCTGAATAGTGTGACACTCCAGAACCTTAATATCGAGACACTCCAGACCCTGAATAGACAGAGACCCCAGACCCTGAATAGACAGAGGCCCCAGACCCAGAATAGAGAGATACCCCAGACCCTGAATAGGAGACACCTCAGACCCTCAATAGAGAGACACTCCAGACCCTCAATATAGAGACACTCCAGACCCTGTATAGAGAGAGACCCCAGACCCTAAATAGAGAGAGACCCCAGACCCTGAATAGACAGAGACCTCTGACCCTGAATAGACAGAGACCATAGACACTGAATAGAGAGAGACCCCAGACCGTGGATAGGAGACACCCCAGACCCTGAATAGACAGAGGCCCCAGACCCAGAATAGAGAGACACCCCAGAACCTGAATAGGAGACACCTCAGACCCTCAATAGAGAGACACTCCAGACCCTCAATATAGAGACACTCCAGACCCTGTATAGAGAGAGACCCCAGACCCTAAATAGAGAGAGACCCCAGACCCTGAATAGACAGAGACCTCAGACCCTGAATAGACAGAGACCATAGACACTGAATAGAGAGAGACCCCAGACCGTGAATAGGAGACACCCCAGACCCTGAATAGAGAGACAGCCCAGACCCTGAATAGTGAGAGACCCCCGACCCCGATCGGTGAGAGACACTCCAGACCCTGAATAGAGAGAAACCCCAGACCCTGAATAGAGAGACACTCCAGACCCTGATTAGAGTGAGATACCGGACCCTGAAAAGAGACAGACCCCAGACCCTGAATAGAGAGACACCCCAGTCCCTGAATAGAAAGACACCCCAGACCCTGAATAGAGAGACACCCCAGACCGAGAATAGAGAGACACCCCAGACCCTGAAGAGACAGAGACACCGCAGACCATGAATAGAGAGACACCCCAGAACCTGAATAGAGAGACACCCCAGACCCTGAATAGACAGAGACCCCAGACCCTGAATAGAGAGACACCGCAGACCCTGAATAGAGAGAGAGCCCAGAACCTGAATAGTGAGAGACCCAAGACCCTGAATAGAGAGACAACCCAGCCCCTGAGTAGAAAGACACCCCAGACCCTGAATAGAAGACACCCCGGACCCTGAATATCGAGACACTCCAGACCCTGAATAGACAGAGACCCCAGACCCTGAATAGAGGGACACTCCAAACTTTCAGAAGAGAGACACTCCAGATCCTGAATAGGAGACAACCCAGACCCAGAATAGAGAGACACCCCAGACCCTGAATAGAGAGACAACCCAGACACTGAATAGAGAGACACTCCAGACCCTGAATATCGAGACACTCCAGACCCTGAATAGGAGAATCCCCAGACCCTGAATAGAGAGAGACCCCAGACCCTAAATAGAGACAGACCCCAGACCCTGAATAGACAGATACCCCAGACCCTGAATAGAGAGACACCCCAGACCCTGAATAGAGAGAGACCCCAGACCCTGAATAGAGAGACACCCCAGACCCTGAATAGAGAGAGACCCCAGACCCTGTCTAGAGAGAGACCCCATTCCGTGAATAGGAGACACCCCAGACCCTGAATAGAGAGACAGCCCAGACCCTGAATAGAGAGACACCCCAGACCCTGAATAGTGAGAGACCCCAGACCCCGAATAGAGAGACACTCCAGACCCTGAATAGAGAGAGACCCCAGACCCAGAATAGAGAGACACCCCAGACCCTGAATAGAGAGACACTCCAGACCCTGAATAGAGAGACAACGCAGACCCTGAATAGAGAGACACCCCAGACCCTGAATAGAGTGAGATACCAGATCCTGAATAGAGACAGACCCCGGACCCTGAATAGAGAGAGACCCCAGTCCCTGAATAGAGAGACACCCCAGACCATGAATAGGAGACCCCAGACCCTGAACAGAGAGAGACACCGAACCTTGAATAGAGGGAGACCGCAGATCCTGAATAGAGAGAGATTCCCGACCCTGAATAGACAGAGAATCCAGACCCTGAATAGACAGAGACCCAAGAGCCTGAATAGAGAGTGACACCAGAGCCTGAATGGAGAGACACACCAGGCCTTGAATAGAGAGAAACCACAGACCCTGAATAGAGAGACACCCCAGACCCTGAATAGGAGACACACCAGACCCTGAATAGACAGAGACCCCAGATCCTGAATAGATAGACACCCCAGAACTTGAATAGAGAGACACCCCAGACCCTGAATAGTGAGAGACCCCAGACCCTGAATAGAGAAACACTCCAGACCCTGAATAGAGAGATACCCCAGACCCTGAATAGAGAGACACCACAGACCCTGAATATAGAGACACTCCATTCCCTGAATAGACAGAGACCACAGACCCTGAATAGGAGACTCGCCAGACCCTGAATAGACAGAGACCCCAGACCCTGAATAGAGAGACACCCCAGGCCCTGAGTAGTGAGAGAAACCCAGACCCTGAATAGAGAGACACCCCAGACCCTGAATAGGAGACACCACAGACCCTCAATAGACAGACACTCCAGACCCTGAATAGAGAGACACCCCAGACCCTGAATAGGAGCCACCCCCGACCCTGAATAGACAGGGACCCCAGACCCTGAATGGAGAGACCCCAGAACCTGAATAGTGAGAGTCCCCACACCCCGAATGGAGAGAGACACTCCAGACCGAAAAGAGAGAGACCCCAGACCCTGAATAGAGAGAGAACCCAAAACCTGAATAGAGAGAGACCCTGAATAAAGTGACACCCCAGACCCTGAATAGAGAGAGACCCCAGACCCTGAATAAAGTGACACCCCAGACCCTGAATAGAGAGTCACCCCAGAGCCTGAATAGAGAGAGAACCCAAACCCTGAATAGAGAGAGACGCCAGTTCCTGAATAGAGACCCCAGACCCTGAATAGAGAGAGACCCCAGACCCTGAATAGAGAGACACTCCAGACCCTGAATAGAGAGAGACCCCAGACCCTGAATAAAGTGACACCCCAGACCCTGAATAGTGAGAGTCCCCACACCCCGAATGGAGAGAGACACTCCAGACCATGAATAGAGAGAGACCCCAGACCCTCAATAGAGAGACACTCCAGACCCTGAATAGAGAGAGACGCCAGATCCTGAATAGAGAGACACCCCAGACCCTGAATAGAGGGAGACCCCAGACCCTGAATAGAGAGAAAACCCAGACCCTGAATAGAGAGACACTCCAGAACCTTAATGTCGAGACAGTCCAGACCCTGAATAGACAGAGACCCCAGATCCTGAATAGAGAGACACACCAGACCCTGAATAGTGTGACACTCCAGAACCTTAATATCGAGACACTCCAGACCCTGAATAGACAGAGACCCCAGACCCTGAATAGACAGAGGCCCCAGACCCAGAATAGAGAGATACCCCAGACCCTGAATAGGAGACACCTCAGACCCTCAATAGAGAGACACTCCAGACCCTCAATATAGAGACACTCCAGACCCTGTATAGAGAGAGACCCCAGACCCTAAATAGAGAGAGACCCCAGACCCTGAATAGACAGAGACCTCTGACCCTGAATAGACAGAGACCATAGACACTGAATAGAGAGAGACCCCAGACCGTGGATAGGAGACACCCCAGACCCTGAATAGACAGAGGCCCCAGACCCAGAATAGAGAGACACCCCAGAACCTGAATAGGAGACACCTCAGACCCTCAATAGAGAGACACTCCAGACCCTCAATATAGAGACACTCCAGACCCTGTATAGAGAGAGACCCCAGACCCTAAATAGAGAGAGACCCCAGACCCTGAATAGACAGAGACCTCAGACCCTGAATAGACAGAGACCATAGACACTGAATAGAGAGAGACCCCAGACCGTGAATAGGAGACACCCCAGACCCTGAATAGAGAGACAGCCCAGACCCTGAATAGTGAGAGACCCCCGACCCCGATCGGTGAGAGACACTCCAGACCCTGAATAGAGAGAAACCCCAGACCCTGAATAGAGAGACACTCCAGACCCTGATTAGAGTGAGATACCGGACCCTGAAAAGAGACAGACCCCAGACCCTGAATAGAGAGACACCCCAGTCCCTGAATAGAAAGACACCCCAGACCCTGAATAGAGAGACACCCCAGACCGAGAATAGAGAGACACCCCAGACCCTGAAGAGACAGAGACACCGCAGACCATGAATAGAGAGACACCCCAGAACCTGAATAGAGAGACACCCCAGACCCTGAATAGACAGAGACCCCAGACCCTGAATAGAGAGACACCGCAGACCCTGAATAGAGAGAGAGCCCAGAACCTGAATAGTGAGAGACCCAAGACCCTGAATAGAGAGACAACCCAGCCCCTGAGTAGAAAGACACCCCAGACCCTGAATAGAAGACACCCCGGACCCTGAATATCGAGACACTCCAGACCCTGAATAGACAGAGACCCCAGACCCTGAATAGAGGGACACTCCAAACTTTCAAAAGAGAGACACTCCAGATCCTGAATAGGAGACAACCCAGACCCAGAATAGAGAGACACCCCAGACCCTGAATAGAGAGACACCCAGGACCCTGAATAGTGAGAGACCCCAGACCCCGAATGGAGAGAGACACTCCAGACCCTGAATGGAGAGAGACCCGAGACCCTGAAGAGAGAGACACCCCAGACCCTGAATAGAGAGACAACCCAGACACTGAATAGAGAGACACTCCAGACCCTGAATATCGAGACACTCCAGACCCTGAATGGGAGAATCCCCAGACCCTGAATAGAGAGAGACCCCAGACCCTAAATAGAGACAGACCCCAGACCCTGAATAGACAGATACCCCAGACCCTGAATAGAGAGACACCCCAGACCCTGAATAGAGAGAGACCCCAGACCCTGTCTAGAGAGAGACCCCATTCCGTGAATAGGAGACACCCCAGACCCTGAATAGAGAGACAGCCCAGACCCTGAATAGAGAGACACCCCAGACCCTGAATAGTGAGAGACCCCAGACCCCGATCGGTGAGAGACACTCCAGACCCTGAATAGAGAGAAACCCCAGACCCCGAATAGAGAGACACTCCAGACCCTGAATAGAGAGAGACCCCAGACCCCGAATAGAGAGACACCCCAGACCCTGAATAGAGAGACACTCCAGACCCTGAATAGAGAGACAACGCAGACCCTGAATAGAGAGACACCCCAGACCCTGAATAGAGTGAGATACCAGATCCTGAATAGAGACAGACCCCGGACCCTGAATAGAGAGAGACCCCAGTCCCTGAATAGAGAGACACCCCAGACCATGAATAGGAGACCCCAGACCCTGAACAGAGAGAGACACCGAACCTTGAATAGAGGGAGACCGCAGATCCTGAATAGAGAGAGATTCCCGACCCTGAATAGACAGAGAACCCAGACCCTGAATAGACAGAGACCCAAGAGCCTGAATAGAGAGTGACACCAGAGCCTGAATGGAGAGACACACCAGGCCTTGAATAGAGAGAAACCACAGACCCTGAATAGAGAGACACCCCAGACCCTGAATAGGAGACACACCAGACCCTGAATAGACAGATACCCCAGATCCTGAATAGATAGACACCCCAGAACTTGAATAGAGAGACACCCCAGACCCTGAATAGTGAGAGACCCCAGACCCTGAATAGAGAAACACTCCAGACCCTGAATAGAGAGATACCCCAGACCCTGAATAGAGAGACACCACAGACCCTGAATATAGAGACACTCCATTCCCTGAATAGACAGAGACCACAGACCCTGAATAGGAGACTCGCCAGACCCTGAATAGACAGAGACCCCAGACCCTGAATAGAGAGACACCCCAGGCCCTGAGTAGTGAGAGAAACCCAGACCCTGAATAGAGAGACACCCCAGACCCTGAATAGGAGACACCACAGACCCTCAATAGACAGACACTCCAGACCCTGAATAGAGAGACACCCCAGACCCTGAATAGGAGCCACCCCCGACCCTGAATAGACAGGGACCCCAGACCCTGAATGGAGAGACCCCAGAACCTGAATAGTGAGAGTCCCCACACCCCGAATGGAGAGAGACACTCCAGACCGAAAAGAGAGAGACCCCAGACCCTGAATAGAGAGAGAACCCAAAACCTGAATAGAGAGAGACCCTGAAAAAAGTGACACCCCAGACCCTGAATAGAGAGAGACCCCAGACCCTGAATAAAGTGACACCCCAGACCCTGAATAGAGAGTCACCCCAGAGCCTGAATAGAGAGAGAACCCAAACCCTGAATAGAGAGAGACGCCAGTTCCTGAATAGAGACCCCAGACCCTGAATAGAGAGAGACCCCAGACCCTGAATAGAGAGACACTCCAGACCCTGAATAGAGAGAGACCCCAGACCCTGAATAAAGTGACACCCCAGACCCTGAATAGTGAGAGTCCCCACACCCCGAATGGAGAGAGACACTCCAGACCATGAATAGAGAGAGACCCCAGACCCTCAATAGAGAGACACTCCAGACCCTGAATAGAGAGAGACGCCAGATCCTGAATAGAGAGACACCCCAGACCCTGAATAGAGGGAGACCCCAGACCCTGAATAGAGAGAAAACCCAGACCCTGAATAGAGAGAGACCCCAGACCCTGAATAGAGAGAAAACCCAGACCCTGAATAGAGAGAGACCCCAGACCCTGAATAGAGAGACAACCCAGGCCCTGAATAGAGAGAGACCCCAAACCCTGAATAGAGAGAGACGCCAGATCCTGAATAGAGAGAGACCCCAGACCCTGAATAGAGAGACACTCCAGACCCTGAATAGAGTGAGACCCCAGACCCTGAATAAAGTGATACCCCAGACACTGAATAGGGAGACACCCCAGACCCTGAATAGGAGACACCTCAGACCCTCAACAGAGAGACACTCCAGACCCTCAATATAGAGACACTCCAGACCCTGTATAGAGTGAGACCCCAGACCCTAAATAGAGAGAGATCCCAGACCCTGAATAGACAGAGACCCCAGACCCTGAATAGAAAGACACCCCAGACCCTGAATAGACAGAGACCCCAGACCCTGAATAGAGAGGCAACCCAGACCCTGAATAGAGAGTGACACCAGACCCTGACTAGAGAGAGACCCCAGAACGTGAATAGGAGACACCACAGACCCTGAATAGACAGAGACCCCAGACCCTGACTAGAGAGAGACCCCAGAACGTGAATAGGAGACACCCCAGACCCTGAATAGAGAGACAGCCCAGACCCTGAATAGAGAGACACCCCAGACCCTGAATAGTGAGAGACCACCGACCCCGATCGGTGAGAGAAACTCCAGACCCTGAATAGAGAGAAACCCCAGACCCTGAATAGAGTGAGATACCAGACCCTGAATAGAGACAGACCCCGGAACCTGAATGGAGAGAGACCCCAGTCCCTGAATAGAGAGAGACACTGAACCTTGAATAGAGGGAGACCCCAGACCCTGAATAGAGAGAGATTCCTGACCCTGAATAGACAGAGAACCCAGACCCTGAATAGACAGAGACCCAAGAGCCTGAATAGAGAGACACACCAGGCCTTGAATAGAGAGAAACCACAGACCCTGAATAGAGAGACACCCCAGACCCTGAATAGGCCACACACCAGACCCTGAATAGACAGAGACCCAAGAGCCTGAATAGAGAGAGACCCCAGACCCTGAATAGAGAGACAACCCAGGCCCTGAATAGAGAGAGACCCCAAATCCTGAATAGAGAGAGACGCCAGATCCTGAATAGAGAGAGACCCCAGACCCTGAATAGAGAGACACTCCAGACCCTGAATAGAGTGAGACCCCAGACCCTGAATAAAGTGATACCCCAGACCCTGAATAGGGAGACACCCCAGACCCTGAATAGGAGACACCTCAGACCCTCAACAGAGAGACACTCCAGACCCTCAATATAGAGACACTCCAGACCCTGTATAGAGTGAGACCCCAGACCCTAAATAGAGAGAGATCCCAGACCCTGAATAGACAGAGACCCCAGACCCTGAATAGAGAGACACCCCAGACCCTGAATAGGCCACACACCAGACCCTGAATGGAGAGAGACACTCCAGACCCTGAATAGAGAGAGACACCAGACCCTGAATAGAGAAACACTCCAGACCCTGAATATAGAGACACCCCATCCCTGAATAGAGAGACACCACAGACCCTGAATATAGAGACACTCCATTCCCTGAATAGACAGAGACCACAGACCCTGAATAGGAGACACGCCAGACCCTGAATAGACAGAGACCCCAGACCCTGAATAGAGAAACACCCCAGACCCTGAGTAGCGAGAGAAACCAGGACCCTGAATAGGAGACACCACAGACCCTCAATAGAGAGTCACTCCAGACCCTCAATAGACAGACACACCAGACCCTGAATAGAGAAACACCCCAGACCCTGAATAGGAGCCACCCTTGACCCTGAATAGACAGTAACCCCAGACGCTGAATGGAGAGACCCCAGAACCTGAATAGTGAGAGTCCCCACACCCCGAATGGAGAGAGACACTCCAGACCCTGAAAAGAGAGAGACCAAAGACCCTGAATAGAGAGTCACCCCAGAGTCTGAATAGAGAGAGAACCCAAACCCTGAATAGAGAGAGACGCCAATTCCTGAATAGAGAGTGACACCAGACCCTGAATAGAGAGAGACCCCAGACCCTGAATAAAGTGACACCCCAGACCCTGAATAGAGAGAGACCCCAGACCCTGAATAAAGTGACACCCCAGACCCTGAATAGAGAGTCACCCCAGAGCCTGAATAGAGAGAGAACCCAAACCCTGAATAGAGAGAGACGCCAGTTCCTGAATAGAGACCCCAGACCCTGAATAGAGAGAGACCCCAGACCCTGAATAGAGAGACACTCCAGACCCTGAATAGAGAGAGACCCCAGACCCTGAATAAAGTGACACCCCAGACCCTGAATAGTGAGAGTCCCCACACCCCGAATGGAGAGAGACACTCCAGACCATGAATAGAGAGAGATCCCAGACCCTCAATAGAGAGACACTCCAGACCCTGAATAGAGAGAGACGCCAGATCCTGAATAGAGAGACACCCCAGACCCTGAATAGAGAGACAACGCAGACCCTGAATAGAGAGACACACCCGACCCTGAGTAGTAAGACACCCCAGACGCTGAATATAAAGACACTCCAGACCCTCAAAAGAGAGACACTGCAGACCCTGAATAGAGAGACACCCCAGACCCTGAATAAGGAGTCACCCCAGACCCTGATTAGAAAGACACCCCAGACCCTGAATAGAGAGCCACTCCAGACCCTGAATAGAGAGATATCCCAGACCCTGAATTGAGAAACACCCCAGAACCTGAATAGAGGGACACCACAGACCCTGAATAGAGAGACACCGCAGACCTTGAATACAGAGACAACCCAGACTCTCAATAGAGTGTCACTCCAGACCGTCAATAGAGAAACACTCCAGATCCTGAATAGAGAGAGACCCCAGACCCTGAATAGACAGAAACCCCAGACCCTGAATAGAGAGACAGCGCAGAACCAGAATAGACAGAAATCCCAGACCCTGAAAAGAGAGACACCCCAGACCCTGAATAGAGAGATACCACAGACCCTGAATAGACAGAGACCCCAGACCCAGAATAGAGAGACACCACAGACCCTGAATAGGAGACACCTCAGACCCTCAATGGAGAGACACTCCAGACCCTCAATATAGAGACACTCCAGATCCTGTATAGAGAGAGACCCCAGACCCTAAACAGAGAGAGACCCCAGACTCTGAATAGGCAGAGACCCCAGACCCTGACTAGAGAGAGACCCCAGACCGTGAATAGGAGACACCCCAGACGCTGAATAGAGAGACACCCCAGACCCTGAATAGTGAGAGACCCCCGACCCCGATCGGTGAGAGACACTCCAGACCCTGAATAGAGAGAAACCCCAGACCCTGAATAGAGTGAGATACCGGACCCTGAATAGAGAGAGACCCCAGACCCTGAATAGACAGAGACCCCAGACCCTGAATAGAGAGACACTGCAGACCCTGAATAGAGTGAGATACCGGACCCTGAATAGAGACAGACCCCAGACCCTGAATAGAGAGACACCCCAGTCCCTGAATAGAGAGACACTCCAGACCCTGAATAGAGTGAGACCCCGGACCCTGAATAGACAGAGACCCCAGACCCTGAACAGAGAGAGACACCGAACCCTGAATAGAGAGAGATCCCTGACCCTGAATAGACAGAGAACCCAGACCCTGAATGGACAGAGACCCAAGAGCCTGAATAGAGAGAGACCGCTGACCCTGAATAGAGAGACACCCCAGGCCTTGAATAGAGAGACACCCCAGACCCTGAATAGAGAGAAATCCCAGACCCTGAATAGAGAGGCACCCCAGACCCTGAATAGAGAGACAACCCAGACCCTGAATAGGAGACACCCCAGACCCTGAATAGTGAGAGACCCCAGACCCTGAATAGAGAGAGACACCAGACCCTGAATAGAGAAACACTCGAGACCCTGAATAGAGAGACACTCCAGTCCCTGAATAGACAGAGACCACAGACCCTGAATATAGAGACACTCGAGTCCCTGAATAGACAGAGACCCCAGACCCTGAATATAGAGACACTCGAGTCCCTGAATAGACAGAGACCACAGACCCTGAATAGAGAGACACTCCAGACCCTGAATAGGAGACACCACAGACCCTCAAAAGAGAGTCACTCCAGACCCTCAATAGACAAACACTCCAGACCCTGAATAAAGTGACACCCCAGACCCTGAATAGTGAGAGTCCCTACACCCCGAATGGAGAGAGACACTCCAGACCATGAATAGAGAGAGACCCCAGACCCTCAATAGAGAGACACTCCAGACCCTGAATAGAGAGAGACGCCAGATCCTGAATAGAGAGACACCCCAGACCCTGAATAGAGGGTGAACCCAGACCCTGAATAGAGAGAAAACCCAGACCCTGAATAGAGAGAGACCCCAGACCCTGAATAGAGAGAAAACCCAGACCCTGAATAGAGAGAGACCCCAGACCCTGAATAGAGAGACAACCCAGGCCCTGAATAGAGAGAGACCCCAAACCCTGAATAGAGGGAGACCCCAGACCCTGAATAGAGAGAAAACCCAGACCCTGAATAGAGAGAGACCCCAGACCCTGAATAGAGAGAAAACCCAGACCCTGAATAGAGAGAGACCCCAGACCCTGAATAGAGAGACAACCCAGGCCCTGAATAGAGAGAGACCCCAAACCCTGAATAGAGAGAGACGCCAGATCCTGAATAGAGAGAGACCCCAGACCCTGAATAGAGAGACACTCCAGACCCTGAATAGAGTGAGACCCCAGACCCTGAATAAAGTGATACCCCAGACCCTGAATAGGGAGACACCCCAGACCCTGAATAGGAGACACCTCAGACCCTCAATAGAGAGACACTCCAGACCCTCAATATAGAGACACTCCAGACCCTGTATAGAGTGAGACCCCAGACCCTAAATAGAGAGAGATCCCAGACCCTGAATAGACAGAGACCCCAGACCCTGAATAGAAAGACACCCCAGACCCTGAATAGACAGAGACCCCAGACCCTGAATAGAGAGGCAACCCAGACCCTGAATAGAGAGAGACCCCAGACCCTGACTAGAGAGAGACCCCAGAACGTGAATAGGAGACACCACAGACCCTGAATAGACAGAGACCCCAGACCCTGACTAGAGAGAGACCCCAGAACGTGAATAGGAGACACCCCAGACCCTGAATAGAGAGACAGCCCAGACCCTGAATAGAGAGACACCCCAGACCCTGAATAGTGAGAGACCCCCGACCCCGATCGGTGAGAGAAACTCCAGACCCTGAATAGAGAGAAACCCCAGACCCTGAATAGAGTGAGATACCAGACCCTGAATAGAGACAGACCCCGGACCCTGAATAGAGAGAGACCCCAGTCCCTGAATAGAGAGACACCCCAGACCATGAATAGGAGACCCCAGACCCTGAACAGAGAGAGACACTGAACCTTGAATAGAGGGAGACCCCAGACCCTGAATAGAGAGAGATTCCTGACCCTGAATAGACAGAGAACCCAGACCCTGAATAGACAGAGACCCAAGAGCCTGAATAGAGAGTGACACCAGACCCTGAATAGAGAGACACACCAGGCCTTGAATAGAGAGAAACCACAGACCCTGAATAGAGAGACACCCCAGACCCTGAATAGGCCACACACCAGACCCTGAATAGACAGAGACCCCAGATCCTGAATAGATAGACACCCCAGAACTTGAAAAGAGAGACACCCCAGACCCTGAATAGTGAGAGACCCCAGACCCTGAATAGTGAGAGACCCCAGACCCTGAATGGAGAGAGACACTCCAGACCCTGAATAGAGAGAGACACCAGACCCTGAATAGAGAAACACTCCAGACCCTGAATATAGAGACACTCCATTCCCTGAATAGACAGAGACCACAGACCCTGAATAGGAGACACGCCAGACCCTGAATAGACAGAGACCCCAGACCCTGAATAGAGAAACACCCCAGACCCTGAGTAGCGAGAGAAACCCAGACCCTGAATAGGAGACACCACAGACCCTCAATAGAGAGTCACTCCAGACCCTCAATAGACAGACACACCAGACCCTGAATAGAGTGACACCCCAGACCCTGAATAGGAGCCACCCTTGACCCTGAATAGACAGGGACCCCAGACGCTGAATGGAGAGACCCCAGAACCTGAATAGTGAGAGTCCCCACACCCCGAATGGAGAGAGACACTCCAGACCCTGAAAAGAGAGAGACCAAAGACCCTGAATAGAGAGTCACCCCAGAGTCTGAATAGAGAGAGAACCCAAACCCTGAATAGAGAGAGACGCCAATTCCTGAATAGAGAGTGACACCAGACCCTGAATAAAGTGACACCCCAGACCCTGAATAGAGAGAGACCCCAGACCCTGAATAAAGTGACACCCCAGACCCTGAATAGAGAGTCACCCCAGAGCCTGAATAGAGAGAGAACCCAAACCCTGAATAGAGAGAGACGCCAGTTCCTGAATAGAGACCCCAGACCCTGAATAGAGAGAGACCCCAAACCCTGAATAGAGAGACACTCCAGACCCTGAATAGAGAGAGACCCCAGACCCTGAATAAAGTGACACCCCAGACCCTGAATAGTGAGAGTCCCCACACCCCGAATGGAGAGAGACACTCCAGACCATGAATAGAGAGAGATCCTAGACCCTCAATAGAGAGACACTCCAGAACCTGAATAGAGAGAGACGCCAGATCCTGAATAGAGAGACACCCCAGACCCTGAATAGAGAGACAACGCAGACCCTGAATAGAGAGACATACCCGACCCTGAGTAGTAAGACACCCCAGACGCTGAATATAAAGACACTCCAGACCCTCAAAAGAGAGACACTGCAGACCCTGAATAGAGAGACACCCCAGACCCTGAATAGAGAGCCACTCCAGACCCTGAATAGAGAGAGACCCCAGACCCTGAATTGAGAAACACCCCAGAACCTGAATAGAGGGACACCACAGACCCTGAATAGAGAGACACCGCAGACCTTGAATACAGAGACAACCCAGACTCTCAATAGAGTGTCACTCCAGACCGTCAATAGAGAAACACTCCAGATCCTGAATAGAGAGAGACCCCAGACCCTGAATAGACAGAAACCCCAGACCCTGAATAGAGAGACAGCGCAGAACCTGAATAGACAGAAATCCCAGACCCTGAAAAGAGAGACACCCCAGACCCTGAATAGAGAGATACCACAGACCCTGAATAGACAGAGACCCCAGACCCAGAATAGAGAGACACCCCAGACCCTGAATAGGAGACACCTCAGACCCTCAATAGAGAGACACTCCAGACCCTCAATATAGAGACACTCCAGATCCTGTATAGAGAGAGACCCCAGACCCTAAACAGAGAGAGACCCCAGACCCTGAATAGGCAGAGACCCCAGACCCTGACTAGAGAGAGACCCCAGACCGTGAATAGGAGACACCCCAGACGCTGAATAGAGAGACACCCCAGACCCTGAATAGTGAGAGACCCCCGACACCGATCGGTGAGAGACACTCCAGACCCTGAATAGAGAGAAACCCCAGACCCTGAATAGAGTGAGATACCGGACCCTGAATAGAGAGAGACCCCAGACCCTGAATAGACAGAGACCCCAGACCCTGAATAGAGAGACACTGCAGACCCTGAATAGAGTGAGATACCGGACCCTGAATAGAGACAGACCCCAGACCCTGAATAGAGAGACACCCCAGTCCCTGAATAGAGAGACACTCCAGACCCTGAATAGAGTGAGACCCCGGACCCTGAATAGACAGAGACCCCAGACCCTGAACAGAGAGAGACACCGAACCCTGAATAGAGAGAGATCCCTGACCCTGAATAGACAGAGAACCCAGACCCTGAATGGACAGAGACCCAAGAGCCTGAATAGAGAGAGACCGCTGACCCTGAATAGAGAGACACCCCAGGCCTTGAATAGAGAGACACCCCAGACCCTGAATAGAGAGAAATCCCAGACCCTGAATAGAGAGGCACCCCAGACCCTGAATAGAGAGACAACCCAGACCCTGAATAGGAGACACCCCAGACCCTGAATAGACAGAGACCCCAGATCCTGAATAGATAGACACACCAGAACATGAATAGACAGACACCCCAGACCCTGAATAGTGAGAGACCCCAGACCCTGAATAGAGAGAGACACCAGACCCTGAATAGAGAAACACTCGAGACCCTGAATAGAGAGACACTCCAGTCCCTGAATAGACAGAGACCACAGACCCTGAATATAGAGACACTCGAGTCCCTGAATAGACAGAGACCCCAGACCCTGAATATAGAGACACTCGAGTCCCTGAATAGACAGAGACCACAGACCCTGAATAGAGAGACACTCCAGACCCTGAATAGGAGACACCACAGACCCTCAATAGAGAGTCACTCCAGACCCTCAATAGACAAACACTCCAGACCCTGAATAAAGTGACACCCCAGACCCTGAATAGTGAGAGTCCCCACACCCCGAATGGAGAGAGACACTCCAGACCATGAATAGAGAGAGACCCCAGACCCTCAATAGAGAGACACTCCAGACCCTGAATAGAGAGAGACGCCAGATCCTGAATAGAGAGACACCCCAGACCCTGAATAGAGGGAGACCCCAGACCCTGAATAGAGAGAAAACCCAGACCCTGAATAGAGAGAGACCCCAGACCCTGAATAGAGAGAAAACCCAGACCCTGAATAGAGAGAGACCCCAGACCCTGAATAGAGAGACAACACAGGCCCTGAATAGAGAGAGACCCCAAACCCTGAATAGAGAGAGACGCCAGATCCTGAATAGAGAGAGACCCCAGACCCTGAATAGAGAGACACTCCAGACCATGAATAGAGAGAGACCCCAGACCCTCAATAGAGAGACACTCCAGACCCTGAATAGAGAGAGACGCCAGATCCTGAATAGAGAGACACCCCAGACCCTGAATAGAGGGAGACCCCAGACCCTGAATAGAGAGAGACCCCAGACCCTGAATAGAGAGACAACCCAGGCCCTGAATAGAGAGAGACCCCAAACCCTGAATAGAGAGAGACGCCAGATCCTGAATAGAGAGAGACCCCAGACCCTGAATAGAGAGACACTCCAGACCCTGAATAGAGTGAGACCCCAGACCCTGAATAAAGTGATACCCCAGACCCTGAATAGGGAGACACCCCAGACCCTGAATAGGAGACACCTCAGACCCTCAATAGAGAGACACTCCAGACCCTCAATATAGAGACACTCCAGACCCTGTATAGAGTGAGACCCCAGACCCTAAATAGAGAGAGATCCCAGACCCTGAATAGACAGAGACCCCAGACCCTGAATAGAGAGAGACCCCAGTCCCTGAATAGAGAGAGACCCCAGACCCTGACTAGAGAGAGACCCCAGAACGTGAATAGGAGACACCACAGACCCTGAATAGACAGAGACCCCAGACCCTGACTAGAGAGAGACCCCAGAACGTGAATAGGAGACACCCCAGACCCTGAATAGAGAGACAGCCCAGACCCTGAATAGAGAGACACCCCAGACCCTGAATAGTGAGAGACCCCCGACCCCGATCGGTGAGAGAAACTCCAGACCCTGAATAGAGAGAAACCCCAGACCCTGAATAGAGTGAGATACCAGACCCTGAATAGAGACAGACCCCGGACCCTGAATAGAGAGAGACCCCAGTCCCTGAATAGAGAGACACCCCAGACCATGAATAGGAGACCCCAGACCCTGAACAGAGAGAGACACTGAACCTTGAATAGAGGGAGACCCCAGACCCTGAATAGAGAGAGATTCCTGACCCTGAATAGACAGAGAACCCAGACCCTGAATAGACAGAGACCCAAGAGCCTGAATAGAGAGACACACCAGGCCTTGAATAGAGAGAAACCACAGACCCTGAATAGAGAGACACCCCAGACCCTGAATAGGCCACACACCAGACCCTGAATAGACAGAGACCCAAGAGCCTGAATAGAGAGAGACCCCAGAGCCTGAATAGAGAGACAACCCAGGCCCTGAATAGAGAGAGACCCCAAACCCTGAATAGAGAGAGACGCCAGATCCTGAATAGAGAGAGACCCCAGACCCTGAATAGAGAGACACTCCAGACCCTGAATAGAGTGAGACCCCAGACCCTGAATAAAGTGATACCCCAGACCCTGAATAGGGAGACACCCCAGACCCTGAATAGGAGACACCTCAGACCCTCAACAGAGAGACACTCCAGACCCTCAATATAGAGACACTCCAGACCCTGTATAGAGTGAGACCCCAGACCCTAAATAGAGAGAGATCCCAGACCCTGAATAGACAGAGACCCCAGACCCTGAATAGAGAGACACCCCAGACCCTGAATAGGCCACACACCAGACCCTGAATGGAGAGAGACACTCCAGACCCTGAATAGAGAGAGACACCAGACCCTGAATAGAGAAACACTCCAGACCCTGAATATAGAGACACCCCATCCCTGAATAGAGAGACACCACAGACCCTGAATATAGAGACACTCCATTCCCTGAATAGACAGAGACCCCAGACCCTGAATAGAGAAACACCCCAGACCCTGAGTAGCGAGAGAAACCCAGACCCTGAATAGGAGACACCACAGACCCTCAATAGAGAGTCACTCCAGACCCTCAATAGACAGACACACCAGACCCTGAATAGAGTGACACCCCAGACCCTGAATAGGAGCCACCCTTGACCCTGAATAGACAGGGACCCCAGACGCTGAATGGAGAGACCCCAGAACCTGAATAGTGAGAGTCCCCACACCCCGAATGGAGAGAGACACTCCAGACCCTGAAAAGAGAGAGACCCCAGACCCTGAATAAAGTGACACCCCAGACCCTGAATAGAGAGAGACCCCAGACCCTGAATAAAGTGACACCCCAGAGCCTGAATAGAGAGAGAACCCAAACCCTGAATAGAGAGAGACGCCAGTTCCTGAATAGAGACCCCAGACCCTGAATAGAGAGAGACCCCAGACCCTGAATAGAGAGACACTCCAGACCCTGAATAGAGAGTGACCCCAGACCCTGAATAAAGTGACACCCCAGACCCTGAATAGTGAGAGTCCCCACACCCCGAATGGAGAGAGACACTCCAGACCATGAATAGAGAGAGATCCCAGACCCTCAATAGAGAGACACTCCAGACCCTGAATAGAGAGAGACGCCAGATCCTGAATAGAGAGACACACCAGACCCTGAATAGAGAGACAACGCAGACCCTGAATAGAGAGACACACCCGACCCTGAGTAGTAAGACACCCCAGACGCTGAATATAAAGACACTCCAGACCCTCAAAAGAGAGACACTGCAGACCCTGAATAGAGAGACACCCCAGACCCTGAATAAGGAGTCACCCCAGACCCTGATTAGAAAGACACCCCAGACCCTGAATAGAGAGCCACTCCAGACCCTGAATAGAGAGATATCCCAGACCCTGAATTGAGAAACACCCCAGAACCTGAATAGAGGGACACCACAGACCCTGAATAGAGAGACACCGCAGACCTTGAATACAGAGACAACCCAGACTCTCAATAGAGTGTCACTCCAGACCGTCAATAGAGAAACACTCCAGATCCTGAATAGAGAGAGACCCCAGACCCTGAATAGACAGAAACCCCAGACCCTGAATAGAGAGACAGCGCAGAACCTGAATAGAGAGAAATCCCAGACCCTGAAAAGAGAGACACCCCAGACCCTGAATAGAGAGAAACCACAGACCCTGAATAGACAGAGACCCCAGACCCAGAATAGAGAGACACCCCAGACCCTGAATAGGAGACACCTCAGACCCTCAATAGAGAGACACTCCAGACCCTCAATATAGAGACACTCCAGATCCTGTATAGAGAGAGACCCCAGACCCTAAACAGAGAGAGACCCCAGACCCTGAATAGGCAGAGACCCCAGACCCTGACTAGAGAGAGACCCCAGACCGTGAATAGGAGACACCCCAGACGCTGAAGAGAGAGACACCCCAGACCCTGAATAGTGAGAGACCCCCGACCCCGATCGGTGAGAGACACTCCAGACCCTGAATAGAGAGAAACCCCAGACCCTGAATAGAGTGAGATACCGGACCCTGAATAGAGAGAGACCCCAGACCCTGAATAGACAGAGACCCCAGACCCTGAATAGAGAGACACTGCAGACCCTGAATAGAGTGAGATACCGGACCCTGAATAGAGACAGACCCCAGACCCTGAATAGAGAGACACCCCAGTCCCTGAATAGAGAGACACTCCAGACCCTGAATAGAGTGAGACCACGGACCCTGAATAGACAGAGACCCCAGACCCTGAACAGAGAGAGACACCGAACCCTGAATAGAGAGAGATCCCTGACCCTGAATAGACAGAGAACCCAGACCCTGAATGGACAGAGACCCAAGAGCCTGAATAGAGAGAGACCGCTGACCCTGAATAGAGAGACACCCCAGGCCTTGAATAGAGAGACACCCCAGACCCTGAATAGAGAGAAATCCCAGACCCTGAATAGAGAGGCACCCCAGACCCTGAATAGAGAGACACCCCAGACCCTGAATTGGAGACACCCCAGACCCTGAATAGACAGAGACCCCAGATCCTGAATAGATAGACACACCAGAACATGAATAGACAGACACCCCAGACCCTGAATAGTGAGAGACCCCAGACCCTGAATAGAGAGAGACACCAGACCCTGAATAGAGAAACACTCGAGACCCTGAATAGAGAGACACTCCAGTCCCTGAATAGACAGAGACCACAGACCCTGAATATAGAGACACTCGAGTCCCTGAATAGACAGAGACCACAGACCCTGAATAGAGAGACTCTCCAGACCCTGAATAGGAGACACCACAGACCCTCAATAGAGAGTCACTCCAGACCCTCAATAGACAAACACTCCAGACCCTGAATAAAGTGACACCCCAGACCCTGAATAGTGAGAGTCCCTACACCCCGAATGGAGAGAGACACTCCAGACCATGAATAGAGAGAGACCCCAGACCCTCAATAGAGAGACACTCCAGACCCTGAATAGAGAGAGACGCCAGATCCTGAATAGAGAGACACCCCAGACCCTGAATAGAGGGAGACCCTAGACCCTGAATAGAGAGAAAACCCAGACCCTGAATAGAGAGAGACCCCAGACCCTGAATAGAGAGAAAACCCAGACCCTGAATAGAGAGAGACCCCAGACCCTGAATAGAGAGACAACCCAGGCCCTGAATAGAGAGAGACCCCAAACCCTGAATAGAGAGAGACGCCAGATCCTGAATAGAGAGAGACCCCAGACCCTGAATAGAGAGACACTCCAGACCCTGAATAGAGTGAGACCCCAGACCCTGAATAAAGTGATACCCCAGACCCTGAATAGGGAGACACCCCAGACCCTGAATAGGAGACACCTCAGACCCTCAATAGAGAGACACTCCAGACCCTCAATATAGAGACACTCCAGACCCTGTATAGAGAGAGACCCCAGACCCTAAATAGAGAGAGATCCCAGACCCTGAATAGACAGAGACCCCAGACCCTGAATAGAAAGACACCCCAGACCCTGAATAGACAGAGACCCCAGACCCTGACTAGAGAGAGACCCCAGAACGTGAATAGGAGACACCACAGACCCTGAATAGACAGAGACCCCAGACCCTGACTAGAGAGAGACCCCAGAACGTGAATAGGAGACACCCCAGACCCTGAATAGAGAGACAGCCCAGACCCTGAATAGAGAGACACCCCAGACCCTGAATAGTGAGAGACCCCCGACCCCGATCGGTGAGAGAAACTCCAGACCCTGAATAGAGAGAAACCCCAGACCCTGAATAGAGTGAGATACCAGACCCTGAATAGAGACAGACCCCGGACCCTGAATAGAGAGAGACCCCAGTCCCTGAATAGAGAGACACCCCAGACCATGAATAGGAGACCCCAGACCCTGAACAGAGAGAGACACTGAACCTTGAATAGAGGGAGACCCCAGACCCTGAATAGAGAGAGATTCCTGACCCTGAATAGACAGAGAACCCAGACCCTGAATAGACAGAGACCCAAGAGCCTGAATAGAGAGACACACCAGGCCTTGAATAGAGAGAAACCACAGACCCTGAATAGAGAGACACCCCAGACCCTGAATAGGCCACACACCAGACCCTGAATAGACAGAGACCCAAGAGCCTGAATAGAGAGAGACCCCAGAGCCTGAATAGAGAGACAACCCAGGCCCTGAATAGAGAGAGACCCCAAACCCTGAATAGAGAGAGACGCCAGATCCTGAATAGAGAGAGACCCCAGACCCTGAATAGAGAGACACTCCAGACCCTGAATAGAGTGAGACCCCAGACCCTGAATAAAGTGATACCCCAGACCCTGAATAGGGAGACACCCCAGACCCTGAATAGGAGACACCTCAGACCCTCAACAGAGAGACACTCCAGACCCTCAATATAGAGACACTCCAGACCCTGTATAGAGTGAGACCCCAGACCCTAAATAGAGAGAGATCCCAGACCCTGAATAGACAGAGACCCCAGACCCTGAATAGAGAGACACCCCAGACCCTGAATAGGCCACACACCAGACCCTGAATGGAGAGAGACACTCCAGACCCTGAATAGAGAGAGACACCAGACCCTGAATAGAGAAACACTCCAGACCCTGAATATAGAGACACCCCATCCCTGAATATAGAGACACTCCATTCCCTGAATAGACAGAGACCCCAGACCCTGACTAGAGAGAGACCCCAGAACGTGAATAGGAGACACCCCAGACCCTGAATAGAGAGACAGCCCAGACCCTGAATAGAGAGACACCCCAGACCCTGAATAGTGAGAGACCCCCGACCCCGATCGGTGAGAGAAACTCCAGACCCTGAATAGAGAGAAACCCCAGACCCTGAATAGAGTGAGATACCAGACCCTGAATAGAGACAGACCCCGGACCCTGAATAGAGAGAGACCCCAGTCCCTGAATAGAGCGACACCCCAGACCATGAATAGGAGACCCCAGACCCTGAACAGAGAGAGACACTGAACCTTGAATAGAGGGAGACCCCAGACCCTGAATAGAGAGAGATTCCTGACCCTGAATAGACAGAGAACCCAGACCCTGAATAGACAGAGACCCAAGAGCCTGAATAGAGAGTGACACCAGACCCTGAATAGAGAGACACACCAGGCCTTGAATAGAGAGAAACCACAGACCCTGAATAGGAGACACACCAGACCCTGAATAGACAGAGACCCCAGAACCTGAATAGATAGACACCCCAGAACTTGAAAAGAGAGACACCCCAGACCCTGAATAGTGAGAGACCCCAGACCCTGAATAGTGAGAGACCCCAGACCCTGAATGGAGAGAGACACTCCAGACCCTGAATAGAGAGAGACACCAGACCCTGAATAGAGAAACACTCCAGACCCTGAATATAGAGACACTCCATTCCCTGAATAGACAGAGACCACAGACCCTGAATAGGAGACACGCCAGACCCTGAATAGACAGAGACCCCAGACCCTGAATAGAGAAACACCCCAGACCCTGAGTAGCGAGAGAAACCCAGACCCTGAATAGGAGACACCACAGACCCTCAATAGAGAGTCACTCCAGACCCCCAATAGACAGACACACCAGACCCTGAATAGAGTGACACCCCAGACCCTGAATAGGAGCCACCCTTGACCCTGAATAGACAGGGACCCCAGACGCTGAATGGAGAGACCCCAGAACCTGAATAGTGAGAGTCCCCACACCCCGAATGGAGAGAGACACTCCAGACCCTGAAAAGAGAGAGACCAAAGACCCTGAATAGAGAGTCACCCCAGAGTCTGAATAGAGAGAGAACCCAAACCCTGAATAGAGAGAGACGCCAATTCCTGAATAGAGAGTGACACCAGACCCTGAATAAAGTGACACCCCAGACCCTGAATAGAGAGAGACCCCAGACCCTGAATAAAGTGACACCCCAGACCCTGAATAGAAAGTCACCCCAGAGCCTGAATAGAGAGAGAACCCAAACCCTGAATAGAGAGAGACGCCAGTTCCTGAATAGAGACCCCAGACCCTGAATAGAGAGACACCCCAGACCCTGAATAGAGAGAGACCCCAAACCCTGAATAGAGAGACACTCCAGACCCTGAATAGAGAGAGACCCCAGACCCTGAATAAAGTGACACCCCAGACCCTGAATAGTGAGAGTCCCCACACCCCGAATGGAGAGAGACACTCCAGACCATGAATAGAGAGAGATCCTAGACCCTCAATAGAGAGACACTCCAGAACCTGAATAGAGAGAGACGCCAGATCCTGAATAGAGAGAGACCCCAGACCCTGAATAGAGAGACAACGCAGACCCTGAATAGAGTGAGACCCCAGACCCTGAATAAAGTGATACCCCAGACCCTGAATAGGGAGACACCCCAGACCCTGAATAGGAGACACCTCAGACCCTCAATAGAGAGACACTCCAGACCCTCAATATAGAGACACTCCAGACCCTGTATAGAGTGAGACCCCAGACCCTAAATAGAGAGAGATCCCAGACCCTGAATAGACAGAGACCCCAGACCCTGAATAGAAAGACACCCCAGACCCTGAATAGACAGAGACCCCAGACCCTGAATAGAGAGGCAACCCAGACCCTGAATAGAGAGAGACCCCAGACCCTGACTAGAGAGAGACCCCAGAACGTGAATAGGAGACACCACAGACCCTGAATAGACAGAGACCCCAGACCCTGACTAGAGAGAGACCCCAGAACGTGAATAGGAGACACCCCAGACCCTGAATAGAGAGACAGCCCAGACCCTGAATAGAGAGACACCCCAGACCCTGAATAGTGAGAGACCCCCGACCCCGATCGGTGAGAGAAACTCCAGACCCTGAATAGAGAGAAACCCCAGACCCTGAATAGAGTGAGATACCAGACCCTGAATAGAGACAGACCCCGGACCCTGAATAGAGAGAGACCCCAGTCCCTGAATAGAGAGACACCCCAGACCATGAATAGGAGACCCCAGACCCTGAACAGAGAGAGACACTGAACCTTGAATAGAGGGAGACCCCAGACCCTGAATAGAGAGAGATTCCTGACCCTGAATAGACAGAGAACCCAGACCCTGAATAGACAGAGACCCAAGAGCCTGAATAGAGAGACACACCAGGCCTTGAATAGAGAGAAACCACAGACCCTGAATAGAGAGACACCCCAGACCCTGAATAGGCCACACACCAGACCCTGAATAGACAGAGACCCAAGAGCCTGAATAGAGAGAGACCCCAGAGCCTGAATAGAGAGACAACCCAGGCCCTGAATAGAGAGAGACCCCAAACCCTGAATAGAGAGAGACGCCAGATCCTGAATAGAGAGAGACCCCAGACCCTGAATAGAGAGACACTCCAGACCCTGAATAGAGTGAGACCCCAGACCCTGAATAAAGTGATACCCCAGACCCTGAATAGGGAGACACCCCAGACCCTGAATAGGAGACACCTCAGACCCTCAACAGAGAGACACTCCAGACCCTCAATATAGAGACACTCCAGACCCTGTATAGAGTGAGACCCCAGACCCTAAATAGAGAGAGATCCCAGACCCTGAATAGACAGAGACCCCAGACCCTGAATAGAGAGACACCCCAGACCCTGAATAGGCCACACACCAGACCCTGAATGGAGAGAGACACTCCAGACCCTGAATAGAGAGAGACACCAGACCCTGAATAGAGAAACACTCCAGACCCTGAATATAGAGACACCCCATCCCTGAATAGAGAGACACCACAGACCCTGAATATAGAGACACTCCATTCCCTGAATAGACAGAGACCCCAGACCCTGAATAGAGAAACACCCCAGACCCTGAGTAGCGAGAGAAACCCAGACCCTGAATAGGAGACACCACAGACCCTCAATAGAGAGTCACTCCAGACCCTCAATAGACAGACACACCAGACCCTGAATAGAGTGACACCCCAGACCCTGAATAGGAGCCACCCTTGACCCTGAATAGACAGGGACCCCAGACGCTGAATGGAGAGACCCCAGAACCTGAATAGTGAGAGTCCCCACACCCCGAATGGAGAGAGACACTCCAGACCCTGAAAAGAGAGAGACCCCAGACCCTGAATAAAGTGACACCCCAGACCCTGAATAGAGAGAGACCCCAGACCCTGAATAAAGTGACACCCCAGAGCCTGAATAGAGAGAGAACCCAAACCCTGAATAGAGAGAGACGCCAGTTCCTGAATAGAGACCCCAGACCCTGAATAGAGAGAGACCCCAGACCCTGAATAGAGAGACACTCCAGACCCTGAATAGAGAGTGACCCCAGACCCTGAATAAAGTGACACCCCAGACCCTGAATAGTGAGAGTCCCCACACCCCGAATGGAGAGAGACACTCCAGACCATGAATAGAGAGAGATCCCAGACCCTCAATAGAGAGACACTCCAGACCCTGAATAGAGAGAGACGCCAGATCCTGAATAGAGAGACACACCAGACCCTGAATAGAGAGACAACGCAGACCCTGAATAGAGAGACACACCCGACCCTGAGTAGTAAGACACCCCAGACGCTGAATATAAAGACACTCCAGACCCTCAAAAGAGAGACACTGCAGACCCTGAATAGAGAGACACCCCAGACCCTGAATAAGGAGTCACCCCAGACCCTGATTAGAAAGACACCCCAGACCCTGAATAGAGAGCCACTCCAGACCCTGAATAGAGAGATATCCCAGACCCTGAATTGAGAAACACCCCAGAACCTGAATAGAGGGACACCACAGACCCTGAATAGAGAGACACCGCAGACCTTGAATACAGAGACAACCCAGACTCTCAATAGAGTGTCACTCCAGACCGTCAATAGAGAAACACTCCAGATCCTGAATAGAGAGAGACCCCAGACCCTGAATAGACAGAAACCCCAGACCCTGAATAGAGAGACAGCGCAGAACCTGAATAGAGAGAAATCCCAGACCCTGAAAAGAGAGACACCCCAGACCCTGAATAGAGAGAAACCACAGACCCTGAATAGACAGAGACCCCAGACCCAGAATAGAGAGACACCCCAGACCCTGAATAGGAGACACCTCAGACCCTCAATAGAGAGACACTCCAGACCCTCAATATAGAGACACTCCAGATCCTGTATAGAGAGAGACCCCAGACCCTAAACAGAGAGAGACCCCAGACCCTGAATAGGCAGAGACCCCAGACCCTGACTAGAGAGAGACCCCAGACCGTGAATAGGAGACACCCCAGACGCTGAATAGAGAGACACCCCAGACCCTGAATAGTGAGAGACCCCCGACCCCGATCGGTGAGAGACACTCCAGACCCTGAATAGAGAGAAACCCCAGACCCTGAATAGAGTGAGATACCGGACCCTGAATAGAGAGAGACCCCAGACCCTGAATAGACAGAGACCCCAGACCCTGAATAGAGAGACACTGCAGACCCTGAATAGAGTGAGATACCGGACCCTGAATAGAGACAGACCCCAGACCCTGAATAGAGAGACACCCCAGTCCCTGAATAGAGAGACACTCCAGACCCTGAATAGAGTGAGACCACGGACCCTGAATAGACAGAGACCCCAGACCCTGAACAGAGAGAGACACCGAACCCTGAATAGAGAGAGATCCCTGACCCTGAATAGACAGAGAACCCAGACCCTGAATGGACAGAGACCCAAGAGCCTGAATAGAGAGAGACCGCTGACCCTGAATAGAGAGACACCCCAGGCCTTGAATAGAGAGACACCCCAGACCCTGAATAGAGAGAAATCCCAGACCCTGAATAGAGAGGCACCCCAGACCCTGAATAGAGAGACACCCCAGACCCTGAATTGGAGACACCCCAGACCCTGAATAGACAGAGACCCCAGATCCTGAATAGATAGACACACCAGAACATGAATAGACAGACACCCCAGACCCTGAATAGTGAGAGACCCCAGACCCTGAATAGAGAGAGACACCAGACCCTGAATAGAGAAACACTCGAGACCCTGAATAGAGAGACACTCAGTCCCTGAATAGACAGAGACCACAGACCCTGAATATAGAGACACTCGAGTCCCTGAATAGACAGAGACCACAGACCCTGAATAGAGAGACTCTCCAGACCCTGAATAGGAGACACCACAGACCCTCAATAGAGAGTCACTCCAGACCCTCAATAGACAAACACTCCAGACCCTGAATAAAGTGACACCCCAGACCCTGAATAGTGAGAGTCCCTACACCCCGAATGGAGAGAGACACTCCAGACCATGAATAGAGAGAGACCCCAGACCCTCAATAGAGAGACACTCCAGACCCTGAATAGAGAGAGACGCCAGATCCTGAATAGAGAGACACCCCAGACCCTGAATAGAGGGAGACCCCAGACCCTGAATAGAGAGAAAACCCAGACCCTGAATAGAGAGAGACCCCAGACCCTGAATAGAGAGAAAACCCAGACCCTGAATAGAGAGAGACCCCAGACCCTGAATAGAGAGACAACCCAGGCCCTGAATAGAGAGAGACCCCAAACCCTGAATAGAGAGAGACGCCAGATCCTGAATAGAGAGAGACCCCAGACCCTGAATAGAGAGACACTCCAGACCCTGAATAGAGTGAGACCCCAGACCCTGAATAAAGTGATACCCCAGACCCTGAATAGGGAGACACCCCAGACCCTGAATAGGAGACACCTCAGACCCTCAATAGAGAGACACTCCAGACCCTCAATATAGAGACACTCCAGACCCTGTATAGAGAGAGACCCCAGACCCTAAATAGAGAGAGATCCCAGACCCTGAATAGACAGAGACCCCAGACCCTGAATAGAAAGACACCCCAGACCCTGAATAGACAGAGACCCCAGACCCTGACTAGAGAGAGACCCCAGAACGTGAATAGGAGACACCACAGACCCTGAATAGACAGAGACCCCAGACCCTGACTAGAGAGAGACCCCAGAACGTGAATAGGAGACACCCCAGACCCTGAATAGAGAGACAGCCCAGACCCTGAATAGAGAGACACCCCAGACCCTGAATAGTGAGAGACCCCCGACCCCGATCGGTGAGAGAAACTCCAGACCCTGAATAGAGAGAAACCCCAGACCCTGAATAGAGTGAGATACCAGACCCTGAATAGAGACAGACCCCGGACCCTGAATAGAGAGAGACCCCAGTCCCTGAATAGAGAGACACCCCAGACCATGAATAGGAGACCCCAGACCCTGAACAGAGAGAGACACTGAACCTTGAATAGAGGGAGACCCCAGACCCTGAATAGAGAGAGATTCCTGACCCTGAATAGACAGAGAACCCAGACCCTGAATAGACAGAGACCCAAGAGCCTGAATAGAGAGACACACCAGGCCTTGAATAGAGAGAAACCACAGACCCTGAATAGAGAGACACCCCAGACCCTGAATAGGCCACACACCAGACCCTGAATAGACAGAGACCCAAGAGCCTGAATAGAGAGAGACCCCAGAGCCTGAATAGAGAGACAACCCAGGCCCTGAATAGAGAGAGACCCCAAACCCTGAATAGAGAGAGACGCCAGATCCTGAATAGAGAGAGACCCCAGACCCTGAATAGAGAGACACTCCAGACCCTGAATAGAGTGAGACCCCAGACCCTGAATAAAGTGATACCCCAGACCCTGAATAGGGAGACACCCCAGACCCTGAATAGGAGACACCTCAGACCCTCAACAGAGAGACACTCCAGACCCTCAATATAGAGACACTCCAGACCCTGTATAGAGTGAGACCCCAGACCCTAAATAGAGAGAGATCCCAGACCCTGAATAGACAGAGACCCCAGACCCTGAATAGAGAGACACCCCAGACCCTGAATAGGCCACACACCAGACCCTGAATGGAGAGAGACACTCCAGACCCTGAATAGAGAGAGACACCAGACCCTGAATAGAGAAACACTCCAGACCCTGAATATAGAGACACCCCATCCCTGAATATAGAGACACTCCATTCCCTGAATAGACAGAGACCCCAGACCCTGACTAGAGAGAGACCCCAGAACGTGAATAGGAGACACCCCAGACCCTGAATAGAGAGACAGCCCAGACCCTGAATAGAGAGACACCCCAGACCCTGAATAGTGAGAGACCCCCGACCCCGATCGGTGAGAGAAACTCCAGACCCTGAATAGAGAGAAACCCCAGACCCTGAATAGAGTGAGATACCAGACCCTGAATAGAGACAGACCCCGGACCCTGAATAGAGAGAGACCCCAGTCCCTGAATAGAGCGACACCCCAGACCATGAATAGGAGACCCCAGACCCTGAACAGAGAGAGACACTGAACCTTGAATAGAGGGAGACCCCAGACCCTGAATAGAGAGAGATTCCTGACCCTGAATAGACAGAGAATCCAGACCCTGAATAGACAGAGACCCAAGAGCCTGAATAGAGAGTGACACCAGACCCTGAATAGAGAGACACACCAGGCCTTGAATAGAGAGAAACCACAGACCCTGAATAGAGAGACACCCCAGACCCTGAATAGGCCACACACCAGACCCTGAATAGACAGAGACCCCAGATCCTGAATAGATAGACACCCCAGAACTTGAAAAGAGAGACACCCCAGACCCTGAATAGTGAGAGACCCCAGACCCTGAATAGTGAGAGACCCCAGACCCTGAATGGAGAGAGACACTCCAGACCCTGAATAGAGAGAGACACCAGACCCTGAATAGAGAAACACTCCAGACCCTGAATATAGAGACACTCCATTCCCTGAATAGACAGAGACCACAGACCCTGAATAGGAGACACGCCAGACCCTGAATAGACAGAGACCCCAGACCCTGAATAGAGAAACACCCCAGACCCTGAGTAGCGAGAGAAACCCAGACCCTGAATAGGAGACACCACAGACCCTCAATAGAGAGTCACTCCAGACCCTCAATAGACAGACACACCAGACCCTGAATAGAGTGACACCCCAGACCCTGAATAGGAGCCACCCTTGACCCTGAATAGACAGGGACCCCAGACGCTGAATGGAGAGACCCCAGAACCTGAATAGTGAGAGTCCCCACACCCCGAATGGAGAGAGACACTCCAGACCCTGAAAAGAGAGAGACCAAAGACCCTGAATAGAGAGTCACCCCAGAGTCTGAATAGAGAGAGAACCCAAACCCTGAATAGAGAGAGACGCCAATTCCTGAATAGAGAGTGACACCAGACCCTGAATAAAGTGACACCCCAGACCCTGAATAGAGAGAGACCCCAGACCCTGAATAAAGTGACACCCCAGACCCTGAATAGAGAGTCACCCCAGAGCCTGAATAGAGAGAGAACCCAAACCCTGAATAGAGAGAGACGCCAGTTCCTGAATAGAGACCCCAGACCCTGAATAGAGAGAGACCCCAGACCCTGAATAGAGAGACACTCCAGACCCTGAATAGAGAGAGACCCCAGACCCTGAATAAAGTGACACCCCAGACCCTGAATAGTGAGAGTCCCCACACCCCGAATGGAGAGAGACACTCCAGACCATGAATAGAGAGAGATCATAGACCCTCAATAGAGAGACACTCCAGAACCTGAATAGAGAGAGACGCCAGATCCTGAATAGAGAGACACCCCAGACCCTGAATAGAGAGACAACGCAGACCCTGAATAGAGAGACACACCCGACCCTGAGTAGTAAGACACCCCAGACGCTGAATATAAAGACACTCCAGACCCTCAAAAGAGAGACACTGCAGACCCTGAATAGAGAGACACCCCAGACCCTGAATAGAGAGCCACTCCAGACCCTGAATAGAGAGAGACCCCAGACCCTGAATTGAGAAACACCCCAGAACCTGAATAGAGGGACACCACAGACCCTGAATAGAGAGACACCGCAGACCTTGAATACAGAGACAACCCAGACTCTCAATAGAGTGTCACTCCAGACCGTCAATAGAGAAACACTCCAGATCCTGAATAGAGAGAGACCCCAGACCCTGAATAGACAGAAACCCCAGACCCTGAATAGAGAGACAGCGCAGAACCTGAATAGACAGAAATCCCAGACCCTGAAAAGAGAGACACCCCAGACCCTGAATAGAGAGATACCACAGACCCTGAATAGACAGAGACCCCAGACCCAGAATAGAGAGACACCCCAGACCCTGAATAGGAGACACCTCAGACCCTCAATAGAGAGACACTCCAGACCCTCAATATAGAGACACTCCAGATCCTGTATAGAGAGAGACCCCAGACCCTAAACAGAGAGAGACCCCAGACTCTGAATAGGCAGAGACCCCAGACCCTGACTAGAGAGAGACCCCAGACCGTGAATAGGAGACACCCCAGACGCTGAATAGAGAGACACCCCAGACCCTGAATAGTGAGAGACCCCCGACACCGATCGGTGAGAGACACTCCAGACCCTGAATAGAGAGAAACCCCAGACCCTGAATAGAGTGAGATACCGGACCCTGAATAGAGAGAGACCCCAGACCCTGAATAGACAGAGACCCCAGACCCTGAATAGAGAGACACTGCAGACCCTGAATAGAGTGAGATACCGGACCCTGAATAGAGACAGACCCCAGACCCTGAATAGAGAGACACCCCAGTCCCTGAATAGAGAGACACTCCAGACCCTGAATAGAGTGAGACCCCGGACCCTGAATAGACAGAGACCCCAGACCCTGAACAGAGAGAGACACCGAACCCTGAATAGAGAGAGATCCCTGACCCTGAATAGACAGAGAACCCAGACCCTGAATGGACAGAGACCCAAGAGCCTGAATAGAGAGAGACCGCTGACCCTGAATAGAGAGACACCCCAGGCCTTGAATAGAGAGACACCCCAGACCCTGAATAGAGAGAAATCCCAGACCCTGAATAGAGAGGCACCCCAGACCCTGAATAGAGAGACAACCCAGACCCTGAATAGGAGACACCCCAGACCCTGAATAGACAGAGACCCCAGATCCTGAATAGATAGACACACCAGAACATGAATAGACAGACACCCCAGACCCTGAATAGTGAGAGACCCCAGACCCTGAATAGAGAGAGACACCAGACCCTGAATAGAGAAACACTCGAGACCCTGAATAGAGAGACACTCCAGTCCCTGAATAGACAGAGACCACAGACCCTGAATATAGAGACACTCGAGTCCCTGAATAGACAGAGACCCCAGACCCTGAATATAGAGACACTCGAGTCCCTGAATAGACAGAGACCACAGACCCTGAATAGAGAGACACTCCAGACCCTGAATAGGAGACACCACAGACCCTCAATAGAGAGTCACTCCAGACCCTCAATAGACAAACACTCCAGACCCTGAATAAAGTGACACCCCAGACCCTGAATAGTGAGAGTCCCCACACCCCGAATGGAGAGAGACACTCCAGACCATGAATAGAGAGAGACCCCAGACCCTCAATAGAGAGACACTCCAGACCCTGAATAGAGAGAGACGCCAGATCCTGAATAGAGAGACACCCCAGACCCTGAATAGAGGGAGACCCCAGACCCTGAATAGAGAGAAAACCCAGACCCTGAATAGAGAGAGACCCCAGACCCTGAATAGAGAGAGAACCCAGACCCTGAATAGAGAGACACCCGAGACCCTGAATAGAGAGAGACCCCAGACCCTGAATAGCGAGACAACCCAGGCCCTGAATAGAGAGAGACCCCAAACCCTGAATAGAGAGAGACGCCAGATCCTGAATAGAGAGAGACCCCAGACCCTGAATAGAGAGACACTCCAGACCCTGAATAGAGTGAGACCCCAGACCCTGAATAAAGTGATACCCCAGACCCTGAATAGGGAGACACCCCAGACCCTGAATAGGAGACACCTCAGACCCTCAATAGAGAGACACTCCAGACCCTCAATATAGAGACACTCCAGACCCTGTATAGAGTGAGACCCCAGACCCTAAATAGAGAGAGATCCCAGACCCTGAATAGACAGAGACCCCAGACCCTGAATAGAGAGGCAACCCAGACCCTGAATAGAGAGAGACCCCAGACCCTGACTAGAGAGAGACCCCAGAACGTGAATAGGAGACACCACAGACCCTGAATAGACAGAGACTCCAGACCCTGACTAGAGAGAGACCCCAGAACGTGAATAGGAAACACCCCAGACCCTGAATAGAGAGACAGCCCAGACCCTGAATAGAGAGACACCCCAGACCCTGAATAGTGAGAGACCCCCGACCCCGATCGGTGAGAGAAACTCCAGACCCTGAATAGAGAGAAACCCCAGACCCTGAATAGAGTGAGATACCAGACCCTGAATAGAGACAGACCCCGGACCCTGAATAGAGAGAGACCCCAGTCCCTGAATAGAGAGACACCCCAGACCATGAATAGGAGACCCCAGACCCTGAACAGAGAGAGACACTGAACCTTGAATAGAGGGAGACCCCAGACCCTGAATAGAGAGAGATTCCTGACCCTGAATAGACAGAGAACCCAGACCCTGAATAGACAGAGACCCAAGAGCCTGAATAGAGAGACACACCAGGCCTTGAATAGAGAGAAACCACAGACCCTGAATAGAGAGACACCCCAGACCCTGAATAGGCCACACACCAGACCCTGAATAGACAGAGACCCAAGAGCCTGAATAGAGAGAGACCCCAGAGCCTGAATAGAGAGACAACCCAGGCCCTGAATAGAGAGAGACCCCAAACCCTGAATAGAGAGAGACGCCAGATCCTGAATAGAGAGAGACCCCAGACCCTGAATAGAGAGACACTCCAGACCCTGAATAGAGTGAGACCCCAGACCCTGAATAAAGTGATACCCCAGACCCTGAATAGGGAGACACCCCAGACCCTGAATAGGAGACACCTCAGACCCTCAACAGAGAGACACTCCAGACCCTCAATATAGAGACACTCCAGACCCTGTATAGAGTGAGACCCCAGACCCTAAATAGAGAGAGATCCCAGACCCTGAATAGACAGAGACCCCAGACCCTGAATAGAGAGACACCCCAGACCCTGAATAGGCCACACACCAGACCCTGAATGGAGAGAGACACTCCAGACCCTGAATAGAGAGAGACACCAGACCCTGAATAGAGAAACACTCCAGACCCTGAATATAGAGACACCCCATCCCTGAATAGAGAGACACCACAGACCCTGAATATAGAGACACTCCATTCCCTGAATAGACAGAGACCCCAGACCCTGAATAGAGAAACACCCCAGACCCTGAGTAGCGAGAGAAACCCAGACCCTGAATAGGAGACACCACAGACCCTCAATAGAGAGTCACTCCAGACCCTCAATAGACAGACACACCAGACCCTGAATAGAGTGACACCCCAGACCCTGAATAGGAGCCACCCTTGACCCTGAATAGACAGGGACCCCAGACGCTGAATGGAGAGACCCCAGAACCTGAATAGTGAGAGTCCCCACACCCCGAATGGAGAGAGACACTCCAGACCCTGAAAAGAGAGAGACCCCAGACCCTGAATAAAGTGACACCCCAGACCCTGAATAGAGAGAGACCCCAGACCCTGAATAAAGTGACACCCCAGACCCTGAATAGAGAGTCACCCCAGAGCCTGAATAGAGAGAGAACCCAAACCCTGAATAGAGAGAGACGCCAGTTCCTGAATAGAGACCCCAGACCCTGAATAGAGAGAGACCCCAGACCCTGAATAGAGAGACACTCCAGACCCTGAATAGAGAGTGACCCCAGACCCTGAATAAAGTGACACCCCAGACCCTGAATAGTGAGAGTCCCCACACCCCGAATGGAGAGAGACACTCCAGACCATGAATAGAGAGAGATCCCAGACCCTCAATAGAGAGACACTCCAGACCCTGAATAGAGAGAGACGCCAGATCCTGAATAGAGAGACACACCAGACCCTGAATAGAGAGACAACGCAGACCCTGAATAGAGAGACACACCCGACCCTGAGTAGTAAGACACCCCAGACGCTGAATATAAAGACACTCCAGACCCTCAAAAGAGAGACACTGCAGACCCTGAATAGAGAGACACCCCAGACCCTGAATAAGGAGTCACCCCAGACCCTGATTAGAAAGACACCCCAGACCCTGAATAGAGAGCCACTCCAGACCCTGAATAGAGAGATATCCCAGACCCTGAATTGAGAAACACCCCAGAACCTGAATAGAGGGACACCACAGACCCTGAATAGAGAGACACTGCAGACCTTGAATACAGAGACAACCCAGACTCTCAATAGAGTGTCACTCCAGACCGTCAATAGAGAAACACTCCAGATCCTGAATAGAGAGAGACCCCAGACCCTGAATAGACAGAAACCCCAGACCCTGAATAGAGAGACAGCGCAGAACCTGAATAGAGAGAAATCCCAGACCCTGAAAAGAGAGACACCCCAGACCCTGAATAGAGAGAAACCACAGACCCTGAATAGACAGAGACCCCAGACCCAGAATAGAGAGACACCCCAGACCCTGAATAGGAGACACCTCAGACCCTCAATAGAGAGACACTCCAGACCCTCAATATAGAGACACTCCAGATCCTGTATAGAGAGAGACCCCAGACCCTAAACAGAGAGAGACCCCAGACCCTGAATAGGCAGAGACCCCAGACCCTGACTAGAGAGAGACCCCAGACCGTGAATAGGAGACACCCCAGACGCTGAATAGAGAGACACCCCAGACCCTGAATAGTGAGAGACCCCCGACCCCGATCGGTGAGAGACACTCCAGACCCTGAATAGAGAGAAACCCCAGACCCTGAATAGAGTGAGATACCGGACCCTGAATAGAGAGAGACCCCAGACCCTGAATAGACAGAGACCCCAGACCCTGAATAGAGAGACACTGCAGACCCTGAATAGAGTGAGATACCGGACCCTGAATAGAGACAGACCCCAGACCCTGAATAGAGAGACACCCCAGTCCCTGAATAGAGAGACACTCCAGACCCTGAATAGAGTGAGACCCCGGACCCTGAATAGACAGAGACCCCAGACGCTGAACAGAGAGAGACACCGAACCCTGAATAGAGAGAGATCCCTGACCCTGAATAGACAGAGAACCCAGACCCTGAATGGACAGAGACCCAAGAGCCTGAATAGAGAGAGACCGCTGACCCTGAATAGAGAGACACCCCAGGCCTTGAATAGAGAGACACCCCAGACCCTGAATAGAGAGAAATCCCAGACCCTGAATAGAGAGGCACCCCAGACCCTGAATAGAGAGACACCCCAGACCCTGAATTGGAGACACCTCAGACCCTGAATAGACAGAGACCCCAGATCCTGAATAGATAGACACACCAGAACATGAATAGACAGACACCCCAGACCCTGAATAGTGAGAGACCCCAGACCCTGAATAGAGAGAGACACCAGACCCTGAATAGAGAAACACTCGAGACCCTGAATAGAGAGACACTCCAGTCCCTGAATAGACAGAGACCACAGACCCTGAATATAGAGACACTCGAGTCCCTGAATAGACAGAGACCACAGACCCTGAATAGAGAGACTCTCCAGACCCTGAATAGGAGACACCACAGACCCTCAATAGAGAGTCACTCCAGACCCTCAATAGACAAACACTCCAGACCCTGAATAAAGTGACACCCCAGACCCTGAATAGTGAGAGTCCCTACACCCCGAATGGAGAGAGACACTCCAGACCATGAATAGAGAGAGACCCCAGACCCTCAATAGAGAGACACTCCAGACCCTGAATAGAGAGAGACGCCAGATCCTGAATAGAGAGACACCCCAGACCCTGAATAGAGGGAGACCCCAGACCCTGAATAGAGAGAAAACCCAGACCCTGAATAGAGAGAGACCCCAGACCCTGAATAGAGAGAAAACCCAGACCCTGAATAGAGAGAGACCCCAGACCCTGAATAGAGAGACAACCCAGGCCCTGAATAGAGAGAGACCCCAAACCCTGAATAGAGAGAGACGCCAGATCCTGAATAGAGAGAGACCCCAGACCCTGAATAGAGAGACACTCCAGACCCTGAATAGAGTGAGACCCCAGACCCTGAATAAAGTGATACCCCAGACCCTGAATAGGGAGACACCCCAGACCCTGAATAGGAGACACCTCAGACCCTCAATAGAGAGACACTCCAGACCCTCAATATAGAGACACACCAGACCCTGTATAGAGAGAGACCCCAGACCCTAAATAGAGAGAGATCCCAAACCCTGAATAGACAGAGACCCCAGACCCTGAATAGAAAGACACCCCAGACCCTGAATAGACAGAGACCCCAGACCCTGACTAGAGAGAGACCCCAGAACGTGAATAGGAGACACCACAGACCCTGAATAGACAGAGACCCCAGACCCTGACTAGAGAGAGACCCCAGAACGTGAATAGGAGACACCCCAGACCCTGAATAGAGAGACACCCCAGACCCTGAATAGAGAGACACCCCAGACCCTGAATAGTGAGAGACCCCCGACCCCGATCGGTGAGAGAAACTCCAGACCCTGAATAGAGAGAAACCCCAGACCCTGAATAGAGTGAGATACCAGACCCTGAATAGAGACAGACCCCGGACCCTGAATAGAGAGAGACCCCAGTCCCTGAATAGAGAGACACCCCAGACCATGAATAGGAGACCCCAGACCCTGAACAGAGAGAGACACTGAACCTTGAATAGAGGGAGACCCCAGACCCTGAATAGAGAGAGATTCCTGACCCTGAATAGACAGAGAACCCAGACCCTGAATAGACAGAGACCCAAGAGCCTGAATAGAGAGACACACCAGGCCTTGAATAGAGAGAAACCACAGACCCTGAATAGAGAGACACCCCAGACCCTGAATAGGCCACACACCAGACCCTGAATAGACAGAGACCCAAGAGCCTGAATAGAGAGAGACCCCAGAGCCTGAATAGAGAGACAACCCAGGCCCTGAATAGAGAGAGACCCCAAACCCTGAATAGAGAGAGACGCCAGATCCTGAATAGAGAGAGACCCCAGACCCTGAATAGAGAGACACTCCAGACCCTGAATAGAGTGAGACCCCAGACCCTGAATAAAGTGATACCCCAGACCCTGAATAGGGAGACACCCCAGACCCTGAATAGGAGACACCTCAGACCCTCAACAGAGAGACACTCCAGACCCTCAATATAGAGACACTCCAGACCCTGTATAGAGTGAGACCCCAGACCCTAAATAGAGAGAGATCCCAGACCCTGAATAGACAGAGACCCCAGACCCTGAATAGAGAGACACCCCAGACCCTGAATAGGCCACACACCAGACCCTGAATGGAGAGAGACACTCCAGACCCTGAATATAGAGACACCCCATCCCTGAATATAGAGACACTCCATTCCCTGAATAGACAGAGACCACAGACCCTGAATAGGAGACACGCCAGACCCTGAATAGACAGAGACCCCAGACCCTGAATAGAGAAACACCCCAGACCCTGAGTAGCGAGAGAAACCCAGACCCTGAATAGGAGACACCACAGACCCTCAATAGAGAGTCACTCCAGACCCTCAATAGACAGACACACCAGACCCTGAATAGAGTGACACCCCAGACCCTGAATAGGAGCCACCCTTGACCCTGAATAGACAGGGACCCCAGACGCTGAATGGAGAGACCCCAGAACCTGAATAGTGAGAGTCCCCACACCCCGAATGGAGAGAGACACTCCAGACCCTGAAAACAGAGAGACCAAAGACCCTGAATAGAGAGTCACCCCAGAGTCTGAATAGAGAGAGAACCCAAACCCTGAATAGAGAGAGACGCCAATTCCTGAATAGAGAGTGACACCAGACCCTGAATAGAGAGAGACCCCAGACCCTGAATAAAGTGACACCCCAGACCCTGAATAGAGAGACACTCCAGACCCTGAATAGAGAGAGACCCCAGACCCTGAATAAAGTGACACCCCAGACCCTGAATAGTGAGAGTCCCCACACCCCGAATGGAGAGAGACACTCCAGACCATGAATAGAGAGAGATCCCAGACCCTCAATAGAGAGACACTCCAGACCCTGAATAGAGAGAGACGCCAGATCCTGAATAGAGAGACACCCCAGACCCTGAATAGAGAGACAACGCAGACCCTGAATAGAGAGACACACCCGACCCTGAGTAGTAAGACACCCCAGACGCTGAATATAAAGACACTCCAGACCCTCAAAAGAGAGACACTGCAGACCCTGAATAGAGAGACACCCCAGACCCTGAATAAGGAGTCACCCCAGACCCTGATTAGAAAGACACCCCAGACCCTGAATAGAGAGCCACTCCAGACCCTGAATAGAGAGATATCCCAGACCCTGAATTGAGAAACACCCCAGAACCTGAATAGAGGGACACCACAGACCCTGAATAGAGAGACACCGCAGACCTTGAGTACAGAGACAACCCAGACTCTCAATAGAGTGTCACTCCAGACCGTCAATAGAGAAACACTCCAGATCCTGAATAGAGAGAGACCCCAGACCCTGAATAGACAGAAACCCCAGACCCTGAATAGAGAGACAGCGCAGAACCTGAATAGAGAGAAATCCCAGACCCTGAAAAGAGAGACACCCCAGACACTGAATAGAGAGACACCACAGACCCTGAATAGACAGAGACCCCAGACCCAGAATAGAGAGACACCCCAGACCCTGAATAGGAGACACCTCAGACCCTCAATAGAGAGACACTCCAGACCCTCAATATAGAGACACTCCAGATCCTGTATAGAGAGAGACCCCAGACCCTAAACAGAGAGAGACCCCAGACCCTGAATAGGCAGAGACCCCAGACCCTGACTAGAGAGAGACCCCAGACCGTGAATAGGAGACACCCCAGACGCTGAATAGAGAGACAGCCCAGACCCTGAATAGTGAGAGACCCCCGACCCCGATCGGTGAGAGACACTCCAGACCCTGAATAGAGAGAAACCCCAGACCCTGAATAGAGTGAGATACCGGACCCTGAATAGAGAGAGACCCCAGACCCTGAATAGACAGAGACCCCAGACCCTGAATAGAGAGACACTGCAGACCCTGAATAGAGTGAGATACCGGACCCTGAATAGAGACAGACCCCAGACCCTGAATAGAGAGACACCCCAGTCCCTGAATAGAGAGAGATCCCTGACCCTGAATAGACAGAGAACCCAGACCCTGAATGGACAGAGACCCAAGAGCCTGAATAGAGAGAGACCGCTGACCCTGAATAGAGAGACACCCCAGGCCTTGAATAGAGAGACACCCCAGACCCTGAATAGAGAGAAATCCCAGACCCTGAATAGAGAGGCACCCCAGACCCTGAATAGAGAGACACCCCAGACCCTGAATAGGAGACACCCCAGACCCTGAATAGACAGAGACCCCAGATCCTGAAGAGATAGACACACCAGAACATGAATAGACAGACACCCCAGACCCTGAATAGTGAGAGACCCCAGACCCTGAATAGAGAGAGACACCAGACCCTGAATAGAGAAACACTCGAGACCCTGAATAGAGAGACTCTCCAGTCCCTGAATAGACAGAGACCACAGACCCTGAATATAGAGACACTCGAGTCCCTGAATAGACAGAGACCCCAGACCCTGAATATAGAGACACTCGAGTCCCTGAATAGACAGAGACCACAGACCCTGAATAGAGAGACACTCCAGACCCTGAATAGGAGACACCACAGACCCTCAATAGAGAGTCACTCCAGACCCTCAATAGACAAACACTCCAGACCCAGAATAGAGAGAGACCCCAGACCCTGAATAGAGAGAGACCCCAGACCCTGAATAGACAGAGACACCAGACCCTGAATAGAGGGACACCCCAGACACTGAATAGAGAGAGACTCCAGACCCTGAATAGAGAAACACCCCAGACCCTGAATAGAGAGACACCCCAGACCCTGAATAGGAGCCACCCCTGACCCTGAATAGACAGGGACCCCAGAACCTGAATAGAGAGACACCGCAGACCCTGAATAGAGAGACACTGCAGACCCTGAATAGAGAGAGATCCCAGACCCTGAATAGAGAAACACCCCAGACCCTGAATAGAGAGACACCCCAAACCCTGAATAGGAGCCACCCCTGACCCTGAATAGACAGGGACCCCAGACCCTGAATGGAGAGGCCCCAGAACCTGAATAGTGAGAGTCCCCACACCCCGAATGGAGAGAGACACTCCAGACCCTGAACAGAGAGAGACCCCGGTCCCTGAATAGAGAGAGACCCCAGACCCTGAATAGAGAGTCACCCCAGACACTGAATAGAGAGAGAACCCAAACCCCGATTAGAGAGAGACGCCAGATCCGGAATCGTGAGAGATCCCAAACCCTGAATGGAGTGAGACACTCCAGACCCTGAATAGAGACAGACCACAGACCCTGAATAGAGAGACACTCCAGACCCTGAATAGAGAGACACCCCAGAACCTGAATAGAGACACACCCCAGGCCCTGAATAGAGAGACACCACAGACCCTGAATAGACAGAAACCCCTGACCCTGAATAGAGAGACAGCGCAGACGCTGAATAGAGAGACATCCCAGACCCGAATAGAGAGACACCCCAGGCCCTGAATAGACAGGGAGCCCAGACCCTGAATAGAGAGACAACCCAGAACCTCAATAGTGAGAGACCCCAGACCCCGAATGGAGAGAGACACTCCAGAACCTGAATAGAGACAGACCCCAGACCCTGAATAGGAAACACGCCAGACCCTGAAAAGACAGAGAACCAAGACCCTGAATAGAGAGACACCCCACACACTGAATAGAGAGACATCACAGACCCTGAATAGTGAGAGACCCCAGACCTTGAATGGAGAGAGACACTCCAGACCCTGAATAGAGAGAGACCCCAGATCCTGAATAGAGAGACACTGCAGACCCTGAATAGAGAGAGACCCCAGACCCTGAAAAGAGAGTGAAACCAAACCCTGAATAGAGAGAGACCCCAGACCCTGAATAGAGAGACAATCCAGACCCTGAATAGAGAGAGAACCCAGACCCTGAATAGAGAGAGAACCCAGACCCTGAATAGAGAGACACCCGAGACCCTGAATAAAGACACCCAAGACCCTGAGCAGAAAGACACCCCTGACCCTGAATATAAAGACACTCCAGACGCTCAAATGAGAGACACTCCAGAGCCCTAATAGAGATACACCGCAGACCCTGAATAGAGAGATACCCCAGAACCTGAATAGAGAGACACCGCAGACCCTGAATAGAGAGACACCACAGACCGTGAATAGCGAGACACCGCAGACCCTGAATAGAGGGAAACTCCAAACCCTGAATAGAGAGAGACCCCAGAACTGAATAGAGAGAGACACCCCTGACCCTGAATAGTGAGAGAGCCCTGACCCTGAATAGAGAGAAGTGTCAGACCCTGAATAGGAGACACACCAGACCCTCAATAGAGAGACACTCCAGACCTTGAATAGCGAGACACCGCAGACCCTGAATAGAGAGACATCCCAGACCCTGAATAGTGATAGACCCCAGACCCTGAATAGACAGAGACCCCAGACAGTGGTTAGAGAGAGATCCCAGACACTGAAAAGAGCGACACCCCAGAGCCTGAATAGAGAGACACCCCAGACCCTGAATAAAAGACACCCCAGAACTTGAATAGTGAGACCCCCAAGACCCTGAATGGAGAGACAAGCCAGACCCTGAATAGAGAGACACCCCAGACCCTGAATAGGAGACACCTCAGACCCTCAATAGAGAGACACTCCAGACCCTCAATAGACAGACACTCCAGACCCTGTATAGAGAGAGACCCCAGACCCTGAATAGACAGATACCCCAGACCCTGAACAGAGAGACACCAGACCCTGAATAGAGAGAGACGACAGATCCTGAATAGAGAGAGACCCCAGACCCTGAATAGAGAGAGACCCCAGACCCTGAATAGACAGATACCCCAGACCCTGAACAGAGAGACACCAGACCCTGAATAGAGAGAGACGACAGATCCTGAATAGAGAGAGACCCCAGACCCTGAATAGAGAGAGACCCCAGACCCTGAATAAAGTGACACCCCAGACCCTGAATAGAGAGACAACACAGAACCTGAATAGAGAGAGACCCAAGACCCTGAATAGAGAGACACTCCGGAACCTAAATAGAGAGAGACCCCAGACCCTGAATAGAGAGACAACGCAGACCCTGAATAGAGAGGCACCCCAGACCCTGAATAGAGAGACAACGCAGACCCTGAGTAGAGAGACACCCCCGAACCTGAGTAGTAAGTCACCCCACACCCTGAATATAAGGACACTCCAGACCCTCAAAAGAGAGACACTCCAGACCCTGAATAGAGAGACACTGCAGACCCTGAATAGAGAGACACCCCAGACCCTGAACAGGGAGTCACCCCAGACCCTGATTAGAAAGACACCCCAGACCCTGAATAGAAGGCACTCCAGACCCTGAATAGAGAGACATCCCAGACCCTGAATTGAGAGACATCCCAGAACCTGAATAGAGAGACACGCCAGGCCCTGAATAGAGAGACACCACAGACCCTGAATAGAGAGTCACCCCAGAGTCTGAATAGAGAGAGAACCCAAACCCTGAATAGAGAGAGACGCCAATTCCTGAATAGAGAGTGACACCAGACCCTGAATAGAGAGAGACCCCAGACCCTGAATAAAGTGACACCCCAGACCCTGAATAGAGAGACACTCCAGACCCTGAATAGAGAGAGACCCCAGACCCTGAATAAAGTGACACCCCAGACCCTGAATAGTGAGAGTCCCCACACCCCGAATGGAGAGAGACACTCCAGACCATGAATAGAGAGAGATCCCAGACCCTCAATAGAGAGACACTCCAGACCCTGAATAGAGAGAGACGCCAGATCCTGAATAGAGAGACACCCCAGACCCTGAATAGAGAGACAACGCAGACCCTGAATAGAGAGACACACCCGACCCTGAGTAGTAAGACACCCCAGACGCTGAATATAAAGACACTCCAGACCCTCAAAAGAGAGACACTGCAGACCCTGAATAGAGAGACACCCCAGACCCTGAATAAGGAGTCACCCCAGACCCTGATTAGAAAGACACCCCAGACCCTGAATAGAGAGCCACTCCAGACCCTGAATAGAGAGATATCCCAGACCCTGAATTGAGAAACACCCCAGAACCTGAATAGAGGGACACCACAGACCCTGAATAGAGAGACACCGCAGACCTTGAGTACAGAGACAACCCAGACTCTCAATAGAGTGTCACTCCAGACCGTCAATAGAGAAACACTCCAGATCCTGAATAGAGAGAGACCCCAGACCCTGAATAGACAGAAACCCCAGACCCTGAATAGAGAGACAGCGCAGAACCTGAATAGAGAGAAATCCCAGACCCTGAATAGAGAGGCACCCCAGACCCTGAATAGAGAGACACCCCAGACCCTGAATAGGAGACACCCCAGACCCTGAATAGACAGAGACCCCAGATCCTGAAGAGATAGACACACCAGAACATGAATAGACAGACACCCCAGACCCTGAATAGTGAGAGACCCCAGACCCTGAATAGAGAGAGACACCAGACCCTGAATAGAGAAACACTCGAGACCCTGAATAGAGAGACTCTCCAGTCCCTGAATAGACAGAGACCACAGACCCTGAATATAGAGACACTCGAGTCCCTGAATAGACAGAGACCCCAGACCCTGAATATAGAGACACTCGAGTCCCTGAATAGACAGAGACCACAGACCCTGAATAGAGAGACACTCCAGACCCTGAATAGGAGACACCACAGACCCTCAATAGAGAGTCACTCCAGACCCTCAATAGACAAACACTCCAGACCCAGAATAGAGAGAGACCCCAGACCCTGAATAGAGAGAGACCCCAGACCCTGAATAGACAGAGACACCAGACCCTGAATAGAGGGACACCCCAGACACTGAATAGAGAGAGACTCCAGACCCTGAATAGAGAAACACCCCAGACCCTGAATAGAGAGACACCCCAGACCCTGAATAGGAGCCACCCCTGACCCTGAATAGACAGGGACCCCAGAACCTGAATAGAGAGACACCGCAGACCCTGAATAGAGAGACACTGCAGACCCTGAATAGAGAGAGATCCCAGACCCTGAATAGAGAAACACCCCAGACCCTGAATAGAGAGACACCCCAAACCCTGAATAGGAGCCACCCCTGACCCTGAATAGACAGGGACCCCAGACCCTGAATGGAGAGGCCCCAGAACCTGAATAGTGAGAGTCCCCACACCCCGAATGGAGAGAGACACTCCAGACCCTGAACAGAGAGAGACCCCGGTCCCTGAATAGAGAGAGACCCCAGACCCTGAATAGAGAGTCACCCCAGACACTGAATAGAGAGAGAACCCAAACCCCGATTAGAGAGAGACGCCAGATCCGGAATCGTGAGAGATCCCAAACCCTGAATGGAGTGAGACACTCCAGACCCTGAATAGAGACAGACCACAGACCCTGAATAGAGAGACACTCCAGACCCTGAATAGAGAGACACCCCAGAACCTGAATAGAGACACACCCCAGGCCCTGAATAGAGAGACACCACAGACCCTGAATAGACAGAAACCCCTGACCCTGAATAGAGAGACAGCGCAGACGCTGAATAGAGAGACATCCCAGACCCGAATAGAGAGACACCCCAGGCCCTGAATAGACAGGGAGCCCAGACCCTGAATAGAGAGACAACCCAGAACCTCAATAGTGAGAGACCCCAGACCCCGAATGGAGAGAGACACTCCAGAACCTGAATAGAGACAGACCCCAGACCCTGAATAGGAAACACGCCAGACCCTGAAAAGACAGAGAACCAAGACCCTGAATAGAGAGACACCCCACACACTGAATAGAGAGACATCACAGACCCTGAATAGTGAGAGACCCCAGACCTTGAATGGAGAGAGACACTCCAGACCCTGAATAGAGAGAGACCCCAGATCCTGAATAGAGAGACACTGCAGACCCTGAATAGAGAGAGACCCCAGACCCTGAAAAGAGAGTGAAACCAAACCCTGAATAGAGAGAGACCCCAGACCCTGAATAGAGAGACAATCCAGACCCTGAATAGAGAGAGAACCCAGACCCTGAATAGAGAGAGAACCCAGACCCTGAATAGAGAGACACCCGAGACCCTGAATAAAGACACCCAAGACCCTGAGCAGAAAGACACCCCTGACCCTGAATATAAAGACACTCCAGACGCTCAAATGAGAGACACTCCAGAGCCCTAATAGAGAGACACCGCAGACCCTGAATAGAGAGATACCCCAGAACCTGAATAGAGAGACACCGCAGACCCTGAATAGAGAGACACCACAGACCGTGAATAGCGAGACACCGCAGACCCTGAATAGAGGGAAACTCCAAACCCTGAATAGAGAGAGACCCCAGAACTGAATAGAGAGAGACACCCCTGACCCTGAATAGTGAGAGAGCCCTGACCCTGAATAGAGAGAAGTGTCAGACCCTGAATAGGAGACACACCAGACCCTCAATAGAGAGACACTCCAGACCTTGAATAGCGAGACACCGCAGACCCTGAATAGAGAGACATCCCAGACCCTGAATAGTGATAGACCCCAGACCCTGAATAGACAGAGACCCCAGACAGTGGTTAGAGAGAGATCCCAGACACTGAAAAGAGCGACACCCCAGAGCCTGAATAGAGAGACACCCCAGACCCTGAATAAAAGACACCCCAGAACTTGAATAGTGAGACCCCCAAGACCCTGAATGGAGAGACAAGCCAGACCCTGAATAGAGAGACACCCCAGACCCTGAATAGGAGACACCTCAGACCCTCAATAGAGAGACACTCCAGACCCTCAATAGACAGACACTCCAGACCCTGTATAGAGAGAGACCCCAGACGCTAAATAGAGAGAGACCCCAGACCCTGAATAGACAGACACCCCAGACCCTGAACAGAGAGACACCAGACCCTGAATAGAGAGAGACGACAGATCCTGAATAGAGAGAGACCCCAGACCCTGAATAGAGAGAGACCCCAGACCCTGAATAAAGTGACACCCCAGACCCTGAATAGAGAGACAACACAGAACCTGAATAGAGAGAGACCCCAGACCCTGAATAGAGAGACAACGCAGACCCTGAATAGAGAGGCACCCCAGACCCTGAATAGAGAGACAACGCAGACCCTGAGTAGAGAGACACCCCCGAACCTGAGTAGTAAGTCACCCCACACCCTGAATATAAGGACACTCCAGACCCTCAAAAGAGAGACACTCCAGACCCTGAATAGAGAGACACTGCAGACCCTGAATAGAGAGACACCCCAGACCCTGAACAGGGAGTCACCCCAGACCCTGATTAGAAAGACACCCCAGACCCTGAATAGAAGGCACTCCAGACCCTGAATAGAGAGACATCCCAGACCCTGAATTGAGAGACATCCCAGAACCTGAATAGAGAGACACGCCAGGCCCTGAATAGAGAGACACCACAGACCCTGAATAGAGGTACACCCCAGACCCAGAATAGACAGAAACCCCTGACCCTGAATAGAGAGACACCCCAGACCCTGAATAGAGAGACAACCCAGACCCTGAATAGTGAGAGACCCCAGACCCTGAATAGACAGAGACCCCAGACAGTGGTTAGAGAGAGATCCCAGACCCTGAAAAGAGCGATACCCCAGACCCTGAATAGGAGAGACCCCAGACCCTTAATAGAGAGACACCCCAGACCCTGGATAGGAGACACCGCAGACCCTGAATAGACAGAGACCCCAGATCCTGAATAGATAGACACACCAGAACATGAATAGAGAGACACCCCAGACCCTGAATAGTGAGGGACCCCAGACCCTGAATAGGAGACACGCCAGACCCTGAATAGACAGAGACCCCAGATCCTGAATAGATAGACACACCAGAACATGAATAGAGAGACACCCCAGACCCTGAATGGAGAGAAATCCCAGACCCTGAATAGAGAGACACCCCAGACCCTGAATAGAGAGACACCCCAGACCCTGGATAGGAGACACCCCAGACCCTGAATAGACAGAGACCCCAGATCCTGAATAGATAGACACACCAGAACATGAATAGAGAGACACCCCAGACCCTGAATAGTGAGGGACCCCAGACCCTGAATAGGAGACACGCCAGACCCTGAAAAGACAGAGAACCAAGACCCTGAATAGAGAGAAACCCCACACACTGAATAGAGAGACACCACAGACCCTGAATAGTGAGAGACCCCAGACCCTGAATGGAGAGAGACACTCCAGACCCTGAATAGAGAGAGACACCAGATCCTGAATAGAGAGACACTCCAGACCCTGAATAAAGAGAGACCCCAGACCCTGAATAGAGAGAGACCCCAGACCCTGAATAGAGAGACACCCCAGACCCTGAGCAGAAAGACACCCCAGATCCTGAATATAAAGACACTCCAGACTCTCAAAAGAGAGACACTCCAGAGCCTGAATAGAGATACACCGCAGACCCTGAATAGAGAGACACCGCAGACCCTGAATAGAGAGACACAACAGACCCTGAATAAGGAGACACCCCAGACCCTGAATAGCGAGACACCACAGACCCTGAATAGAGAGACACCCCTGACCCTGAATAGTGAGAGACCACAGACCCTGAATAGAGAGAGACACCCCTGACCCTGAATAGTGAGAGACCCCAGACCCTGAATGGAGAGAGACACTCCAGACGCTGAATAGAGAGAGACCCCAGATCCTGAATAGAGAGACACTCCAGACCCTGAATAAAGAGAGACCCCAGACCGTGAAAAGAGAGTGAACCCAAACCCTGAATAGAGAGAGACCCCAGACCCTGAATAGACAGAGACCCCAGACAATGGTTAGAGAGAGATCCCAGACCCTGAAAAGAGCGATACCCCAGAGCCTGAATAGAGAGACACCCCAGACCCTGAATAGGAGACACCCCAGAACTTGAATAGTGAGACCCCCAAGACCCTGAATGGAGAGACACCCCAGACCCTGAATAGAGAGACACACCAGACCCTCAATAGACAGACACTCCAGACCCTGTATAGAGAGAGACTCCAGACCCTAAATAGAGAGAGACCCCAGACCCTGAATAGACAGACATGCCAGACCCTGAACAGAGAGAGACCCCAAAAACTGAATAGAGAGAGACGACTGATCCTGAATAGAGAGAGACCCCAGACCCTGAACAGAGAGAGACCCCAGACCCTGAATAAAGTGACACCCCAGACCCTGAATAGAGAGACAACCCAGAACCTGAATAGAGAGAGACCCAAGACCCTGAATAGAGAGACACTCCAGAACCTAAATAGAGAGAGACCTCAGACCCTGAATAGAGAGGCACCCCAGACCCTGAATAGAGAGACAACGCAGACCCTGAGTAGAGAGACACCCCCGAACCTGAGTAGTAAGTCACCCCACACCCTGAATATAAGGACACTCCAGACCCTCAAAAGAGAGACACTCCAGACCCTGAATAGAGAGACACTGCAGACCTTGAATAGAGAGACACCCCAGACCCTGAACAGGGAGTCACCCCAGACCCTGATTAGAAAGACACTCCAGACCCTGAATAGAAGGCACTCCAGACCCTGAATAAATAGAGAGACATCCCAGATCCTGAATAGAGAGACACACCAGACCCTGAATAGGAGACACGCCAGACCCTGAAAAGACAGAGAACCAAGACCCTGAATAGAGAGACACCCCACACACTGAATAGAGAGACACCACAGACCCCGAATAGTGAGAGACCCCAGACCCTGAATAAAGAGAGAACCCAGACCCTGAATAGAGAGACACCCGAGACCCTGAGCAGAAAGACACCCCGATCCTGAATATAAAGACACTCCAGACTCTCAAAAGAGAGACACTCCAGAGCCTGAATAGAGATACACCGCAGACCCTGAATAGAGAGATACCCCAGAAACTGAATAGTGAGACACCGCAGATCCTGAATAGAGAGAAACTCAAAACCCTGAATAGAGAGAGACCCCAGACACTGAATAGAGAGAGACACCCCTGACCCTGAATAGTGAGAGACCACAGACCCTGAATAGAGAGAGACACCCCTGACCCTGAATAGTGAGAGACCCCAGACCCTGAATAGAGAGAAACCTCAGATCCTGAATAGGAGACACCCCAGACCCTCAATAGAGAGACACTCCAGACCCTGAATAGAGAGGGACCCCAGACCCTGAATAGACAGAGACCCCAGACAGTGGTTAGAGAGAGATCCCAGAACCTGAAAAGAGCGACACCCCAGAGCCTGAATAGAGAGACACCCCAGACCCTGAATAGTAGACACCCCAGAACCTGAAAAGACAGACACCCAGGACCCTGAATAGAGAGACACCCCAGACTCTGAATAGGAGACACTTCAGACCCTCAATAGAGAGACACTCCAGACCCTGAATAGACAGACGCTCCAGACCCTGTATAGAGAGAGACCCCAGACCCTAAATAGAGAGAGACCCCAGACCCTGAATAGACAGAGATCCCAGTCCCTGATTAGAGAAACAGCCCAGAGCCTGAATAGACAGAGACCCCAGACCCTGAATAGAGAGACACCCCAATCCCTGAATAGATAGACACCTCAGACCCTGAATAGAGAGACACCCCAGACCCTGAATAGAGAGTGACCCCAGACCCCCAATAGAGAGACACCCCAGACCCTGAATAGAGAGACACCCGAGACCCTGAATAGAGAGACACTCCAGACCCTGAATAGAGAGAGAACCCAGACCCTGAATAGAGAGACACTCCAGACCCTGAAGAGAGAGACACACGAGACCCTGAATAGAGAGACACCCCAGACCCTGAGTAGTAAGACACCCCAGACCCTGAATATAAGGACACTCCAGACCCTCAAAAGAGAGACACTCCAGACCTTGAATAGAGAGACACCCCAGACCCTGATGAGAAAGACACTCCAGACCCTGAATAGAGAGATATCCCAGACCCTGAATAGAGAGATATCCCAGACCCTGAATTGAGAGACACCCCAGAACCTGAATAGAGAGACACCACAGACCCAGAATAGAGGTACACCCCAGGCCCTGAATAGAGAGACAGCGCAGACCCTGAATAGAGAGACATCCCAGACCCGAATAGAGAGACACTCCAGACCCTGAATAGAGAGAGACCCCAGACCCTGAATAGACAGGGAGCCCAGACCCTGAATAGAGAGACAACCCAGAACCTCAATAGTGAGAGACCCCAAACCCCAAATGGAGAGAGACACTCCAGAACCTGAATAGAGACAGACCCCAGACCCTGAATAGAGAGACACCCCAGACCCTGAATAGGAGACACGCCAGACCCTGAAAAGACAGAGAACCAAGACCCTGAATGGAGAGACACCCCACACACTGAATAGAGAGACACCACAGACCCTGAATAGTGAGAGACCCCAGACCCTGAATGGAGAGAGAGACACACCAGACCCTGAATAGAGAGAGACCCCAGACCCTGAATAGAGAGACAATCCAGACCCTGAATAGAGAGATACCCCAGACCCTGAATAGAGAGACACTGCAGACCCTGAATATAGAGAAACTCCAAACCCTGAATAGAGAGACACCCCTGACCCTGAATAGTGAGAGACCCCAGACCCTGAATAGAGAGAGACACCCCTGACCCTGAATAGTGAGAGACCCCAGACCCTGAATAGAGAGATACCTCAGACCCTGAATAGAGAGACACCCCAGACCCTCAATAGAGAGACACTCCAGACCCTGAATAGAGAGGGACCCCAGACCTGAATAGAGAGACATCCCAGACCCTGAATAGTGAGAGACCCCAGAACCTGAATAGACAGAGACCCCAGACAGTGGTTAGAGAGAGATCCCAGACCCTGAATAGAGAGACACCCCAGACCCTGAATAGGAGACACCCCAGAACCTGAATAGAGAGTCCCCCAAGACCCTGAATGGAGAGGCAACCCAGACCCTGAATAGAGAGACAATCCAGACCCAGAATAGAGAGAGAACCCAGACCCTGAATAGAGAGACACCCGAGACCCTGAATAAAGACACCCCAGACCCTGAGCAGAAAGATACCCCAGACCCTGAATATAAAGACACTCCAGACCCTCAAAAGAGAGACACTCCAGAGCCTGAATAGAGATACACCGCAGACCCTGAATAGAGAGATACCCCAGACCATGAATAGAGAGACACCGCAGACCCTGAATAGAGAGACATCACAGACCCTGAATAGCGAGACACCGCAGACCCTGAATAGAGAGAAACTCCAAACCCTGAATAGAGAGAGACCTCAGACCCTGAATAGAGAGAGACACCCCTGACCCTGAATAGTGAGAGACCCCAGACCCTGAATAGAGAGAGACACCCCTGACACTGAATAGTGAGAGACCCCAGACCCTGAATAGAGAGAAACTCCAAACCCTGAATAGGAGACACACCAGACCCTCAATAGAGAGACACTCCAGACCCTGAATAGACAGAGACCCCAGACAGTGGTGGGAGAGAGATCCCAGACCCTGAAAAGAGCGACACCCCAGAGCCTGAATAGAGAGACACCCCAGACCCTGAATAGGAGACACCCCAGAACCTGATTAGAGAGACACCCCAGACCCTGAGCAGAAAGACACCTCAGACCCTGAATAGAGAGACACGTCAGACCCTGAATAGAGAGACACGTCAGACCCTGAATAGAGAGAAACCACAGACCCTGAATAGAGAGACACTCCAGACCCTGAATAGAGAGACACCTCAGACCCTGAATAGAGAGACACCCCAGACCCTGAATACAGAGACACCCCAGACACTGAATAGAGAGACAGCCCAGTTCCAAAATAGAGAGACACTCCATACCCTGAATAGAGAGACACCCCTGACCCTGAATAGAGAGAGACCCCAGACCCTGAATAGAGAGAATCTCCAGACACTGAATAGAGAGAGACCCCGGACCCCGAATAGAGAGACACCCCAGACTCTGAATTGGAGACATCCCAGACCCTGAATAGGCAGACACCCCAGACTCTGAATAGGAGACATCCCAGACCCTGAATAGAGAGACACCCCAGACCCTGAATAGACAGACACCCCAGACCCTGAATAGAGAGACACCCAAGACCCTGAATAGTGAGAGAACCCAGACCCTGAATGGAGAGAGACCCCGGACCCTGAATAGAGAGAGAGACGCCAGACCCTGAATAGAGAGAGACCCCAGAAACTGAATAGAGAGACACTCCTGACCCTACATAGAGAGACACTCCAGACCCTGAATAGTGAGAGATCACAGACCCGGAATAAAGAGAGACACCCCTGACCCTGAATAGTGAGAGACACCAGACCCTGAATAGAGAGAAACCTCAGACCCTGAATAGGAGACACCCCAGACCCTCAATAGAGAGACACTCCAGACCCTGAATAGAGAGGGACCCCAGACCCTGAATAGTGAGAGACCCCAGACCCCGAATAGACAGAGACCCCAGACCGTGGTTAGAGAGAGATCCCAGACCCTGAAAAGAGAGACACCCCAGACCCTGAATAGAGAGTCACCCCACACCCTGAATAGGAGACACCCCAGACCCTGAATAGACAGACGCTCCAGACCCTGTATAGAGAGAGACCCCAGACCCTAAATAGAGAGAGACCCCAGACCCTGAATAGACAGAGATCCCAGTCCCTGATTAGAGAGACAGCCCAGACCCTGAATAGACAGAGACCCCAGACCCTGAATAGAGAGACACCCCAATCCCTGAATAGAGAGTGACCCCAGACCCCGAATAGAGAGACACCCCAGACCCTGAATAGAGAGACACCCGAGACCCTGAATAGAGAGACACTCCAGACCCTGAATAGAGAGAGAACCCAGACCCTGAATAGAGAGACACTCCAGACCCTGAAGAGAGAGACACACGAGACCCTGAATAGAGAGACACCCCAGACCCTGAGCAGAAAGACACCCCAGACCCTGAATATAAGGACACTCCAGAACCTCAAAAGAGAGACACTCCAGACCCTGAATAGAGAGACACCGCAGACCCTGAATAGAGAGACACCTCAGTCCCTGAATAGAGAGACACCTCAGTCCCTGAATAGAGAGACACGTCAGACCCTGAATAGAGAGACACCACAGACCCTGAATAGCGAGACACCCCAGACCCTGAATATAGAGACATCCCAGACACTGAATAGAGAGACAGCCCAGTTCCTGAATAGAGAGACACCCCTGACCCTGAATAGACAGAGACCCCAGAGCCTGAATAGAGAGAATCTCCAGACACTGAATAGAGAGAGACCCCGGACCCCGAATAGAGAGACCCCCCAGACTCTGAATAGGAGACATCCCAGACCCTGAATAGACAGACACCCCAGACTCTGAATAGGAGACATCCCAGACCCTGAATAGAGAGACACCCCGGACCCTGAATAGACAGACACCCCAGACCCTGAATAGAGAGACACCCAAGACCCTGAATAGAGAGACACCCCAGACCCTGAATAGTGAGAGACCCCAGACCCTGAATGGAGAGAGACCCCAGACCCTGAATAGAGAGAGACCCCAGACCCTGAATAAAGTGACACCCCAGATCCTGAATAGAGAGACAACCCAGAACCCGAATAGAGAGAGACCCCAGACCCTGAATAGAGAGACAACGCAGACCCTGAATAGAGAGGCACCCCAGACCCTGAATAGAGAGACAACGCAGACCCTGAAAAGAGAGACACCCCCGAACCTGAGTCGTAAGACACCCCAGACCCTGAATATAAGGACACTCCAGACCCTCAAAAGAGAGACACTCCAGACCTTGAATAGAGAGACACTGCAGACCCTGAATAGAGAGACACCCCAGACCCTGAATAGGGAGTCACCCCAGACCCTGATGAGAAAGACACCCCAGACCCTGAATAGAAGGCACTCCAGACCCTGAATAGAGAGATATCCCAGACCCTGAATAGAGAGATATCCCAGACCCTGAATTGAGAGACACCCCAGAACCTGAATAGAGAGACACCACAGACCCAGAATAGAGGTACACCCCAGACCCTGAATAGACAGAAACCCCTGACCCTGAATAGAGAGACAGCGCAGACCCTGAATAGAGAGACATCCCAGACCCGAATAGAGAGACACTCCAGACCCTGAATAGAGAGAGACCCCAGACCCTGAATAGACAGGGAGCCCAGACCCTGAATAGAGAGACAACCCAGAACCTCAATAGTGAGAGACCCCAAACCCCAAATGGAGAGAGACACTCCAGAACCTGAATAGAGACAGACCCCAGACCCTGAATAGAGAGACACCCCAGACCCTGAATAGGAGACACGCCAGACCCTGAAAAGACAGAGAACCAAGACCCTGAATGGAGAGACACCCCACACACTGAATAGAGAGACACCACAGACCCTGAATAGTGAGAGACCCCAGACCCTGAATGGAGAGAGAGACACTCCAGACCCTGAATAGAGAGAGACCCCAGATCCTGAATAGAGAGACACTGCAGACCCTGAATAGAGAGACAATCCAGACCCTGAATAGAGAGAATCTCCAGACACTGAATAGAGAGAGACCCCGGACCCCGAATAGAGAGACACCCCAGACTCTGAATTGGAGTCATCCCAGACCCTGAATAGGCAGACACCCCAGACTCTGAATAGGAGACATCCCAGACCCTGAATAGAGAGACACCCCAGACCCTGAATAGACAGACACCCCAGACCCTGAATAGAGAGACACCCAAGACCCTGAATAGAGAGACACCCCAGACCCTGAATAGTGAGAGAACCCAGACCCTGAATGGAGAGAGACCCCGGACCCTGAATAGAGAGAGACGCCAGAGCCTGAATAGAGAGAGACCCCAGAAACTGAATAGAGAGACACTCCTGACCCTACATAGAGAGACACTCCAGACCCTGAATAGTGAGAGACCACAGACCCGGAATAAAGAGAGACACCCCTGACCCTGAATAGTGAGAGACACCAGGCCCTGAATAGAGAGAAACCTCAGACCCTGAATAGGAGACACCCCAGACCCTCAATAGAGAGACACTCCAGACCCTGAATAGAGAGGGACCCCAGACCCTGAATAGTGAGAGACCCCAGACCCCGAATAGACAGAGACCCCAGACCGTGGTTAGAGAGAGATCCCAGACCCTGAAAAGAGAGACACCCCAGACCCTGAATAGAGAGTCACCCCACACCCTGAATAGGAGACACCCCAGACCCTGAATAGAGAGACACCCAAGACACTGAATAGAGAGACACCCCAGACCCTGAATAGGAGACACCCCAGACCCTGAATAGAGAGACACCCAAGACACTGAATAGAGAGACACCCCAGACCCTGAATAGGAGACACCCCAGACCCTGAATAGAGAGACACTCCAGACCCTGAATAAGAGACGCCTCAGACCCTCAATATAGAGACACTCCAGACCCTCAATAGACAGACACTCCAGACCCTGTATAGAGAGAGACCCCAGACCCTAAATAGAGAGAGACCCCAGACCCTGAATAGACAGAGACCCCAGACCCTGAATAGAGAGACACCCCAGACCCTGAATAGACAGAGACCCCAGACACTGATTAGAGAGAAACCCCAGACCCTGAATAGACAGAGACCCCAGACCCTGAATAGAGAAACACCCCAGTCCCTCAAAAGAGAGACACCGCAGACCCTGAATAGAGAGACAACCCAGACCCTGAATAGAGAGAGACCCCAGACCCGAATAGAGAGACACTCCAGACCCTGAATAGAGAGACAACGCAGACCCTGAATAGAGAGACACCCCCGAACCTGAGTAGTAAGACACCCCAGACCCTGAATATAAGGACACTCCAGACCCTCAAAAGAGAGACACTCCAGACCCTGAATAGAGAGACACTGCAGACCCTGAATAGAGAGACAACCCAGACCCTGAATAGGGCGTCACCCCAGACCCTGATTAGAAAGACACCCCAGACCCTGAATAGAAGGCAATCCAGACCCTGAATAGAGAGACATCCCAGACCCTGAATTGAGAGACACACCAGAACCTGAATAGAGAGACACCCCAGGCCCTGAATAGAGAGACACCACAGATCCTGAATAGAGGTACACCCAAGACCCTGAATAGACAGAAACCCCTGACCCTGAATAGAGAGACACCCCAGACCCTGAATAGAGAGACATCCCAGACCCGAATAGAGAGACACCCCAGACCCTGAATAGACAGGGAGCCCAGACCCTGAATAGAGAGACAACCCAGAACCTCAATAGTGAGAGACCCCAGACCCCGAATGGAGAGAGACACTCCAGAACCTGAGTAGAGACAGAACCCAGACCCTGAATAGAGAGACACCCCAGACCCTGAATAGGAGACACGCCAGACCCTGAAAAGACAGAGAACCAAGACGCTGAATAGAGAGAAACCCCACACACTGAATAGAGAGACACCACAGACCCTGAATAGTGAGAGACCCCAGACCCTGAATGGAGAGAGACACTCCAGACCCTGAATAGAGAGAGACACCAGATCCTGAATAGAGAGACACTCCAGACCCTGAATAAAGAGAGACCCCAGATCCTGAATAGAGAGGCACTCCAGACCCTGAATAAAGAGGGACCCCAGACCCTGAAAAGAGAGAGAACCCAGACCCTGAATAAAGACACCCCAGACCCTGAGCAGAAAGACACCCCAGACACTGAATAGAGAGACAGCCCAGTTCCTAAATAGAGAGACACTCCATACCCTGAATAGAGAGACGCCCCTGACCCTGAATAGAGAGAGACCCCGGACCCCGAATAGAGAGACACCCCAGACTCTGAATTGGAGACATCCCAGACCCTGAATAGAGAGACATCCCAGAACCTGAATAGACAGACACCCCAGACCCTGAATAGAGAGACACCCAAGACCCTGAATAGAGAGACACCCCAGACCCTGAATAGTGAGAGAACCCAGACCCTGAATGGAGAGAGACCCCGGACCCTGAATAGAGAGACACCCCTGACCCTGAATAGTGAGAGACACCAGACCCTGAATAGAGAGAAACCTCAGACCCTGAATAGGAGACACCCCAGACCCTCAATAGAGAGACACTCCAGACCCTGAATAGAGAGGGACCCCAGACCCTGAATAGTGAGAGACCCCAGACCCCGAATAGACAGAGACCCCAGACCGTGGTTAGAGAGAGATCCCAGACCCTGAAAAGAGAGACACCTCAGACCCTGAATAGAGAGTCACCCCACACCCTGAATAGGAGACACCCCAGACCACGAATAGAGAGACACTCCAGACCCTGAATAGAGAGAGACCCCAGACCCTGAATAGACAGGGAGCCCAGGCCCTGAATAGAGAGACACCCCAGACCCTCAATAGAGAGACACTCCAGACCCTGAATAGAGAGGGACCCCAGACCTGAATAGAGAGACATCCCAGACCCTGAATAGTGAGAGACCCCAGAACCTGAATAGACAGAGACCCCAGACAGTGGTTAGAGAGAGATCCCAGACCCTGAAAAGAGCGACACTCCAGAGCCTGAATAGAGAGACACCCCAGACCCTGAATAGGAGACACCCCAGAACCTGAATAGAGAGTCCCCCAAGACCCTGAATGGAGAGGCAACCCAGACCCTGAATAGAGAGACAATCCAGACCCAGAATAGAGAGAGAACCCAGAACCTGAATAGAGAGACACCCGAGACCCTGAATAAAGACACCCCAGACCCTGAGCAGAAAGATACCCCAGACCCTGAATATAAAGACACTCCAGACCCTCAAAAGAGAGACACTCCAGAGCCTGAATAGAGATACACCGCAGACCCTGAATAGAGAGATACCCCAGACCATGAATAGAGAGACACCGCAGACCCTGAATAGAGAGACACCACAGACCCTGAATAGAGAGAAACTCCAAACCCTGAATAGAGAGAGACCTCAGACACTGAATAGAGAGAGACACCGCTGACCCTGAATAGTGAGAGACCCCAGACCCTGAATAGAGAGAGACACCCCTGACACTGAATAGTGAGAGACCCCAGACCCTGAATAGAGAGAAACTCCAAACCCTGAATAGGAGACACACCAGACCCTCAATAGAGAGACACTCCAGACCCTGAATAGACAGAGACCCCAGACAGTGGTGGGAGAGAGACGCCAGACCCTGAATAGAGAGAGACCCCAGAAACTGAATAGAGAGACACTCCTGACCCTACATAGAGAGACACTCCAGACCCTGAATAGTGAGAGACCACAGACCCGGAATAAAGAGAGACACCCCTGACCCTGAATAGTGAGAGACACCAGACCCTGAATAGAGAGAAACCTCAGACCCTGAATAGGAGACACCCCAGACCCTCAATAGAGAAACACTCCAGACCCTGAATAGAGAGGGACCCCAGACCCTGAATAGTGAGAGACCCCAGACCCCGAATAGACAGAGACCCCAGACCGTGGTTAGAGAGAGATCCCAGACCCTGAAAAGAGAGACACCCCAGACCCTGAATAGAGAGTCACCCCACACCCTGAATAGGAGACACCCCAGACCCTGAATAGAGAGACACCCAAGACACTGAATAGAGAGACACCCCAGACCCTGAATAGGAGACACCCCAGACCCTGAATAGAGAGACACTCCAGACCCTGAATAAGAGACGCCTCAGACCCTCAATATAGTGACACTCCAGACCCTCAATAGACAGACACTCCAGACCCTGTATAGAGAGAGACCCCAGACCCTAAATAGACAGAGACCCCAGACCCTGAATAGAGAGACACCCCAGACCCTGAATAGACAGAGACCCCAGACACTGATTAGAGAGAAACCCCAGACCCTGAATAGACAGAGACCCCAGACCCTGAATAGAGAGACACCCCAGTCCCTCAAAAGAGAGACACCGCAGACCCTGAATAGAGAGACAACCCAGACCCTGAATAGAGAGAGACCCCAGACCCCGAATAGAGAGACACTCCAGACCCTGAATTGAGAGACAACGCAGACCCTGAATAGAGAGACACCCCCGAACCTGAGTAGTAAGACACCCCAGACCCTGAATATAAGGACACTCCAGACCCTCAAAAGAGAGACACTCCAGACCCTGAATAGAGAGACACTGCAGACCCTGAATAGAGAGACAACCCAGACCCTGAATAGGGCGTCACCCCAGACCCTGATTAGAAAGACACCCCAGACCCTGAATAGAAGGCACTCCAGACCCTGAATAGAGAGACACCCCAGAACCTGAATAGAGAGACACCCCAGGCCCTGAATAGAGAGACACCACAGACCCAGAATAGAGGTACACCCCAGACCCTGAATAGAGAGACACCCCAGACCCTGAATAGGAGACACCCCAGACCCTGAATAGACAGGGAGCCCAGACCCTGAATAGAGAGACAACTCAGAACCTCAATAGTGAGAGACCCCAGACCCCAAATGGAGAGAGACACTCCAGAACCTGAATAGAGAGACACCCCAGACCCTGAATAGGAGACACGCCAGACCCTGAAAAGACAGAGAACCAAGACCCTGAATGGAGAGACACCCCACACACTGAATAGAGAGACACCACAGACCCTGAATAGTGAGAGACCCCAGACCCTGAATGGAGAGAGAGACACTCCAGACCCTGAATAGAGAGAGACCCCAGATCCTGAATAGAGAGACACTGCAGACCCTGAATAGAGAGACAATTCAGACCCTGAATAGAGAGAGTATCCAGACCCTGAATAGAGAGACACCCGAGACCCTGAATAAAGACACCCCAGACCCTGAATAGAGAGACACCCCAGACCCTGAATAAAGACACCCCAGACTCTGAGCAGAAAGACACCCCAGATCCTGAATATAAAGACACTCCAGACCCTCAAAAGAGAGACACTCCAGAGCCTGAATAGAGACACACCGCAGACCCTGAATAGAGAGATACCCCAGACCCTGAATAGAGAGACACCGCAGACCCTGAATATAGAGAACCTCCAAACCCTGAATAGAGAGAGACCCCAGACACTGAATAGAGACACCCCTGACCCTGAATAGTGAGAGACCCCAGACCCTGAATAGAGAGAGACACCCCTGACCCTGAATAGTGAGAGACCCCAGACCCTGAATAGAGAGATACCTCAGACCCTGAATAGAGAGACACTCCAGACCCTGAATAGAGAGGGACCCCAGACCTGAATAGACAGAGACCCCAGACAGTGGTTAGAGAGAGATCCCAGACCCTGAAAAGAGCGACACTCCAGAGCCTGAATAGAGAGACACCCCAGACCCTGAATAGGAGACACCCCAGAACCTGAATAGAGAGTCCCCCAAGACCCAGAATAGAGAGAGAACCCAGACCCTGAATAAAGACACCCCAGACCCTGAGCAGAAAGATACCCCAGACCCTGAATATAAAGACACTCCAGACCCTCAAAAGAGAGACACTCCAGAGCCTGAATAGAGATACACCGCAGACCCTGAATAGAGAGATACCCCAGACCATGAATAGAGAGACACCGCAGACCCTGAATAGAGAGACACCACAGACCCTGAATAGAGAGAAACTCCAAACCCTGAATAGAGAGAGACCTCAGACACTGAATAGAGAGAGACACCCCTGACCCTGAATAGTGAGAGACCCCAGACCCTGAATAGAGAGAGACACCCCTGACCCTGAATAGTGAGAGACCCCAGACCCTGAATAGAGAGAAACTCCAAACCCTGAATAGGAGACACACCAGACCCTCAATAGAGAGACACTCCAGACCCTGAATAGACAGAGACCCCAGACAGTGGTGGGAGAGAGATCCCAGACCCTGAAAAGAGCGACACCCCAGAGCCTGAATAGAGAGACACCCCAGACCCTGAATAGGAGACACCCCAGAACCTGATTAGAGAGACACCCCAGACCCTGAGCAGAAAGACACCTCAGACCCTGAATATAAAGACACTCCAGACCCTCAAAAGAGAGACACTCCAGACCCTGAATAGAGAGACACCGCAGACCCTGAATAGAGAGACACTCCAGACCCTGAATAGAGAGACACCTCAGACCCTGAACAGAGAGACACCCCAGACCCTGAATACAGAGACACCCCAGACACTGAATAGAGAGACAGCCCAGTTCCTAAATAGAGAGACACTCCATACCCTGAATAGAGAGACACCCCTGACCCTGAATAGAGAGAGACCCCAGACCCTGAATAGAGAGAATCTCCAGACACTGAATAGAGAGAGACCCCGGACCCCGAATAGAGAGACACCCCAGACTCTGAATTGGAGACATCCCAGACCCTGAATAGGCAGACACCCCAGACTCTGAATAGGAGACATCCCAGACCCTGAATAGAGAGACACCCCAGACCTTGAATAGACAGACACCCCAGACCCTGAATAGAGAGACACCCAAGACCCTGAATAGAGAGACACCCCAGACCCTGAATAGTGAGAGAACCCAGACCCTGAATGGAGAGAGACCCTGGACCCTGAATAGAGAGAGACGCCAGACCCTGAATAGAGAGAGACCCCAGAAACTGAATAGAGAGACACTCCTGACCCTACATAGAGAGACACCCCTGACCCTGAATAGTGAGAGACCACAGACCCGGAATAAAGAGAGACACCCCTGACCCTGAATAGTGAGAGACACCAGACCCTGAATAGAGAGAAACCTCAGACCCTGAATAGGAGACACCCCAGACCCTCAATAGAGAGACACTCCAGACCCTGAATAGAGAGGGACCCCAGACCCTGAATAGTGAGAGACCCCAGACCCCGAATAGACAGAGACCCCAGACCGTGGTTAGAGAGAGATCCCAGACCCTGAAAAGAGAGACACCCCAGACCCTGAATAGAGAGTCACCCCACACCCTGAATAGGAGACACCCCAGACCCTGAATAGAGAGACACCCAAGACACTGAATAGAGAGACACCCCAGACCCTGAATAGGAGACACCCCAGACCCTGAATAGAGAGACACTCCAGACCCTGAATAAGAGACGCCTCAGACCCTCAATATAGAGACACTCCAGACCCTCAATAGACAGACACTCCAGACCCTGTATAGAGAGAGACCCCAGACCCTAAATAGAGAGAGACCCCAGACCCTGAATAGACAGAGACCCCAGACCCTGAATAGAGAGACACCCCAGACCCTGAATAGACAGAGACCCCAGACACTGATTAGAGAGAAACCCCAGACCCTGAATAGACAGAGACCCCAGACCCTGAATAGAGAGACACCCCAGTCCCTCAAAAGAGAGACACCGCAGACCCTGAATAGAGAGACAACCCAGACCCTGAATAGAGAGAGACCCCAGACCCCGAATAGAGAGACACTCCAGACCCTGAATAGAGAGACAACGCAGACCCTGAATAGAGAGACACCCCCGAACCTGAGTAGTAAGACACCCCAGACCCTGAATATAAGGACACTCCAGACACTCAAAAGAGAGACACTCCAGACCCTGAATAGAGAGACACACCAGAACCTGAATAGAGAGACACCCCAGACCCTGAATAGAGAGACACCACAGATCCTGAATAGAGGTACACCCCAGACCCTGAATAGACAGAAACCCCTGTCCCTGAATAGAGAGACACCCCAGACCCTGAATAGAGAGACATCCCAGACCCGAATAGAGAGACACCCCAGACCCTGAATAGACAGGGAGCCCAGACCCTGAATAGAGATAGACCCCAGACCCTGAATAGAGAGAATCTCCAGACACTGAATAGAGAGAGACCCCGGACCCCGAATAGAGAGACACCCCAGACTCTGAATTGGAGACATCCCAGACCCTGAATAGGCAGACACCCCAGACTCTGAATAGGAGACATCCCAGACCCTGAATAGAGAGACACCCCAGACCCTGAATAGACAGACACCCCAGACCCTGAATAGAGAGACACCCAAGACCCTGAATAGAGAGACACCCCAGACCCTGAATAGTGAGAGAACCCAGACCCTGAATGGAGAGAGACCCCGGACCCTGAATAGAGAGAGACGCCAGACCCTGAATAGAGAGAGACCCCAGAAACTGAATAGAGAGACACTCCTGACCCTAAATAGAGAGACACTCCAGACCCTGAATAGTGAGAGACCACAGACCCTGAATAGAGAGAGACACCCCTGACCCTGAATAGTGAGAGACACCAGACCCTGAATAGAGAGAAACCTCAGACCCTGAATAGGAGACACCCCAGACCCTGAATAGAGAGACACTCCAGACCCTGAATAGAGAGGGACCCCAGACCCTGAATAGTGAGAGACCCCAGACCCCGAAAAGACAGAGACCCCAGACCGTGGTTAGAGAGAGATCCCAGACCCTGAAAAGAGAGACACCCCAGACCCTGAATAGAGAGTCACCCCACACCCTGAATAGGAGACACCCCAGACCACGAATAGAGAGACACTCCAGACCCTGAATAGAGAGAGACCCCAGACCCTGAATAGACAGGGAGCCCAGACCCTGAATAGAGAGACAACCCAGAACCTCAATAGTGAGAGACCCCAAACCCCAAATGGAGAGAGACACTCCAGAACCTGAATAGAGACAGACCCCAGACCCTGAATAGAGAGACACCCCAGACCCTGAATAGGAGACACGCCAGACCCTGAAAAGACAGAGAACCAAGACCCTGAATGGAGAGACACCCCACACACTGAATAGAGAGACACCACAGACGCTGAATAGTGAGAGACCCCAGACCCTGAATGGAGAGAGAGACACTCCAGACCCTGAATAGAGAGAGACCCCAGATCCTGAATAGAGAGACACTGCAGACCCTGAATAGAGAGAGAACCCAGACCCTGAATAAAGACACCCCAGACCCTGAATAGAGAGACACCGCAGACCCTGAATAGAGAGACACCCCAGACCCTGAATAGAGAGACACCACAGACCCTGAATAGAGAGACACCACAGACCCTGAATAGAGAGACACCCCAGACCCTGAATAGGAAACACCTCAGACCTTCAATAGAGAGACACTCCAGACTCTCAATAGACAGACACTCCAGACCCTGTATAGAGAGAGACCCCAGACCCTAAATAGAGAGAGACCCCAGACCCTGAATAGAGAGACAGCCCAGACCCTGAACAGAGAGAGACCCCAAACCCTGAATAGAGAGAGACGCCAGATCCTGAATAGAGAGAGACCCCAGACCCTGAATAGAGAGACAAATCAGAACCTGAATAGAGAGAGACCCCAGACCCTGAATAGAGAGGCACCCCAGACCCTGAATAGAGAGACAACGCAGACCCTGAATAGAGAGACACCCCCGAACCTGAGTAGTAAGACACCCCAGACCCTGAATATAAGGACACTCCAGACCCTCAAAAGAGAGACACTCCAGACCCTGAATAGAGAGACACCCCAGACCCTGAATAGGGAGTCACCCCAGACCCTGATTAGAAAGACACCCCAGACCCTGAATAGAAGGCACTCCAGACCCTGAAAAGACAGAGAACCAAGACCCTGAATAGAGAGACACCCCACACAATGAATAGAGAGACACCACAGACCCTGAATAGACAGAGACCCCAGACCCTGATTAGAGAGACACCCCAGACCCTGAATAGACAGAGACCGCAGACCCTGAATAGAGAGACACCCCAGTCCCTGAATAGAGAGACACTGCAGACCCTGAATAGAGAGAGACCCCAGACCCCGGATATAGAGACACCCCAGACCCTGAATAGAGAGACACCGCATACCCTGAATAGAGAGACACCACAGACCCTGAATAGCGAGACATCGCAGACCCTGAATAGAGAGAAACTCCAAACCCTGAATAGAAAGAGACCCCAGACACTGAATAGAGAGAGACACCCCTGACCCTGAATAGTGAGAGACCCCAGACCCTGAATAGAGAGAAACCTCAGACCCTGAATAGGAGACAGCCCAGACCCTCAATAGAGAGACACTCCAGACCCTGAAAAGAGAGGGACCCCAGACCCTGAATAGAGAGACATCCCAGACCCTGAATAGTGAGAGACCCCAGACCCTGAATAGAGAGACACCCGAGACCCTGAATAGAGAGACACTCCAGACCCTGAATAGAGAGAGAACTCAGACCCTGAATAGAGAGAAACACCAGACCCTGAATAGAGAGAGACCCGAGACCCTAAATTGAGACACCCCAGACCCTGAGCAGAAAGACACCCCAGACCCTGAATATAAAGACACTCCAGACCCTCAAAAGAGAGACACTCCAGACCCTGAATAGAGAGACACCGCAGACCCTGAATAGAGAGACACCTCAGACCCTGAATAGTGAGACACCAAAGACCCTGAATAGTGAGAGACCACAGACCCTGAATAGAGAGAGACACCCCTGACCCTGAATAGTGAGAGACCCCAGACCCTGAATAGAGAGAAACCTCAGACCCTGAATAGGAGACACCCCAGACCCTGAATAGAGAGACACTCCAGACCCTGAATAGAGAGGGACCCCAGACCCTGAATAGTGAGAGACCCCAGACCCCGAATAGACAGTGACCCCAGACCGTGGTTAGAGAGAGATCCCAGACCCTGAAAAGAGAGACACCCCAGACCCTGAATAGAGAGTCACCCCACACCCTGAATAGGAGACACCCCAGACCCTGAATAGAAAGACACTCAGACCCTCAAAAGAGAGACACTCCAGAGCCTGAATAGAGATACACCGCAGACCCTGAATAGAGAGATACCCCAGACCCTGAATAGAGAGACACCGCAGACCCTGAATAGAGAGACACCACAGACCCTGAATAGCGAGACACCGCAGACCATGAATAGAGAGAAACTCCAAACCCTGAATAGAGAGAGACCCCAGACACTGAATAGAGAGAGACACCCCTGACCCTGAATAGCGAGAAACCTCAGACCCTGAATAGGAGACAGCCCAGACCCTCAATAGAGAGACACTCCAGACCCTGAATAGAGAGGGACCCCAGACCCTGAATAGAGAGACATCCCAGACCCTGAATAGTGAGAGACCCCAGACCCTGAATAGACAGAGATCCCAGAAAGTGGTTAGAGAGAGATCCCAGACCCTGAATAGAGAGACCCCCAAGACCCTGAATGGAGAGACAACCCAGAACCTGAATGGAGAGACACCCCAGACCCTGAATAGGAGACACCTCAGACCCTCACTAGAGAGACACTCCAGACCCTCAATAGACAGACACTCCAGATCCTGTATAGAGAGAGACCCCAGACGCTAAATAGAGAGAGACCCCAGACCCTGAATAGACAGAGACCCCAGACCCTGAATGGAGAGAGACACCCCAGTCCCTGAATAGACAGAGACCCCAGACCGTGAATAGAGACACACCCCAGTCCCTGAAGAGAGAGACACCGCAGACCCTGAATAAAGAGGTACCCCAGACCCAGAATAGAGAGAGACCCCAGACCACAAATAGAGAGACACCCCAGACCCTGAATAGAGAGACACCCGAGACCCTGAATAGAGAGACACACCAGACCCTGAATAGAGAGACACCCGAGATCCTGAATAGAGAGACACCCCAGACCCTGAGCAGAAAGACACCCCAGACCCTGAATATAAAGACACTCCAGACCCTCAAAAGAGAGACACTCCAGACCCTGAATAGAGAGACACCGCAGACCCTGGATAGAGAGACACCTCAGACCCTGAATAGAGAGACACTTCAGAACCTGAATAGTGAGACACCAAAGACCCTGAATAGTGAGAGACCACAGACCCTGAATAGAGAGATACCCCAGACCCTGAATAGAGAGACACCCAAGACACTGAATAGAGAGACACCCCAGACCCTGAATAGGAGACACCCCAGACCCTGAATAGAGAGACACCCCAGACCCTGAATAGGAGACCCCTCAGACCCTCAACAGAGAGACACTCCAGACCATCAATAGACAGACACTCCAGACCCTGTATAGAGAGAGACCCCAGACCCTAAATAGAGAGAGACAACAGACACTGAATAGACAGAGACCCTAGACCCTGAATGGAGAGAGACACCCCAGTCCCTGAATAGACAGAGACCCCAAACCCTGAATATAGAGACACCCCAGTCCCTGAATAGAGAGAGACCCCAGACCCCGAATAGAGAGACACCCCAGACCCTGAATAGAGAGACACACGAGACCCTGAATAGAGAGACACTCCAGACCCTGAATAGAGAGACACCCCAGACCCTGAATAGAGAGACACTCCTGACCCTGAATAGAGAGACGCTCCTGACCCTGAATAGAGAGACACCCCAGACCCTGAATAGAAGACACCTCAGCCCCTCAATAGAGAGACACTCCAGACCCTCAATAGACAGACATTCCAGACCCTGTATAGAGAGACAACCCAGACCCTGAACAGAGAGAGAGACCCCAAACCCTGAATAGAGAGAGACGCCAGATCCTGAATAGAGAGAGACCCCAGAGCCTGAATAGAGAGAGACCCCAGATCCTGAATAAAGTGACACCCCAGACCCTGAATAGAGAGACAACCCGGAACCTGAATAGAGAGAGACCCAAGACACTGAATAGAGAGACACCGCAGACCCTGAATAGAGAGACACCACAGACCCTGAATAGCGAGGCACTGCAGACCCTGAATAGAGAGAAACTCCAAACCCTGAATAGAGAGAGACCCCAGACACTGAATAGAGAGAAACACCCCTGACCCTGAATAGTGAGAGACCCCAGACCCTGAATAGAGAGAAACCTCAGACCCTGAATACGAGACACCCCAGACACTCAATAGAGAGACACTCCAGACCCTGAATAGAGAGGGACCCAGACCCTGAATAGAGAGACATCCCAGACCCTGAATAGTGAGAGACCCCAGACCCTGAATAGACAGACATCCCAGAAAGTGGTTAGAGAGAGATCCCAGACCCTGAATAGAGAGACCCCCAAGACCCTGAATGGAGAGACAACCCAGACCCTGAATAGGAGACACCTCAGACCCTCAATAGAGAGACACTCCAGACCCTCAATAGACAGACACTCCAGACCCTGTATAGAGAGAGACCCCAGACCCTAAATAGAGAGAGACCCCAGACCCTGAATAGACAGAGACCCCAGACCCTGATTAGAGAGACACCCCAGACCCTGAATAGACAGAGACCCCAGACCCTGAATAGAGAGACACCCCAGTCCCTGAATAGAGAGACACCGCAGACCCTGAATAGAGAGACACCCCAGACCCTGAATAGAGAGAGACCCCTGACCCCGAATAGAGAGACACCCCAGACCCTGAATAGAGTGACACCCGAGACCCTGAATAGAGAGACACTCCAGACCATGAATAGAGAGAGAAAACCAGACCCTGATTAGAGAGACACTCCAGACCCTGAATAGAGAGACACCCTAGTCCCTGAATAGAGAGACACCGCAGACCCTGAATAGAGAGACACCCCAGACCCTGAATAGACAGAGACCCCAGACCCTGATTAGAGAGACACCCCAGACCCTGAATAGACAGAGACCCCAGACCCTGAATAGAGAGACACCCCAGTCCCTGAATAGAGAGACACCGCAGACCCTGAATAGAGAGACACCCCAGACCCTGAATAGAGAGAGACCCCTGACCCCGAATAGAGAGACACCCCAGACCCTGAATAGAGAGACACCCGAGACCCTGAATAGAGAGACAATCCAGACCCTGAATAGAGAGAGAAAACCAGCCCCTGAATAGAGAGACACCGCAGACCCTGAATAGAGAGACACCCCAGTCCCTGAATAGAGAGACACCGCAGACCCTGAATAGAGAGAGACCCCTGACCCCGAATAGAGAGACACCACAGACCCTGAATAGAGAGACACCCGAGACCCTGAATAGAGAGAGACACCCCAGTCCCTGAATAGAGAGACACCGCAGACCCTGAATAGAGAGACACCCCAGTCCCTGAATAGAGAGACACCGCAGACCCTGAATAGAGAGACACCCCAGACCCTGAATAGACAGAGACCCCTGACCCTGAATAGAGAGACACCCCAGACCCTGAATAGAGAGACACCCGAGACCCTGAATAAAGAGACACTCCAGACCCTGAATAGAGAGAGAAAACCAATCCCTGATTAGAGAGACACTCCAGACCCTGAATAGAGAGACACCCCAGACCCTGAATAGAGACGCTCCTGGCCCTGAATACAGAGACACCCCAGACCCTGAATAGGAGACACCTCAGACCCTCAGCAGAGAGTCACTCCAGACCCTGAATAGACAGACACTCCAGACCCTGTATAGAGAGAGACGCCAAACCCTGAATAGAGAGAGACGCCAGATCCTGAAGAGAGAGAGACCCCAGACCCTGAATAGAGAGAGACCCCAGATCCTGAATAAAGTGACACAACAGACCCTGAATAGAGAGACAACCCAGAACCTGAATAGAGAGAGACCCAAGACCCTGAATAGAGAGACACTCCAGAACCTGAATAGAGAGAGACCTCAGACCCTGAATAGAGAGACACCCCCGAACCTGAGTAGTAAGACACCCCAGACCCTGAATATAAGGACACTCCAGACCCTCAAAAGAGAGACACTCCAGACCCTGAATAGAGAGACACTGCAGACTCTGAATAGAGAGACACCCCAGACACTGAATAGGGAGTCACCCCAGAACCTGATTAGAAAGACACCCCAGACCCTGAATAGAGAGACACTCCAGACCCTGAATAGAGATACATCCCAGACCCTGAATAGAGAGACATCCCAGACCCTGAATAGAGAGACACTCAAGACCCTGAATAGAGATACATCCCAGACCCTGAATAGAGAGACATCCCAGACCCTGAATAGAGAGACACCCCAGGCCCTGAATAGAGAGAAACCACAGATCCTGAATAGAGGTACACCCTAGACCCTGAATAGACAGAAACCCCTGACCCTGAATAGAGAGACATCCCAGACCCGAATAGAGACACACCCCAGACCCTGAATAAAGACACCCCAGACCCTGAGCAGAAAGATACCCCAGACCCTGAATATAAAGACACTCCAGACCCTCAAAAGAGAGACACTCCAGAGCCTGAATAGAGATACACCGCAGACCCTGAATAGAGAGATACCCCAGACCCTGAATAGAGAGACACCGCAGACCCTGAATAGAGAGACACCACAGACACTGAATAGAGAGAAACTCCAAACCCTGAATAGAGAGAGACCCCAGACACTGAATATGAGACCCCTCAGACCCTCAAGAGAGAGACACTCCAGACCATCAATAGACAGACACTCCAGACCCTGTATAGAGAGAGACCCCAGACCCTAAATAGAGAGAGACCCCAGACCCTGAATAGACAGAGACCCTAGACCCTGAATGGAGAGAGACACCCCAGTCCCTGAATAGACAGAGACCCCAAACCCTGAATATAGAGACACCCCAGTCCCTGAATAGACAGAGACCCCAGACCCCGAATAGAGAGACACCCCAGACCCTGAATAGAGAGACACCCGAGACCCTGAATAGAGAGACACTCCAGACCCTGAATAGAGAGACACTCCTGACCCTGAATAGAGAGACGCTCCTGACCCTGAATAGAGAGACACCCCAGACCCTGAATAGAGAGACACCCCAGACCCTGAATATGAGACCCCTCAGACCCTCAATAGAGAGACACTCCAGACCCTCAATAGACAGACATTCCAGACCCTGTATAGAGAGAGACCACAGACCCTAAATAGAGAGAGACCCCAGACCCTGAATAGACAGACACCCAGACCCTGAACAGAGAGAGACCCCAGACCCTGAATAGAGAGAGACGCCAGATCCTGAATAGAGAGAGACCCCAGATCCTGAATAAAGTGACACCCCAGACCCTGAATAGAGAGACAACCCGGAACCTGAATAGAGAGAGACCCAAGACCCTGAATAGAGAGACACCGCAGACTCTGAATAGAGAGACACCACAGACCCTGAATAGCGAGGCACCGCAGACCCTGAACAGAGAGAAAGTCCAAACCCTGAATAGAGAGGGACCCCAGACACTGAATAGAGAGAGACACCCCTGACCCTGAATAGTGAGAGACCCCAGACCCTGAATAGAGCGAGACAGCCCTGACCCATAATAGTGAGAGACCCCAGACCCTGAATAGAGAGAAAAGTCAGACCCTGAATAGGAGACACCCCAGACCCTCAATAGAGAGACACTCCAGACCCTGAATAGAGAGGGACCCAGACCCTGAATAGAGCGACATCCCAGACCCTGAATAGTGAGAGATCCCAGACCCTGAATAGACAGAGATCCCAGAAAGTGGTTAGAGAGAGATCCCAGACCCTGAATAGAGAGACCCCCAAGACCCTGAATGGAGATACAACCCAGACCCTGAATAGAGAGACACCCCAGACCCTGAATAGGAGACACCTCAGACCCTCAATAGAGAGACACTCCAGACCCTCAATAGATAGACACTCCAGACCCTGTATAGAGACCCCAGACCCTAAATAGAGAGAGACCCCAGACCCTGAATAGATAGAGACCCCAGAGCCCTATTAGAGAGACACCCCAGACCCTGAATAGACAGAGACCCCAGACCCTGAATAGAGAGACACCCCAGTCCCTGAATAGAGAGACACCGCAGACCCTGAATAGAGAGACACCCCAGACCCTGAATAGAGAGAGACCCGAGACCCTGAATAGAGAGACACTCCAGACCCTGAATAGAGAGAGAACACCAGACCCTGATTAGAGAGACACTCCAGACCCTGAATAGAGAGACACCCTAGTCCCTGAATAGAGAGACACCGCAGACCCTGAATAGAGAGACACCCCAGACCCTGAATAGACAGAGACCCCAGACCCTGAATAGAGAGACACCCCAGTCCCTGAATAGAGAGACAACGCAGACCCTGAATAGAGAGACACCCCAGACCCTGAATAGAGAGACACCCGAGACCCTGAATAGTGAGACACTCCAGACCCTGAATAGAGAGAGAAAACCAGACCCTGATTAGAGAGACACTCCTGACCCTGAATAGAGACGCTCCTGACCCTGAATACAGAGACACCCCAGACCCTGAATAGGAGACACCTCAGACCCTCAATAGAGAGACAATCCAGACCCTGAATAGACAGACACTCCAGACCCTGTATAGAGAGAGACGCCAAACCCTGAATAGAGAGAGACGCCAGATCCTGAAGAGAGGGAGACCCCAGACCCTGAATAGAGAGAGACCCCAGATCCTGAATAAAGTGACACCCCAGACCCTGAATAGAGAGACAACCCAGAACCTGAATAGAGAGAGACCCAAGACCCTGAATAGAGAGACACTCCAGAACCTGAATAGAGAGAGACCTCAGACCCTGAATAGAGGGACACCCCCGAACCTGAGTAGTAAGACACCCCAGACCCTGAATATATGGACACTCCAGACACTCAAAAGAGAGACACTCCAGACCCTGAATAGAGAGACACTGCAGACTCTGAATAGAGAGACACCCCAGACCCTGAATAGGGAGTCACCCCAGACCCTGATTAGAAAGACACCCCAGACCCTGAATAGAAGGCACTCAAGACCCTGAATAGAGAGACATCCCAGACCCTGAATAGAGAGACACCCCAGTCCCTGAATAGAGAGACACCACAGATCCTGAATAGAGGTACACCCTAGACCCTGAATAGACAGAAACCCCAGACCCTGAATAGAGAGACAGCGCAGACCCTGAATAGAGAGACACCCCAGACCCTGAATAAAGACACCCCAGACCCTGAGCAGAAAGACACCCCAGACCCTGAATATAAAGACACTCCAGACCCTCAAAAGAGAGACACTCCAGAGCCTGAATAGAGAGATACCCCAGACCCTGAATAGAGAGACACCGCAGACCCTGAATAGAGAGACACCACAGACCCTGAATAGCGAGACACCGCAGACCCTGAATAGAGAGAAACTCCAAACCCTGAATAGAGAGAGACCCCAGACACTGAATAGAGAGAGACACCCCTGACCCTGAATAGTGAGAGACCCCAGACCCTGAATAGAGCGAGACACCCCTGACCCATAATAGTGAGAGACCCCAGACCCTGAATAGAGAGAAACCTCAGACCCTGAATACGAGACACCCCAGACCCACAATAGAGAGACACTCCAGACCCTGAATAGAGAGGGACCCAGACCCTGAATAGAGAGACATCCCAGACCCTGAATAGTGAGAGACCCCAGACCCTGAATAGACAGAGATCCCAGAAAGTGGTTAGAGAGAGATCCCAGACCCTGAATAGAGAGACCCCCAAGCCCCTGAATGGATAGACAACCCAGACCCTGAATAGAGAGACACCCCAGACCCTGAATAGAGAGACACCCCAGACCCTGAATAGAGAGAAACCTCAGACCCTGAATAGGAGACACCCCAGACCCTCAATAGAGAGACACTCCAGACCCTGAATAGAGAGGAACACAGACCCTGAATAGAGAGACATCCCAGAAAGTGGTTAGAGAGAGATCCCAGACCCTGAATAGAGAGACCCCCAAGACCCTGAATGGAGAGACACTCCAGACCCTGTATAGAGAGAGACCACAGACCCTAAATAGAGAGAGAACCCAGAACCTGAATAGACAGAGACCCCAGACCCTGAATGGAGAGAGACACCCCAGTCCCTGAATAGACAGAGACCCCAGACCCTGAATAGAGAGACACCCCAGTCCCTGAATAGAGAGACACCGCAGACCCTGAATAGAGAGGTACCCCAGACCCTGAATAGAGAGAGACCCCAGACCCCGAATAGAGAGGCACCCCAGACCCTGAATAGAGAGAGAACTCAGACCCTGAATAGAGAGACACACCAGACCCTGAATAGAGAGACACCCGAGACCCTGAATAGAGAGACACCCCAGACCCTGAGCAGAAAGACACCCCAGACCCTGAATATAAAGACACTCCAGACCCTCAAAAGAGAGACACTCCAGACCCTGAATAGAGAGACACCGCAGACCCTGAATAGAGAGACACCTCAGACCCTGAATAGAGAAACACTAAAGACCCTGAATAGTGAGAGACCACAGACCCTGAATAGGAGACACCCCAGGCCCTCAATAGAGAGACACTCCAGACCCTGAATAGAGAGGGACCCCAGACCCTGAATAGTGAGAGACCCCAGACCCCGAATAGACAGTGAACCCAGACCGTGATTAGAGAGAGATCCCAGACCCTGAAAAGAGAGACACCCCAGACCCTGAATAGAGAGTCACCCCACACCCTGAATAGGAGACACCCCAGACCCTGAATAGAGAGACACCCAAGACACTGAATAGAGAGACACCCCAGACCCTGAATAGGAGACACCCCAGACCCTGAATAGAGAGACACCCCAGACCCTGAATATGAGACCCCTCAGACCCTCAATAGAGAGACACTCCAGACCATCAATAGACAGACACTCCAGACCCTGTATAGAGAGAGACCCCAGACACTAAATAGAGAGAGACCCCAGACCCTGAATAGACAGAGACCCCAGACCCTGATTAGAGAGACACCCCAGACCCTGAATAGACAGAGACCCCAGACCCTGAATAGAGAGACACCCCAGTCCCTGAATAGAGAGACACCGCAGACCCTGAATAGAGAGACACCCCAGACCCTGAATAGAGAGAGACCCCTGACCCCGAATAGAGAGACACCCCAGACCCTGAATAGAGAGACACACGAGACCCTGAATAGAGAGACACTCCAGACCCTGAATAGAGAGAGAAAACCAGACCCTGATTAGAGAGACACTCCAGACCCTGAATAGAGAGACACCCTAGTCCCTGAATAGAGAGACACCGCAGACCCTGAATAGAGAGACACCCCAGACCCTGAATAGACAGAGACCCCAGACCCTGATTAGAGAGACACCCCAGAGCCTGAATAGACAGAGACCCCAGACCCTGAAGAGAGAGAGACACCCCAGTCCCTGAATAGAGAGACAACGCAGACCCTGAATAGAGAGACACCCCAGACCCTGAATAGAGAGAGACCCCTGACCCCGAATAGAGAGACACCCCAGACCCTGAATAGAGAGACACCCCAGACCCTGAATAGAGAGACACTCCAGAACCTGAATAGAGAGAGACCCCTGACCCCGAATAGAGAGACACCCCAGACCCTGAATAGAGAGACACCCGAGACCCTGAATAGAGAGACACCCCAGTCCCTGAATAGAGAGACACCGCAGACCCTGAATAGAGAGACACCCCAGTCCCTGAATAGAGAGACACCGCAGACCCTGAATAGAGAGACACCCCAGACCCTGAATAGACAGAGACCCCTGACCCTGAATAGAGAGACACCCCAGACCCTGAATAGAGAGACACCCGAGACCCTGAATAAAGAGCCACTCCAGACCCTGAATAGAGAGAGACCCCAGTCCCTGAATAGAGAGACACCGCAGACCCTGAATAGAGAGACACCCCAGTCCCTGATTAGAGAGACACTCCAGACCCTGAATAGAGAGACACCCCAGACCCTGAATAGAGAGACACTCCTGACCCTGAATAGAGACGCTCCTGACCCTGAATACAGAGACACCCCAGACCCTGAATAAGAGACACCTCAGACCCTCAGTAGACAGTCACTCCAGACCCTGAATAGACAGACACTCCAGACGCTGTATAGAGAGAGACGCCAAACCCTGAATAGAGAGAGACGCCAGATCCTGAAGAGAGAGAGACCCCAGACCCTGAATAGAGAGAGACCCCAGATCCTGAATAAAGTGACACCCCAGACCCTGAATAGAGAGACAACCCAGAACCTGAATAGAGAGAGACCCAAGACCCTGAATAGAGAGACACTCCAGAACCTGAATAGAGAGAGACCTCAAACCCTGAATAGAGAGACACCCCCGAACCTGAGTAGTAAGACACCCCAGACCCTGAATATAAGGACACTCCAGACCCTCAGAAGAGAGACACTCCAGACCCTGAATAGAGAGACACTGCAGACTCTGAATAGAGAGACACCCCAGACCCTGAATAGGGAGTCACCCCAGACCCTGATTAGAAAGACACCCCAGACCCTGAATAGAAGGCACTCAAGACCCTGAATAGAGATACATCCCAGACCCTGAATAGAGAGACATCCCAGACCCTGAATAGAGAGACACCACAGATCCTGAATAGAGGTACACCCTAGACCCTGAATAGACAGAAACCCCTGACCCTGAATAGAGAGACAGCGCAGACCCTGAATAGAGAGACATCCCAGACCCGAATAGAGACACACCCCAGACCCTGAATAAAGACACCCGAGACCCTGAATATAAAGACACCCCAGACCCTGAATATAAAGACACTCCAGACCCTCAAAAGAGAGACACTCCAGAGCCTGAATAGAGAGATACCCCAGACCCTGAATAGAGAGACACCGCAGACCCTGAATAGAGAGACACCACAGAACCTGAATAGCGAGACACCGCAGACCCTGAATAGAGAGAAACTCCAAACCCTGAATAGAGAGAGACACCCCTGACCCTGAATAGTGAGAGACCCCAGACCCTGAATATGAGACCCCTCAGACCCTCAATAGAGAGACACTCCAGACCATCAATAGACAGACACTCCAGACCCTGTATAGAGAGAGACCCCAGACCCTAAATAGAGAGAGACCCCAGACCCTGAATAGACAGAGACCCTAGACCCTGAATGGAGAGAGACACCCCAGTCCCTGAATAGACAGAGACCCCAAACCCTGAATATAGAGACACCCCAGTCCCTGAATAGACAGAGACCCCAGACCCCAAATAGAGAGACACCCCAGACCCTGAATAGAGAGACACCTGAGACCCTGAATAGAGAGACACCCCAGACCCTGAATAGAGAGACACTCCTGACCCTGAATAGAGAGACGCTCCTGACCCTGAATAGAGAGACACCCCAGACCCTGAATAGGAGACACCTCAGCCCCTCAATAGAGAGACACTCCAGACCCTCAATAGACAGACATTCCAGACCCTGTATAGAGAGAGACCACAGACCCTAAATAGAGAGAGACCCCAGACCCTGAATAGACAGACACCCAGACCCTGAACAGAGAGAGACCCCAAACCCTGAATAGAGAGAGACGCCAGATCCTGAATAAAGTGACACCCCAGACCCTGAATAGAGAGACAACCCGGAACCTGAATAGAGAGAGACCCCAGACCCTGAATAGAGAGACACCGCAGACCCTGAACAGAGAGAAAGTCCAAACCCTGAATAGAGAGAGACCCCAGACACTGAATAGAGAGAGACATCCCTGACCCTGAATAGTGAGAGACCCCAGACCCTGAATAGAGCGAGACAGCCCTGACCCATAATAGTGAGAGACCCCAGACCCTGAATAGAGAGAAACCTCAGACCCTGAATAGGAGACACCCCAGACCCTCAATAGAGAGACACTCCAGACCCTGAATAGAGAGGGACCCAGACCCTGAATAGAGCGACATCCCAGACCCTGAATAGTGAGAGATCCCAGACCCTGAATAGACAGAGATCCCAGAAAGTGGTTAGAGAGAGATCCCAGACCCTGAATAGAGAGACCCCCAAGACCCTGAATGGAGATACAACCCAGACCCTGAATAGAGAGACACCCCAGACCCTGAATAGGAGACACCTCAGACCCTCAATAGAGAGACACTCCAGACCATCAATAGACAGACACTCCAGACCCTGTATAGAGACCCCAGACCCTAAATAGAGAGAGACCCCAGACCCTGAATAGATAGAGACCCCAGACCCTGATTAGAGATACACCCCAGACCCTGAATAGACAGAGACCCCAGACCCTGAATAGAGAGACACCCCAGTCCCTGAATAGAGAGACACCGCAGACCCTGAATAGAGAGACACCCCAGACCCTGAATAGAGAGAGACCCCTGACCCCGAATAGAGAGACACCCCAGACACTGAATAGAGAGACACCCGAGACCCTGAATAGAGAGACACTCCAGACCCTGAATAGAGAGAGAACACCAGACCCTGATTAGAGAGACACTCCAGACCCTGAATAGAGAGACACCCTAGTCCCTGAATAGAGAGACACCCCAGAACCTGAATAGACAGAGACCCCAGACCCTGACTAGAGAGACACCCCAGACCCTGAATAGACAGAGACCCCAGACCCTGAATAGAGAGACACCCCAGTCCCTGAATAGAGAGACAACGCAGACCCTGAATAGAGAGACACCCCAGACCCTGAATAGAGAGAGACCCCTGACCCCGAATAGAGAGACATCCCAGACCCTGAATAGAGAGACACCCGAGACCCTGAATAGTGAGACACTCCAGACCCTGAATAGAGAGAGAAAACCAGACCCTGATTAGAGAGACACTCCTGACCCTGAATAGAGAGGCTCCTGACCCTGAATACAGAGACACCCCAGACCCTGAATAGGAGACACCTCAGACCCTCAATAGAGAGACACTCCAGACCCTGAATAGTCAGACACTCCAGACCCTGTATAGAGAGAGACGCCAAACCCTGAATAGAGAGAGACGCCAGATCCTGAAGAGAGGGAGACCCCAGACCCTGAATAGAGAGAGACCCCAGATCCTGAATAAAGTGACACCCCAGACCCTGAATAGAGAGACAACCCAGAACCTGAATAGAGAGAGACCCAAGACTCTGAATAGAGAGACACTCCAGAACCTGAATAGAGAGAGACCTCAGACCCTGAATAGAGAGACACCCCCGAACCTGAGTAGTAAGACACCCCAGACCCTGAATATAAGGACACTCCAGACCCTCAAAAGAGAGACACTCCAGACCCTGAATAGAGAGACACTGCAGACTCTGAATAGAGAGACACCCCAGACCCTGAATAGGGAGTCACCCCAGACCCTGATTAGAAAGACACCCCAGACCCTGAATAGAAGGCACTCAAGACCCTGAATAGAGATACATCCCAGACCCTGAATAGAGAGACATCCCAGACCCTGAATAGAGAGACACACCAGAACCTGAATAGAGAGACACCCCAGGCCCTGAATAGAGAGACACCACAGATCCTGAATAGAGGTACACCCTAGACCCTGAATAGACAGAAACCCCTGACCCTGAATAGAGAGACATCCCAGACCCGAATAGAGACACACCCCAGACCCTGAATAAAGACACCCCAGACCCTGAGCAGAAATACACCCCAGACCCTGAATATAAAGACACTCCAGACCCTCAAAAGAGAGACACTCCAGAGCCTGAATAGAGATACACCGCAGACCCTGAATAGAGAGATACCCCAGACCCTGAATAGAGAGACACCGCAGACCCTGAATAGAGAGACACCACAGACCCTGAATAGCGAGACACCGCAGACCCTGAATAGAGAGAAACTCCAAACCCTGAATAGTGAGAGACCCCAGACCCTGAATAGAGAGAAACCTCAGACCCTGAATACGAGACACCCCAGACCCTCAATAGAGAGACACTCCAGACCCTGAATAGAGAGACACTCCAGACCCTGAATAGAGAGACATCCCAGACCCTGAATAGTGAGAGACCCCAGACCCTGAATAGACAGAGATCCCAGAAAGTGGTTAGAGAGAGATCCCAGACCCTGAATAGAGAGACAACCCAGACCCTGAATAGAGAGACACCCCAGACCCTGAATAGAGAGAAACCTCAGACCCTGAATAGGAGACACCCCAGACCCTCAATAGAGAGACACTCCAGACCCTGAATAGAGAGGGACACAGACCCTGAATAGAGAGACATCCCAGAAAGTGGTTAGAGAGAGATCCCAGACCCTGAATAGGGAGACCCCCAAGACCCTGAATGGAGAGACACTCCAGACCCTGTATAGAGAGAGACCCCAGACCCTAAATAGAGAGAGACCCCAGAACCTGAATAGACAGAGACCCCAGACCCTGAATGGAGAGAGACACCCCAGTCCCTGAATAGACAGAGACCCCAGACCCTGAATAGAGAGACACCCCAGTCCCTGAATAGAGAGACACCGCAGACCCTGAATAGAGAGGTACCCCAGACCCTGAATAGAGAGAGACCCCAGACCCCGAATAGAGAGGCACCCCAGACCCTGAATAGAGAGAGAACTCAGACCCTGAATAGAGAGACACACCAGACCCTGAATAGAAAGACACCCGAGACCCTGAATAGAGAGACACCCCAGACCCTGAGCAGAAAGACACCCCAGACCCTGAATATAAAGACACTCCAGACCCTCAAAAGAGAGACACTCCAGACCCTGAATAGAGAGACACCGCAGACCCTGAATAGAGAGACACCTCAGACCCTGAATAGAGAGACACCTCAGACCCTGAATAGAGAAACACTAAAGACCCTGAATAGTGAGAGACCACAGACCCAGAATAGAGAGAGACACTCCTGACCCTGAATAGTGAGAGACCCCAGACCCTGAATAGAGAGAATCCTCAGACCCTGAATAGGAGACACCCCAGGCCCTCAATAGAGAGACACTCCAGACCCTGAATAGAGAGGGACCCCAGACCCTGAATAGTGAGAGACCCCAGACCCCGAATAGACAGTGACCCCAGACCGTGGTTAGAGAGAGATCCCAGACCCTGAAAAGAGAGACACCCCAGACCCTGAATAGAGAGTCACCCCACACCCTGAATAGGAGACACCCCAGACCCTGAATAGAGAGACACCCCAGACCCTGAATAGGAGAAACCCCAGACCCTGAATAGAGAGACACCCCAGACCCTGAATATGAGACCCCTCAGACCCTCAATAGAGAGACACTCCAGACCATCAATAGACAGACACTCCAGACCCTGTATAGAGAGAGACCCCAGACCCTAAATAGAGAGAGACCCCAGACCCTGAATAGACAGAGACCCTAGACCCAGAATGGAGAGAGACACCCCAGTCCCTGAATAGACAGAGACCTCAAACCCTGAATAGAGAGACACCCCAGTCCCTGAATAGAGAGACACCGCAGTCCCTCAATAGAGAGATACTCCAGACCCTGAATAGAGAGGGACCCCAGACACTGAATAGAGAGACATCCCAGACCCTGAATAGTGAGAGACCCCAGACCCTGAATAGACAGAGACCCCAGACAGTGGTTAGAGACAGATCCCAGACCCTGAAAAGAGCGACACCCCAGAGCCTGAATAGAGAGACACCCCAGACCCTGAATAGGAGACACCCCAGACCCTGAATAGAGAGACACACCAGACCCTGAATAGAGAGAGACCCCAGACCCTGAATAGACAGAGGCCCCAGACCCAGAATAGAGAGATACCCCAGACCCTGAATAGGAGACACCTCAGACCCTCAATAGAGAGACACTCCAGACCCTCAATAGACAGACAGTCCAGACCCTGTATAGAGAGAGACCCCAGACACTAAATAGAGAGAGACCCCAGACCCTGAATAGACAGAGACCCCAGACCCTGATTAGAGAGACACCCAGACCCTGAATAGACAAAGAAACCCAGACCCTGAATAGAGAGACACCCCAGTCCCTGAATAGAGAGACAGCCCAGACCCTGAATAGAGAGACACCACAGACCCTGAATAGAGAGACACTCCTGACCCTGAATAGGGAGACACCTCAGACCCTCAATAGAGAGACACTCCAGACCCTCAATAGACAGACACTCCAGACCCTGTATAGAGAGAGACCCCAGACCCTAAATAGAGAGAGACCCCAGACCCTGAATAGAGAGAGACGCCAGATCCTGAATAAAGTGACACCCCAGACCCTGAATAGAGAGACAACCCAGAACCTGAATAGAGAGAGACCCAAGACCCTGAATAGAGAGACACTCCAGAACCTGAATAGAGAGAGACCCCAGACCCTGAATAGAGAGACACCCCAGACCCTGAATAGAGAGAGACCCCAGATCCTGAATAAAGTGACACCCCAGACCCTGAATAGAGAGACACTCCAGAACCTGAATAGAGAGACACCCCAGACCCGGAATAGAGAGACAACGCAGACCCTGAATAGAGAGACACCCCCGAACCTGAGTAGTAAGACACCCCAGATCCTGAATAGAGAGACACTCCAGACCCTGAATAGAGAGAGAACCCAGACCCTGTTAGAGAGACCCCCGAGACCCTGAATAAAGACACCCCAGTCCCTGAGCAGAAAGACACCCCAGACCCTGAATATAAAGACACTCCAGACCCTCAAAAGAGAGACACTCCAGACCCTGAATAGAGAGACACCGCAGACCCTGAATAGACAGAAACCCCTGACCCTGAATAGAGAGACAGCGCAGACCCTGAATAGAGAGACATCCCAGACCCGAATAGAGAGACACCCCAGACCCTGAATAGGAGACACGCCAGACCCTGAAAAGACAGAGAACCAAGAACCTGAATAGTGAGACACGCCACACACTGAATAGAGAGACACCACAGACCCTGAATAGAGAGAGACCCCAGACCCTGAAAAGAGAGTGAACCCAAACCCTGAATAGAGAGAGACCCCAGACCCTGAATGGAGAGAGACCCCAGACCCTGAATAGAGAGACACCGCAGACCCTGAATAGAGAGACACCACAGGCCCTGAATAGCGAGACACCGCAGACCCTGAATAGCGAGACACCGCAGACCCTGAATAGAGAGAAACTCCAAACCCTGAATAGAGAGAGACCCCAGACACTGAATAGAGAGAGACACCCCTGACCCTGAATAGTGAGAGACCCCAGACCCTGAATAGAGAGAGACACCCCTGACCCTGAATAGTGAGAGACCCCAGACCCTGAATAGAGAGAAAACTCAGACCCTGAATAGGAGACACCCCAGACCCTCAATAGAGAGCCACTCCAGACCTTGAATAGAGAGACATCCCAGACCCTGAATAGTGAGAGACCCCAGACCTTGAATAGACAGAGAAACCAGTCAGTGGTTAGAGAGAGATCCCAGACCCTGAATAGAGAGACCCCCAAGACCCTGAATGGAGAGACAACCCAGACCCTGAATAGGAGACACCTCAGACCCTCAATAGAGAGACACTCCAGACCCTCAATAGACAGACACTCCAGACCCTGTATAGAGAGAGACCCCAGACCCTAAATAGAGAGAGACCCCAGAACCTGAATAGACAGAGACCCCAGACCCTGAATGGAGAGAGACACCCCAGTCCCTGAATAGACAGAGACCCCAGACCCTGAATAGAGAGACACCCCAGTCCCTGAATAGAGAGACACCGCAGACCCTGAAAAGAGAGACACCCCAGACCATGAAAGGAGAGAGACCCCAGACCCCAAATAGAGACACCCCAGACCCTGAATAGAGAGACACTCCAGACCCGGAATAGAGAGAGAACTCAGACCCTGAATAGAGAGACACACCAGACCCTGAATAGAGAGACACCCGAGACCCTGAGCAGAAAGACACCCCAGACCCTGAATATAAAGACACTCCAGACCCTCAAAAGAGAGACACTCCAGACCCTGAATAGAGAGACACCTCAGACCCTGAATAGAGAGACACCAAAGACCCTGAATAGTGAGAGACCACAGACCCTGAAAAGAGAGAGACACACCTGACCCTGAATAGTGAGAGACCCCAGAACTTGAATAGAGAGAAACCTCAGACCCTGAATAGGAGACACCCCAGACCCTCAATAGAGAGACACTCCAGACCCTGAATAGAGAGGGACCCCAGACCCTGAATAGTGAGAGTCCCCAGACCCCGAATAGACAGAGACCCCAGACCGTGGTTTGAGAGAGATCCCAGACCCTGAAAAGAGAGACACCCCAGACCCTGAATAGAGAGACACCCAAGACACTGAATAGAGAGACACCCCTGATGCTGAATAGAGAGACACCGCAGACCCTGAATAGAGAGACAACCCAGACCCTGAATAGAGAGAGACCCCAGACCCCGAATAGAGAGACAATCCAGACCCTGAAAAGAGAGGCACCCGAGACCCTGAATAGAGAGACACCCCAGACCCTGAATAGAGAGACACCGCAGACCCTGAATAGAGAGACAACCCAGACCCTGAATAGAGAGAGACCCCAGACCCCGAATAGAGAGACAATCCAGACCCTGAATAGAGAGGCACCCGAGACCCTGAATAGGGAGACACCCCAGACCCTGAATAGAGAGACACCCCAAACCCTGAATAGTGAGAGACCCTGGACCCAGAATAGAGAGACACCCCAGACCCTGAATGGAGAGACAACCCAGACCCTGAATTGAGAGGCACCCCAGACCCTGAATATGAGACACCTCAGACCCTCAATAGAGAGACACTCCAGACCCTCAATAGACTGAAACTCCAGACCCTGTATAGAGAGAGACCCCAGACCCTAAATACAGAGAGACACCAGACCCTGAATAGACAGAGACCCCAGACCCTGATTAGAGAGACTCCCCAGACCCTGAATAGACAGAGCCCCCAGACCCTGAATAGAGAGACACCCTAGTCCCTGAATAGAGAGACACCGCAGACCCTGAATAGAGGGACACCCCAGACCCTGAATAGAGAGACACCCCAGACCCTGAATAGAGAGACACTCCTGACCCTGAATAGAGAGACACTCCTGACCCTGAATAGAGAGACACCCCAGACCCTGAATAGGAGACACCTCAGACCCTCAATAGAGAGACACTCCAGACCCTCAATAGACAGACACTCCAGACCCTGAATAGTGAGAGACCCCAGAACTTGAATAGAGAGAAACCTCAGACCCTGAATAGGAGACACCCCAGACCCTCAATAGAGAGACACTCCAGACCCTGAATAGAGAGGGACCCCAGCCCCTGAATAGTGAGAGTCCCCAGACCCCGAATAGACAGAGACCCCAGACTGTGCTGAGAGAGAGATCCCAGACCCTGAAAAGAGAGACACCCCAGACCCTGAATAGAGAGTCAACCCACACCCTGAATAGGAGACACCCCAGACCCTGAATAGAGAGACACCCAAGACTCTGAATAGAGAGACACCCCTGACGCTGAATAGAGAGGCACCCGAGACCCTGTATAGAGAGACACCCCAGACCCTGAATAGTGAGAGACCCCGGACCAAGAATAGAGAGACACCCCAGACCCTGAATAGAGAGACACCCCAGACCCTCAAAAGAGAGACACTCCAGACCCTGAATAGAGAGACACCGCAGACCCTGAATAGAGATACACCTCAGACCCTGAATAGAGAGACACCACAGACCCTGAATAGCGAGACACCACAGACCCTGAATAGAGAGAGACCTCAGGCCCTGAATAGAGAGACATCCCAGACCCTCAATAGAGAGACACTCCAGACCCTGAATAGAGAGGGACACCAGACCCTGAATAGTGAGAGTCCCCAGACCCCGAATAGACAGAGACCCCAGACCGTGGTTAGAGAGAGATCCCAGACCCTGAAAAGAGAGACACCCCAGACCCTGAATAGAGAGTCAACCCACACCCTGAATAGGAGACACACCAGACCCTGAATAGAGAGACACCCAAGACACTGAATAGAGAGACACCCCTGACGCTGAATAGAGAGACACCGCAGACCCTGAATAGAGAGACAACCCAGACCCTGAATAGAGAGACACCGCAGACCCTGAATAGCGAGACACCGCAGACCCTGAATAGAGATAAACTCCAAACCCTGAATAGAGAGAGACCCCAGACACTGAATAGAGAGAGACACCCCTGACCCTGAATAGTGAGAGACAACAGACCCTGAATAGAGAGAAACCTCAGACCCTGAATAGGAGACACCCCAGACCCTGAATAGAGAGACACTCCAGACACTGAATAGAGAGGGACCCCAGACCCTGAATAGAGAGACACTCCAGACACTGAATAGAGAGGGACCCCAGACCCTGAATAGAGAGACGTCCCAGATCCTGAATAGGAGACACCCCAGAACCTGAATAGAGAGACCCCCAAGACCCTGAATGGAGAGACAACCCAGACCCTGAATTGAGAGGCACCCCAGAACCTGAATATGAGACACCTCAGACCCTCAATAGAGAGACACTCCAGACCCTCAATAGACTGAAACTCCAGACCCTGTATAGAGAGAGACCCCAGACCCTAAATACAGAGAGACCCCAGACCCTGAATAGACAGAGACCCCAGAACCTGATTAGAGAGACTCCCCAGACCCTGAATAGACAGAGCCCCCAGACCCTGAATAGAGAGACACCCCAGTCCCTGAATAGAGAGACACCGCAGACCCTGAATAGAGAGACACCCCAGACCCTGAATAGAGAGACACCCCAGACCCTGAATAGAGAGACACTCCTGACCCTGAATAGAGAGACACTCCTGACCCTGAATAGAGAGACACCCCAGACCCTGAATAGGAGACACCTCAGACGCTCAATAGAGAGACACTCCAGACCCTCAATAGACAGACACTCCAGACCTTGAATAGTGAGAGACCCCAGAACTTGAATAGAGAGAAACCTCAGACCCTGAATAGGAGGCACCCCAGACCCTCAATAGAGAGACACTCCAGACCCTGAATAGAGAGGGACCCCAGACCCTGAATAGTGAGTGTCCCCAGACCCCGAATAGACAGAGACCCCAGACCGTGGTTAGAGAGAGATCCCAGACCCTGAAAAGAGAGACACCCCAGACCCTGAATAGAGAGTCAACCCACACCCTGAATAGGAGACACACCAGACCCTGAATAGAGAGACACCCAAGACACTGAACAGAGAGACACACCAGACCCTGAATAGAGAGACAACCCAGACCCTGAATAGAGAGAGACCCCAGACCCCGAATAGAGAGGCAATCCAGATCCTGAATAGAGAGGCACCCGAGACCCTGTATAGAGAGACACCCCAGACCCTGAATAGAGAGACACCCCAAACCCTGAATAGTGAGAGACCCCGGACCCAGAATAGAGAGACACCCCAGACCCTGAATAGAGAGACACCGCAGACCCTGAATAGAGAGACACCCCAGACCCTCAATATAAAGACACTCCAGACCCTCAAAAGAGAGACACTCCAGACCCTGAATAGAGAGACACCGCAGACCCTGAATAGAGATACACCTCAGACCCTGAATAGAGAGACACCACAGACCCTGAATAGCGAGACACCACAGACCCTGAATAGAGAGAGACCTCAGGCCCTGAATAGAGAGACATCCCAGACCCTGAATAGAGAGACACCCCAGAACCTGAATAGAGAGACACCCCAGACCCTGAATAGAGAGGGACCCCAGACCCTGAATAGTGAGAGTCCCCAGACCCCGAATAGACAGAGACCCCAGACCGTGGTTTGAGAGAGATCCCAGACCCTGAAAAGAGAGACACCCCAGACCCTGAATAGAGAGACACCCAAGACACTGAATAGAGAGACACCCCTGATGCTGAATAGAGAGACACCGCAGACCCTGAATAGAGAGACAACCCAGACCCTGAATAGAGAGAGACCCCAGACCCCGAATAGAGAGACAATCCAGACCCTGAAAAGAGAGGCACCCGAGACCCTGAATAGAGAGACACCCCAGACCCTGAATAGAGAGACACCGCAGACCCTGAATAGAGAGACAACCCAGACCCTGAATAGAGAGAGACCCCAGACCCCGAATAGAGAGACAATCCAGACCCTGAATAGAGAGGCACCCGAGACCCTGAATAGGGAGACACCCCAGACCCTGAATAGAGAGACACCCCAAACCCTGAATAGTGAGAGACCCTGGACCCAGAATAGAGAGACACCCCAGACCCTGAATGGAGAGACAACCCAGACCCTGAATTGAGAGGCACCCCAGACCCTGAATATGAGACACCTCAGACCCTCAATAGAGAGACACTCCAGACCCTCAATAGACTGAAACTCCAGACCCTGTATAGAGAGAGACCCCAGACCCTAAATACAGAGAGACACCAGACCCTGAATAGACAGAGACCCCAGACCCTGATTAGAGAGACTCCCCAGACCCTGAATAGACAGAGCCCCCAGACCCTGAATAGAGAGACACCCTAGTCCCTGAATAGAGAGACACCGCAGACCCTGAATAGAGGGACACCCCAGACCCTGAATAGAGAGACACCCCAGACCCTGAATAGAGAGACACTCCTGACCCTGAATAGAGAGACACTCCTGACCCTGAATAGAGAGACACCCCAGACCCTGAATAGGAGACACCTCAGACCCTCAATAGAGAGACACTCCAGACCCTCAATAGACAGACACTCCAGACCCTGAATAGTGAGAGACCCCAGAACTTGAATAGAGAGAAACCTCAGACCCTGAATAGGAGACACCCCAGACCCTCAATAGAGAGACACTCCAGACCCTGAATAGAGAGGGACCCCAGCCCCTGAATAGTGAGAGTCCCCAGACCCCGAATAGACAGAGACCCCAGACTGTGCTGAGAGAGAGATCCCAGACCCTGAAAAGAGAGACACCCCAGACCCTGAATAGAGAGTCAACCCACACCCTGAATAGGAGACACCCCAGACCCTGAATAGAGAGACACCCAAGACTCTGAATAGAGAGACACCCCTGACGCTGAATAGAGAGGCACCCGAGACCCTGTATAGAGAGACACCCCAGACCCTGAATAGTGAGAGACCCCGGACCAAGAATAGAGAGACACCCCAGACCCTGAATAGAGAGACACCCCAGACCCTCAAAAGAGAGACACTCCAGACCCTGAATAGAGAGACACCGCAGACCCTGAATAGAGATACACCTCAGACCCTGAATAGAGAGACACCACAGACCCTGAATAGCGAGACACCACAGACCCTGAATAGAGAGAGACCTCAGGCCCTGAATAGAGAGACATCCCAGACCCTCAATAGAGAGACACTCCAGACCCTGAATAGAGAGGGACACCAGACCCTGAATAGTGAGAGTCCCCAGACCCCGAATAGACAGAGACCCCAGACCGTGGTTAGAGAGAGATCCCAGACCCTGAAAAGAGAGACACCCCAGACCCTGAATAGAGAGTCAACCCACACCCTGAATAGGAGACACACCAGACCCTGAATAGAGAGACACCCAAGACACTGAATAGAGAGACACCCCTGACGCTGAATAGAGAGACACCGCAGACCCTGAATAGAGAGACAACCCAGACCCTGAATAGAGAGACACCGCAGACCCTGAATAGCGAGACACCGCAGACCCTGAATAGAGATAAACTCCAAACCCTGAATAGAGAGAGACCCCAGACACTGAATAGAGAGAGACACCCCTGACCCTGAATAGTGAGAGACAACAGACCCTGAATAGAGAGAAACCTCAGACCCTGAATAGGAGACACCCCAGACCCTGAATAGAGAGACACTCCAGACACTGAATAGAGAGGGACCCCAGACCCTGAATAGAGAGACACTCCAGACACTGAATAGAGAGGGACCCCAGACCCTGAATAGAGAGACGTCCCAGATCCTGAATAGGAGACACCCCAGAACCTGAATAGAGAGACCCCCAAGACCCTGAATGGAGAGACAACCCAGACCCTGAATTGAGAGGCACCCCAGAACCTGAATATGAGACACCTCAGACCCTCAATAGAGAGACACTCCAGACCCTCAATAGACTGAAACTCCAGACCCTGTATAGAGAGAGACCCCAGACCCTAAATACAGAGAGACCCCAGACCCTGAATAGACAGAGACCCCAGAACCTGATTAGAGAGACTCCCCAGACCCTGAATAGACAGAGCCCCCAGACCCTGAATAGAGAGACACCCCAGTCCCTGAATAGAGAGACACCGCAGACCCTGAATAGAGAGACACCCCAGACCCTGAATAGAGAGACACCCCAGACCCTGAATAGAGAGACACTCCTGACCCTGAATAGAGAGACACTCCTGACCCTGAATAGAGAGACACCCCAGACCCTGAATAGGAGACACCTCAGACGCTCAATAGAGAGACACTCCAGACCCTCAATAGACAGACACTCCAGACCTTGAATAGTGAGAGACCCCAGAACTTGAATAGAGAGAAACCTCAGACCCTGAATAGGAGGCACCCCAGACCCTCAATAGAGAGACACTCCAGACCCTGAATAGAGAGGGACCCCAGACCCTGAATAGTGAGTGTCCCCAGACCCCGAATAGACAGAGACCCCAGACCGTGGTTAGAGAGAGATCCCAGACCCTGAAAAGAGAGACACCCCAGACCCTGAATAGAGAGTCAACCCACACCCTGAATAGGAGACACACCAGACCCTGAATAGAGAGACACCCAAGACACTGAACAGAGAGACACACCAGACCCTGAATAGAGAGACAACCCAGACCCTGAATAGAGAGAGACCCCAGACCCCGAATAGAGAGGCAATCCAGATCCTGAATAGAGAGGCACCCGAGACCCTGTATAGAGAGACACCCCAGACCCTGAATAGAGAGACACCCCAAACCCTGAATAGTGAGAGACCCCGGACCCAGAATAGAGAGACACCCCAGACCCTGAATAGAGAGACACCGCAGACCCTGAATAGAGAGACACCCCAGACCCTCAATATAAAGACACTCCAGACCCTCAAAAGAGAGACACTCCAGACCCTGAATAGAGAGACACCGCAGACCCTGAATAGAGATACACCTCAGACCCTGAATAGAGAGACACCACAGACCCTGAATAGCGAGACACCACAGACCCTGAATAGAGAGAGACCTCAGGCCCTGAATAGAGAGACATCCCAGACCCTGAATAGAGAGACACCCCAGAACCTGAATAGAGAGACACCCCAGACCCTGAATAGAGAGACACTCCTGACCCTGAATAGAGAGACACCCCAGACCATGAATAGGAGACACCTCAGACCCTCAATAGAGAGACACTCCAGACCCTCAATAGACAGACACTCCAGACCCTGTATAGAGAGAGACCCCAGACCTTAAATAGAGAGAGACCCCAGACCCTGAATAGACAGACACCCCAGACCCTGAACAGAGAGAGACCCCAAACCCTGAATAGAGGGAGACGCCAGATCCTGAATAGAGAGAGAACCCAGACCCTGAATAGAGAGACACCCCAGACCCTGAATAGAGAGACACCCCAGACCCTGAATAGGAGACACCCCAGACCCTGAATAGACAGGGAGCCCAGACCCTGAATAGAGAGACAACCCAGAACCTCAATAGTGAGAGACCCCAGACCCCGAATGGAGAGAGACACTCCAGAACCTGAATAGAGACAGATCCCAGACCCTGAATAGAGAGACACCCCAGACCCTGAATAGGAGACACGCCAGACCCTGAAAAGACAGAGAACCAAGACCCTGAATAGAGAGACACCCCACACACTGAATAGAGAGACACCACAGACCCTGAATAGTGAGAGACCCCAGACCCTGAATGGAGAGAGACACTCCAGACCCTGAATAGAGTGAGACCCCAGATCCTGAATAGAGAGACACTCCAGAACCTGAATAGAGACACACCCCAGGCCCTGAATAGAGAGACACCACAGACCCTGAATAGAGGTACACCCCAGACCCTGAATAGACAGAAACCCCTGACCCTGAATAGAGAGACAGCGCAGACCCTGAATAGAGAGACATCCCACACCCGAATAGAGACACACCCCAGACCCTGAATAAAGACACCTCAGACCCTGAATAGAGAGACACCCGAGACCCTGAATAAAGACACACCCGACCCTGAGCGGAAAGACACCCCTGACCCTGAATATAAAGACAATCCAGACCCTCAAAAGAGAGACACTCCAGAGCCTGAATAGAGACACACCGCAGACCCTGAATAGAGAGATACCCCAGACCCTGAATAGAGAGACACCGCAGACCCTGAATAGAGAGACACCGCAGATCCTGAATAGAGATAAACTCCAAACCCTGAATAGAGAGAGACCCCAGACACTGAATAGAGAGAGACACCCCTGACCCTGAATAGTGAGAGACAACAGACCCTGAATAGAGAGACACCCCAGACCCTGAATAGAGAGACACTCCAGACACTGAATAGAGAGGGACCCCAGACCCTGAATAGAGAGACGTCCCAGATCCTGAATAGGAGACACCCCAGAACCTGAATAGAGAGACCCCCAAGACCCTGAATGGAGAGACAACCCAGACCCTGAATTGAGAGGCACCCCAGACCCTGAATATGAGACACCTCAGACCCTCAATAGAGAGACACTCCAGACCCTCAATAGACTGAAACTCCAGACCCTGTATAGAGAGAGACCACAGACCCTAAATACAGAGAGACCCCAGACCCTGAATAGACAGAGCCCCCAGACCCTGATTAGAGAGACACCCCAGACCCTGAATAGACAGAGCCCCCAGACCCTGAATAGAGAGACACCCCAGACCCTGAATAGACAGAGCCCCCAGACCCTGAATAGAGAGACACCCCAGACCCTGAATAGAGAGACACCCCAGTCCCTGAATAGAGAGACACCCCAGACCCTGAATAGAGAGAGACCCCAGACCCCGAAAAGAGAGACACCCGAGACCCTGAATAGAGAGACACCCCAGACCCTGAGCAGAAAGACACCCCAGACCCTGAACATAAAGACACTCCAGACCCTCAAAAGAGTGACACTCCAGACCCTGAATAGAGAGACACCGCAGACCCTGAATAGAGAGGCAACTCAGACCCTGAATAGAGAGACACCTCAGACCCTGAATAGAGAGACACCAAAGACCCTGAATAGCGAGACACCGCAGACCCTGAATAGAGACACTCCAGACCCTGAATAGAGAGACACCTCAGACCCTGAATAGGAGACACCCCAGATCGTGAGTAGAGAGACACCCCAGACCCTGAAAAGATAGTGACCCCAGACCCTGAATAGAGAGACACCCCAGATCCTGAATAGGAGACACCCCAGATCGTGTGTAGAGAGACACCCCAGACCCTGAAAAGATAGTGACCCCAGACCCTGAATAGAGAGACACTCCTGATCCTAAATAGAGAGACACCCCAGACTCTGAATAGAGAGACACCCCAGACCCTGAATAGAGGGAGACCCCAGACCCTGAATAGTGAGAAACTCCAGACACTGAATAGAGAGAGACCCCGGACCCCGAATAGAGAGACACCCCAGACTCTGAATAGGAGACATCCCAGACCCTGAATAGACAGATACCCCATACTCTGAATAGGAGACATCACAGACCCTGAATAGAGAGACACCCCAGACCCTGAATAGACAGACACCCCAGACCCTGAATAGACAGACACCCCAGACCCTGAACAGCGAGACACCCAAGACCCTGAATGGAGAGACACCCCAGACCCTGAATAGTGAGAGACCCCAGAGCCTGAATGGAGAGAGACCCCAGAGCCTGAATAGAGAGAGACCCCAGAGCCTGAATAGAGAGAGACCCCAGAAACTGAATAGAGAGACACTCCTGACCCTAAATAGAGAGACACTCCAGACCCTGAATAGAGAGACACCCCAGACCCTAAATAGAGAGACACGCCAGACCCTGAATAGTGAGAGACCACAGACCCTGAATAGAGAGAGACACCCCTGACCCTGAATAGTGAGAGACCCCAGACCCTGAATAGAGAGAAACCTCACACCCTGAATAGGAGACACCTCAGGCCCTCAATAGAGCGACACTCCAGACCCTGAATAGAGAGGGACCTCAGACCCTGAATAGTGAGAGACCCCAGAGCCTGAATGGAGAGAGACCCCGGACCCTGAATAGAGAGAGACCCCAGAGCCTGAATAGAGAGAGACCCCAGAAACTGAATAGAGAGACACTCCTGACCCTAAATAGAGAGACACTCCAGACCCTGAATAGAGAGACACCCCAGACCCTAAATAGAGAGACACCCCAAACCCTGAATAGAGAGACACCCCAGACACTGAATAGTGAGAGACCACAGACCCTGAATAGAGAGAGACACCCCTGACCCTGAATAGTGAGAGACCCCAGACCCTGAATAGAGAGAAACCTCAGACCCTGAATAGGAGACACCTCAGGCCCTCAATAGAGCGACACTCCAGACCCTGAATAGAGAGGGACCTCAGACCCTGAATAGTGAGAGACCCCAGACCCTGAATAGACAGAGACCCCAGACCGTGGTTAGAGAGAGATCCCAGACCCTGAAAAGAGAGACACCCCAGACCCTAAATAGAGAGTCACCCCACACCCTGAATAGGAGACACCCCAGAGCCTGAATAGAGAGACACCCAAGACCCTGAATAGGAGACACCCCAGAACCTGAATAGAGAGACACACCAGACACTGAATAGGAGACCCCTCAGACCCTCAATAGAGAGACACTCCAGACCCTCAATGGACAGACACTCCAGACCCTGTATAGAGAGAGACCCCAGACCCTGTATAGAGAGAGACCCCAGACCCTGAATAGACAGAGACCCCAGACCCTGAATAGAGAGACACCCCAGACCCTGAATAGACAGAGACCCCAGACCATGAATAGAGAGACAATCCAGACCCTGAATAGAGAGAGAACCCAGACCCTGAATACACAGACACTCCAGACCCTGAATAGAGAGACACCCGAGACCCTGAATAGAGAGACACACCAGACCCTGAATAGAGAGACACCGCAGACCCTGAATAGAGATAAACTCCAAACCCTGAATAGAGAGAGACCCCAGACACTGAATAGAGAGGGACCCTAGACCCTGAATAGAGAGACGTCCCAGACCCTGAATAGGAGACACCCCAGAACCTGAATAGAGAGACCCCCAAGACCCTGAATGGAGAGACAACCCAGACCCTGAATTGAGAGGCACCCCAGACCCTGAATATGAGACACCTCAGACCCTCAATAGAGAGACACTCCAGACCCTCAATAGACTGAAACTCCAGACCCTGTATAGAGAGAGACCCCAGACCCTAAATACAGAGAGACCCCAGACCCTGAATAGACAGAGACCCCAGACACTGATTAGAGAGACTCCCCAACCCTGAATAGACAGAGCCCCCAGACCCTGAATAGAGAGACACCCCAGTCCCTGAATAGAGAGACACCCCAGACCCTGAATAGAGAGAGACCCCAGACCCCGAATAGAGAGACACCCGAGACCCTGAATAGAGAGACACCCCAGACCCTGAGCAGAAAGACACCCCAGACCCTGAACATAAAGACACTCCAGACCCTCAAAAGAGTGACACTCCAGACCCTGAATAGACAGAGACCCCAGACCATGAATAGAGAGACAATCCAGACCCTGAATAGAGAGAGAACCCAGACCCTGAATACACAGACACTCCAGACCCTGAATAGAGAGACACCCGAGACCCTGAATAGAGAGACACACCAGACCCTGAATAGAGAGACACCGCAGACCCTGAATAGAGATAAACTCCAAACCCTGAATAGAGAGAGACCCCAGACACTGAATAGAGAGAGACACCCCTGACCCTGAATAGTGAGAGACAACAGACCCTGAATAGAGAGAAACCTCAGACCCTGAATAGGAGACACCCCAGACCCTGAATAGAGAGACACTCCAGACACTGAATAGAGAGGGACCCTAGACCCTGAATAGAGAGACGTCCCAGACCCTGAATAGGAGACACCCCAGAACCTGAATAGAGAGACCCCCAAGACCCTGAATGGAGAGACAACCCAGACCCTGAATTGAGAGGCACCCCAGACCCTGAATATGAGACACCTCAGACCCTCAATAGAGAGACACTCCAGACCCTCAATAGACTGAAACTCCAGACCCTGTATAGAGAGAGACCCCAGACCCTAAATACAGAGAGACCCCAGACCCTGAATAGACAGAGACCCCAGACACTGATTAGAGAGACTCCCCAACCCTGAATAGACAGAGCCCCCAGACCCTGAATAGAGAGACACCCCAGTCCCTGAATAGAGAGACACCCCAGACCCTGAATAGAGAGACACCCGAGACCCTGAATAGAGAGACACCCCAGACCCTGAGCAGAAAGACACCCCAGACCCTGAACATAAAGACACTCCAGACCCTCAAAAGAGTGACACTCCAGACCCTGAATAGAGAGACACCGCAGACCCTGAATAGAGAGACAACTCAGACCCTGAATAGAGAGACACCTCAGACCCTGAATAGAGAGACACCAAAGACCCTGAATAGCGAGACACCGCAGACCCTGAATAGAGAGACACTCCAGACCCTGAATAGAGAGACACCTCAGACCCTGAATAGAGAGACAGCCCAGACCCTGAATAGAGAGGCACCCCACACCCTGAATAGACAGATACCCCAGACCCTGAATAGAGAGACACCTCAGACCCTGAATAGAGAGACACTCCTGATCCTTAATAGAGAGACACCCCAGACCCTGAATAGAGAGACACCCCAGACCCTGAATAGAGGGAGACCCCAGACCCTGAATAGTGAGAATCTCCAGACACTGAATAGAGAGAGACCCCGGGCCCCGAATAGAGAGACACCCCAGACTCTGAATAGGAGACATCCCAGACCCTGAATAGACAGATACCCCATACTCTGAATAGGAGACATCACAGACCCTGAATAGAGAGACACCCCAAACCCTGAATAGACAGACACCCCAGACCCTGAACAGAGAGACACCCAAGACCCTGAATAGAGAGACACCCCAGACCCTGAATAGTGAGAGACCCCAGAGCCTGAATGGAGAGAGACCCCGGACCCTGAATAGAGAGAGACCCCAGAGCCTGAATAGAGAGAGACCCCAGAAACTGAATAGAGAGACACTCCTGACCCTAAATAGAGAGACACTCCAGACCCTGAATAGAGAGACACCCCAGACCCTAAATAGAGAGACACCCCAAACCCTGAATAGAGAGACACCCCAGACACTGAATAGTGAGAGACCACAGACCCTGAATAGAGAGAGACACCCCTGACCCTGAATAGTGAGAGACCCCAGACCCTGAATAGAGAGAAACCTCACACCTTGAATAGGAGACACCTCAGGCCCTCAATAGAGCGACACTCCAGACCCTGAATAGAGAGGGACCTCAGACCCTGAATAGTGAGAGACCCCAGACCCTGAATAGACAGAGACCCCAGACCGTGGTTAGAGAGAGATCCCAGACCCTGAAAAGAGAGACACCCCAGACCCTAAATAGAGAGTCACCCCACACCCTGAATAGGAGACACCCCAGAGCCTGAATAGAGAGACACCCAAGACACTGAATAGAGAGACACACCAGACCCTGAATAGGAGACACCCCAGACCCTGAATAGAGAGACACCCCAGACACTGAATAGGAGACCCCTCAGACCCGCAATAGAGAGACACTCCAGACCCTCAATAAACAGACACTCCAGACCCTGTATAGAGAGAGACCCCAGACCCTAAATACAGAGAGACCCCAGACCCTGAATAGACAGAGACCCCAGACCCTGATTAGAGAGACACCCCAGACCCTGAATAGACAGAGCCCCCAGACCCTGAATAGAGAGACACCCCAGTCCCTGAATAGAGAGACACCCCAGACCCTGAATAGAGAGAGACCCCAGACCCCGAAAAGAGAGACACCCGAGACCCTGAATAGAGAGACACCCCAGACCCTGAGCAGAAAGACACCCCAGACCCTGAACATAAAGACACTCCAGACCCTCAAAAGAGTGACACTCCAGACCCTGAATAGAGAGACACCGCAGACCCTGAATAGAGAGGCAACTCAGACCCTGAATAGAGAGACACCTCAGACCCTGAATAGAGAGACACCAAAGACCCTGAATAGCGAGACACCGCAGACCCTGAATAGAGACACTCCAGACCCTGAATAGAGAGACACCTCAGACCCTGAATAGGAGACACCCCAGATCGTGAGTAGAGAGACACCCCAGACCCTGAAAAGATAGTGACCCCAGACCCTGAATAGAGAGACACCCCAGATCCTGAATAGGAGACACCCCAGATCGTGTGTAGAGAGACACCCCAGACCCTGAAAAGATAGTGACCCCAGACCCTGAATAGAGAGACACTCCTGATCCTAAATAGAGAGACACCCCAGACTCTGAATAGAGAGACACCCCAGACCCTGAATAGAGGGAGACCCCAGACCCTGAATAGTGAGAAACTCCAGACACTGAATAGAGAGAGACCCCGGACCCCGAATAGAGAGACACCCCAGACTCTGAATAGGAGACATCCCAGACCCTGAATAGACAGATACCCCATACTCTGAATAGGAGACATCACAGACCCTGAATAGAGAGACACCCCAGACCCTGAATAGACAGACACCCCAGACCCTGAATAGACAGACACCCCAGACCCTGAACAGCGAGACACCCAAGACCCTGAATGGAGAGACACCCCAGACCCTGAATAGTGAGAGACCCCAGAGCCTGAATGGAGAGAGACCCCAGAGCCTGAATAGAGAGAGACCCCAGAGCCTGAATAGAGAGAGACCCCAGAAACTGAATAGAGAGACACTCCTGACCCTAAATAGAGAGACACTCCAGACCCTGAATAGAGAGACACCCCAGACCCTAAATAGAGAGACACGCCAGACCCTGAATAGTGAGAGACCACAGACCCTGAATAGAGAGAGACACCCCTGACCCTGAATAGTGAGAGACCCCAGACCCTGAATAGAGAGAAACCTCACACCCTGAATAGGAGACACCTCAGGCCCTCAATAGAGCGACACTCCAGACCCTGAATAGAGAGGGACCTCAGACCCTGAATAGTGAGAGACCCCAGAGCCTGAATGGAGAGAGACCCCGGACCCTGAATAGAGAGAGACCCCAGAGCCTGAATAGAGAGAGACCCCAGAAACTGAATAGAGAGACACTCCTGACCCTAAATAGAGAGACACTCCAGACCCTGAATAGAGAGACACCCCAGACCCTAAATAGAGAGACACCCCAAACCCTGAATAGAGAGACACCCCAGACACTGAATAGTGAGAGACCACAGACCCTGAATAGAGAGAGACACCCCTGACCCTGAATAGTGAGAGACCCCAGACCCTGAATAGAGAGAAACCTCAGACCCTGAATAGGAGACACCTCAGGCCCTCAATAGAGCGACACTCCAGACCCTGAATAGAGAGGGACCTCAGACCCTGAATAGTGAGAGACCCCAGACCCTGAATAGACAGAGACCCCAGACCGTGGTTAGAGAGAGATCCCAGACCCTGAAAAGAGAGACACCCCAGACCCTAAATAGAGAGTCACCCCACACCCTGAATAGGAGACACCCCAGAGCCTGAATAGAGAGACACCCAAGACCCTGAATAGGAGACACCCCAGAACCTGAATAGAGAGACACACCAGAAACTGAATAGGAGACCCCTCAGACCCTCAATAGAGAGACACTCCAGACCCTCAATGGACAGACACTCCAGACCCTGTATAGAGAGAGACCCCAGACCCTGTATAGAGAGAGACCCCAGACCCTGAATAGACAGAGACCCCAGACCCTGAATAGAGAGACACCCCAGACCCTGAATAGACAGAGACCCCAGACCATGAATAGAGAGACAATCCAGACCCTGAATAGAGAGAGAACCCAGACCCTGAATACACAGACACTCCAGACCCTGAATAGAGAGACACCCGAGACCCTGAATAGAGAGACACACCAGACCCTGAATAGAGAGACACCGCAGACCCTGAATAGAGATAAACTCCAAACCCTGAATAGAGAGAGACCCCAGACACTGAATAGAGAGGGACCCTAGACCCTGAATAGAGAGACGTCCCAGACCCTGAATAGGAGACACCCCAGAACCTGAATAGAGAGACCCCCAAGACCCTGAATGGAGAGACAACCCAGACCCTGAATTGAGAGGCACCCCAGACCCTGAATATGAGACACCTCAGACCCTCAATAGAGAGACACTCCAGACCCTCAATAGACTGAAACTCCAGACCCTGTATAGAGAGAGACCCCAGACCCTAAATACAGAGAGACCCCAGACCCTGAATAGACAGAGACCCCAGACACTGATTAGAGAGACTCCCCAACCCTGAATAGACAGAGCCCCCAGACCCTGAATAGAGAGACACCCCAGTCCCTGAATAGAGAGACACCCCAGACCCTGAATAGAGAGAGACCCCAGACCCCGAATAGAGAGACACCCGAGACCCTGAATAGAGAGACACCCCAGACCCTGAGCAGAAAGACACCCCAGACCCTGAACATAAAGACACTCCAGACCCTCAAAAGAGTGACACTCCAGACCCTGAATAGAGAGACACCGCAGACCCTGAATAGAGAGACAACTCAGACCCTGAATAGAGAGACACCTCAGACCCTGAATAGAGAGACACCAAAGACCCTGAATAGCGAGACACCGCAGACCCTGAATAGAGAGACACTCCAGACCCTGAATAGAGAGACACCTCAGACCCTGAATAGAGAGACAGCCCAGACCCTGAATAGAGAGGCACCCCACACCCTGAATAGACAGATACCCCAGACCCTGAATAGAGAGACACCTCAGACCCTGAATAGAGAGACACTCCTGATCCTTAATAGAGAGACACCCCAGACCCTGAATAGAGAGACACCCCAGACCCTGAATAGAGGGAGACCCCAGACCCTGAATAGTGAGAATCTCCAGACACTGAATAGAGAGAGACCCCGGGCCCCGAATAGAGAGACACCCCAGACTCTGAATAGGAGACATCCCAGACCCTGAATAGACAGATACCCCATACTCTGAATAGGAGACATCACAGACCCTGAATAGAGAGACACCCCAAACCCTGAATAGACAGACACCCCAGACCCTGAACAGAGAGACACCCAAGACCCTGAATAGAGAGACACCCCAGACCCTGAATAGTGAGAGACCCCAGAGCCTGAATGGAGAGAGACCCCGGACCCTGAATAGAGAGAGACCCCAGAGCCTGAATAGAGAGAGACCCCAGAAACTGAATAGAGAGACACTCCTGACCCTAAATAGAGAGACACTCCAGACCCTGAATAGAGAGACACCCCAGACCCTAAATAGAGAGACACCCCAAACCCTGAATAGAGAGACACCCCAGACACTGAATAGTGAGAGACCACAGACCCTGAATAGAGAGAGACACCCCTGACCCTGAATAGTGAGAGACCCCAGACCCTGAATAGAGAGAAACCTCAGACCCTGAATAGGAGACACCTCAGGCCCTCAATAGAGCGACACTCCAGACCCTGAATAGAGAGGGACCTCAGACCCTGAATAGTGAGAGACCCCAGACCCTGAATAGACAGAGACCCCAGACCGTGGTTAGAGAGAGATCCCAGACCCTGAAAAGAGAGACACCCCAGACCCTAAATAGAGAGTCACCCCACACCCTGAATAGGAGACACCCCAGAGCCTGAATAGAGAGACACCCAAGACACTGAATAGAGAGACACACCAGACCCTGAATAGGAGACACCCCAGACCCTGAATAGAGAGACACCCCAGACACTGAATAGGAGACCCCTCAGACCCGCAATAGAGAGACACTCCAGACCCTCAATAAACAGACACTCCAGACCCTGTATAGAGAGAGACCCCAGACCCGAAATAGAGAGAGACCCCAGACCCTGAATAGACAGAGACCCCAGACCCTGAATAGAGAGACACCCCAGACCCTGAATAGACAGAGACCCCAGACACTGATTAGAGAGACACCCCAGACCCTGAATAGACAGAGACCCCAGACCATGAATAGAGAGACACCCCAGTCCCTGAATAGAGAGACACCCCAGACCCTGAATAGAGAGAGACCCCAGACCCCGAAAAGAGAGACACCCGAGACCCTGAATAGAGAGACACCCCAGACCCTGAGCAGAAAGACACCCCAGACCCTGAACATAAAGACACTCCAGACCCTCAAAAGAGTGACACTCCAGACCCTGAATAGAGAGACACCGCAGACCCTGAATAGAGAGGCAACTCAGACCCTGAATAGAGAGACACCTCAGACCCTGAATAGAGAGACACCAAAGACCCTGAATAGCGAGACACCGCAGACCCTGAATAGAGACACTCCAGACCCTGAATAGAGAGACACCTCAGACCCTGAATAGGAGACACCCCAGATCGTGAGTAGAGAGACACCCCAGACCCTGAAAAGATAGTGACCCCAGACCCTGAATAGAGAGACACCCCAGATCCTGAATAGGAGACACCCCAGATCGTGTGTAGAGAGACACCCCAGACCCTGAAAAGATAGTGACCCCAGACCCTGAATAGAGAGACACTCCTGATCCTAAATAGAGAGACACCCCAGACTCTGAATAGAGAGACACCCCAGACCCTGAATAGAGGGAGACCCCAGACCCTGAATAGTGAGAAACTCCAGACACTGAATAGAGAGAGACCCCGGACCCCGAATAGAGAGACACCCCAGACTCTGAATAGGAGACATCCCAGACCCTGAATAGACAGATACCCCATACTCTGAATAGGAGACATCACAGACCCTGAATAGAGAGACACCCCAGACCCTGAATAGACAGACACCCCAGACCCTGAATAGACAGACACCCCAGACCCTGAACAGCGAGACACCCAAGACCCTGAATGGAGAGACACCCCAGACCCTGAATAGTGAGAGACCCCAGAGCCTGAATGGAGAGAGACCCCAGAGCCTGAATAGAGAGAGACCCCAGAGCCTGAATAGAGAGAGACCCCAGAAACTGAATAGAGAGACACTCCTGACCCTAAATAGAGAGACACTCCAGACCCTGAATAGAGAGACACCCCAGACCCTAAATAGAGAGACACGCCAGACCCTGAATAGTGAGAGACCACAGACCCTGAATAGAGAGAGACACCCCTGACCCTGAATAGTGAGAGACCCCAGACCCTGAATAGAGAGAAACCTCACACCCTGAATAGGAGACACCTCAGGCCCTCAATAGAGCGACACTCCAGACCCTGAATAGAGAGGGACCTCAGACCCTGAATAGTGAGAGACCCCAGAGCCTGAATGGAGAGAGACCCCGGACCCTGAATAGAGAGAGACCCCAGAGCCTGAATAGAGAGAGACCCCAGAAACTGAATAGAGAGACACTCCTGACCCTAAATAGAGAGACACTCCAGACCCTGAATAGAGAGACACCCCAGACCCTAAATAGAGAGACACCCCAAACCCTGAATAGAGAGACACCCCAGACACTGAATAGTGAGAGACCACAGACCCTGAATAGAGAGAGACACCCCTGACCCTGAATAGTGAGAGACCCCAGACCCTGAATAGAGAGAAACCTCAGACCCTGAATAGGAGACACCTCAGGCCCTCAATAGAGCGACACTCCAGACCCTGAATAGAGAGGGACCTCAGACCCTGAATAGTGAGAGACCCCAGACCCTGAATAGACAGAGACCCCAGACCGTGGTTAGAGAGAGATCCCAGACCCTGAAAAGAGAGACACCCCAGACCCTAAATAGAGAGTCACCCCACACCCTGAATAGGAGACACCCCAGAGCCTGAATAGAGAGACACCCAAGACCCTGAATAGGAGACACCCCAGAACCTGAATAGAGAGACACACCAGACACTGAATAGGAGACCCCTCAGACCCTCAATAGAGAGACACTCCAGACCCTCAATGGACAGACACTCCAGACCCTGTATAGAGAGAGACCCCAGACCCTGTATAGAGAGAGACCCCAGACCCTGAATAGACAGAGACCCCAGACCCTGAATAGAGAGACACCCCAGACCCTGAATAGACAGAGACCCCAGACCATGAATAGAGAGACAATCCAGACCCTGAATAGAGAGAGAACCCAGACCCTGAATACACAGACACTCCAGACCCTGAATAGAGAGACACCCGAGACCCTGAATAGAGAGACACACCAGACCCTGAATAGAGAGACACCGCAGACCCTGAATAGAGATAAACTCCAAACCCTGAATAGAGAGAGACCCCAGACACTGAATAGAGAGGGACCCTAGACCCTGAATAGAGAGACGTCCCAGACCCTGAATAGGAGACACCCCAGAACCTGAATAGAGAGACCCCCAAGACCCTGAATGGAGAGACAACCCAGACCCTGAATTGAGAGGCACCCCAGACCCTGAATATGAGACACCTCAGACCCTCAATAGAGAGACACTCCAGACCCTCAATAGACTGAAACTCCAGACCCTGTATAGAGAGAGACCCCAGACCCTAAATACAGAGAGACCCCAGACCCTGAATAGACAGAGACCCCAGACACTGATTAGAGAGACTCCCCAACCCTGAATAGACAGAGCCCCCAGACCCTGAATAGAGAGACACCCCAGTCCCTGAATAGAGAGACACCCCAGACCCTGAATAGAGAGAGACCCCAGACCCCGAATAGAGAGACACCCGAGACCCTGAATAGAGAGACACCCCAGACCCTGAGCAGAAAGACACCCCAGACCCTGAACATAAAGACACTCCAGACCCTCAAAAGAGTGACACTCCAGACCCTGAATAGAGAGACACCGCAGACCCTGAATAGAGAGACAACTCAGACCCTGAATAGAGAGACACCTCAGACCCTGAATAGAGAGACACCAAAGACCCTGAATAGCGAGACACCGCAGACCCTGAATAGAGAGACACTCCAGACCCTGAATAGAGAGACACCTCAGACCCTGAATAGAGAGACAGCCCAGACCCTGAATAGAGAGGCACCCCACACCCTGAATAGACAGATACCCCAGACCCTGAATAGAGAGACACCTCAGACCCTGAATAGAGAGACACTCCTGATCCTTAATAGAGAGACACCCCAGACCCTGAATAGAGAGACACCCCAGACCCTGAATAGAGGGAGACCCCAGACCCTGAATAGTGAGAATCTCCAGACACTGAATAGAGAGAGACCCCGGGCCCCGAATAGAGAGACACCCCAGACTCTGAATAGGAGACATCCCAGACCCTGAATAGACAGATACCCCATACTCTGAATAGGAGACATCACAGACCCTGAATAGAGAGACACCCCAAACCCTGAATAGACAGACACCCCAGACCCTGAACAGAGAGACACCCAAGACCCTGAATAGAGAGACACCCCAGACCCTGAATAGTGAGAGACCCCAGAGCCTGAATGGAGAGAGACCCCGGACCCTGAATAGAGAGAGACCCCAGAGCCTGAATAGAGAGAGACCCCAGAAACTGAATAGAGAGACACTCCTGACCCTAAATAGAGAGACACTCCAGACCCTGAATAGAGAGACACCCCAGACCCTAAATAGAGAGACACCCCAAACCCTGAATAGAGAGACACCCCAGACACTGAATAGTGAGAGACCACAGACCCTGAATAGAGAGAGACACCCCTGACCCTGAATAGTGAGAGACCCCAGACCCTGAATAGAGAGAAACCTCAGACCCTGAATAGGAGACACCTCAGGCCCTCAATAGAGCGACACTCCAGACCCTGAATAGAGAGGGACCTCAGACCCTGAATAGTGAGAGACCCCAGACCCTGAATAGACAGAGACCCCAGACCGTGGTTAGAGAGAGATCCCAGACCCTGAAAAGAGAGACACCCCAGACCCTAAATAGAGAGTCACCCCACACCCTGAATAGGAGACACCCCAGAGCCTGAATAGAGAGACACCCAAGACACTGAATAGAGAGACACACCAGACCCTGAATAGGAGACACCCCAGACCCTGAATAGAGAGACACCCCAGACACTGAATAGGAGACCCCTCAGACCCGCAATAGAGAGACACTCCAGACCCTCAATAAACAGACACTCCAGACCCTGTATAGAGAGAGACCCCAGACCCGAAATAGAGAGAGACCCCAGACCCTGAATAGACAGAGACCCCAGACCCTGAATAGAGAGACACCCCAGACCCTGAATAGACAGAGACCCCAGACACTGATTAGAGAGACACCCCAGACCCTGAATAGACAGAGACCCCAGACCCTGAATAGAGAGACACCCCAGACCCTGAATAGACAGAGACCCCAGACCATGAATAGAGAGACACCCCAGACCCTGAATAGAGAGAGACCCCAGACCCCGAAAAGAGAGACACCCGAGACCCTGAATAGAGAGACACCCCAGACCCTGAGCAGAAAGACACCCCAGACCCTGAACATAAAGACACTCCAGACCCTCAAAAGAGTGACACTCCAGACCCTGAATAGAGAGACACCGCAGACCCTGAATAGAGAGGCAACTCAGACCCTGAATAGAGAGACACCTCAGACCCTGAATAGAGAGACACCAAAGACCCTGAATAGCGAGACACCGCAGACCCTGAATAGAGACACTCCAGACCCTGAATAGAGAGACACCTCAGACCCTGAATAGGAGACACCCCAGATCGTGAGTAGAGAGACACCCCAGACCCTGAAAAGATAGTGACCCCAGACCCTGAATAGAGAGACACCCCAGATCCTGAATAGGAGACACCCCAGATCGTGTGTAGAGAGACACCCCAGACCCTGAAAAGATAGTGACCCCAGACCCTGAATAGAGAGACACTCCTGATCCTAAATAGAGAGACACCCCAGACTCTGAATAGAGAGACACCCCAGACCCTGAATAGAGGGAGACCCCAGACCCTGAATAGTGAGAAACTCCAGACACTGAATAGAGAGAGACCCCGGACCCCGAATAGAGAGACACCCCAGACTCTGAATAGGAGACATCCCAGACCCTGAATAGACAGATACCCCATACTCTGAATAGGAGACATCACAGACCCTGAATAGAGAGACACCCCAGACCCTGAATAGACAGACACCCCAGACCCTGAATAGACAGACACCCCAGACCCTGAACAGCGAGACACCCAAGACCCTGAATGGAGAGACACCCCAGACCCTGAATAGTGAGAGACCCCAGAGCCTGAATGGAGAGAGACCCCAGAGCCTGAATAGAGAGAGACCCCAGAGCCTGAATAGAGAGAGACCCCAGAAACTGAATAGAGAGACACTCCTGACCCTAAATAGAGAGACACTCCAGACCCTGAATAGAGAGACACCCCAGACCCTAAATAGAGAGACACGCCAGACCCTGAATAGTGAGAGACCACAGACCCTGAATAGAGAGAGACACCCCTGACCCTGAATAGTGAGAGACCCCAGACCCTGAATAGAGAGAAACCTCACACCCTGAATAGGAGACACCTCAGGCCCTCAATAGAGCGACACTCCAGACCCTGAATAGAGAGGGAGCTCAGACCCTGAATAGTGAGAGACCCCAGAGCCTGAATGGAGAGAGACCCCGGACCCTGAATAGAGAGAGACCCCAGAGCCTGAATAGAGAGAGACCCCAGAAACTGAATAGAGAGACACTCCTGACCCTAAATAGAGAGACACTCCAGACCCTGAATAGAGAGACACCCCAGACCCTAAATAGAGAGACACCCCAAACCCTGAATAGAGAGACACCCCAGACACTGAATAGTGAGAGACCACAGACCCTGAATAGAGAGAGACACCCCTGACCCTGAATAGTGAGAGACCCCAGACCCTGAATAGAGAGAAACCTCAGACCCTGAATAGGAGACACCTCAGGCCCTCAATAGAGCGACACTCCAGACCCTGAATAGAGAGGGACCTCAGACCCTGAATAGTGAGAGACCCCAGACCCTGAATAGACAGAGACCCCAGACCGTGGTTAGAGAGAGATCCCAGACCCTGAAAAGAGAGACACCCCAGACCCTAAATAGAGAGTCACCCCACACCCTGAATAGGAGACACCCCAGAGCCTGAATAGAGAGACACCCAAGACCCTGAATAGGAGACACCCCAGACCCTGAATAGAGAGACACACCAGACACTGAATAGGAGACCCCTCAGACCCTCAATAGAGAGACACTCCAGACCCTCAATGGACAGACACTCCAGACCCTGTATAGAGAGAGACCCCAGACCCGAAATAGAGAGAGAGCCCAGACCCTGAATAGACAGAGACCCCAGACCCTGAATAGAGAGACACCCCAGACCCTGAATAGAGAGACAATCCAGACCCTGAATAGAGAGAGAACCCAGACCCTGAATAGAGAGACACCCCAGACCCTGAATAGAGAGACACACCAGACCCTGAATAGAGAGACACCGCAGACCCTGAATAGAGATAAACTCCAAACCCTGAATAGAGAGAGACCCCAGACACTGAATAGAGAGAGACACCCCTGACCCTGAATAGTGAGAGACAACAGACCCTGAATAGAGAGACACCCCAGACCCTGAATAGAGAGACACTCCAGACACTGAATAGAGAGGGACCCTAGACCCTGAATAGAGAGACGTCCCAGACCCTGAATAGGAGACACCCCAGAACCTGAATAGAGAGACCCCCAAGACCCTGAATGGAGAGACAACCCAGACCCTGAATTGAGAGGCACCCCAGACCCTGAATATGAGACATCTCAGACCCTCAATAGAGAGACACTCCAGACCCTCAATAGACTGAAACTCCAGACCCTGTATAGAGAGAGACCCCAGACCCTAAATACAGAGAGACCCCAGACCCTGAATAGACAGAGACCCCAGACACTGATTAGAGAGACTCCCCAACCCTGAATAGACAGAGCCCCCAGACCCTGAATAGAGAGACACCCCAGTCCCTGAATAGAGAGACACCCCAGACCCTGAATAGAGAGAGACCCCAGACCCTGAATAGAGAGACACCGCAGACCCTGAATAGAGAGACAACTCAGACCCTGAATAGAGAGACACCTCAGACCCTGAACAGAGAGACACCAAAGACCCTGAATAGCGAGACACCGCAGACCCTGAATAGAGAGACACTCCAGACCCTGAATAGAGAGACACTCCAGACCCTGAATAGAGAGACACCTCAGACCCTGAATAGAGAGACAGCCCAGACCCTGAATAGAGAGGCACCCCACACCCTGAATAGACAGATACCCCAGACCCTGAATAGAGAGACACCTCAGACCCTGAATAGAGAGACACTCCTGATCCTTAATAGAGAGACACCCCAGACCCTGAATAGAGAGACACCCCAGACCCTGAATAGAGGGAGACCCCAGACCCTGAATAGTGAGAATCTCCAGACACTGAATAGAGAGAGACCCCGGGCCCCGAATAGAGAGACACCCCAGACTCTGAATAGGAGACATCCCAGACCCTGAATAGACAGATACCCCATACTCTGAATAGGAGACATCACAGACCCTGAATAGAGAGACACCCCAAACCCTGAATAGACAGACACCCCAGACCCTGAACAGAGAGACACCCAAGACCCTGAATAGAGAGACACCCCAGACCCTGAATAGTGAGAGACCCCAGAGCCTGAATGGAGAGAGACCCCGGACCCTGAATAGAGAGAGACCCCAGAGCCTGAATAGAGAGAGACCCCAGAAACTGAATAGAGAGACACTCCTGACCCTAAATAGAGAGACACTCCAGACCCTGAATAGAGAGACACCCCAGACCCTAAATAGAGAGACACCCCAAACCCTGAATAGAGAGACACCCCAGACACTGAATAGTGAGAGACCCCAGACCCTGAATAGAGAGAAACCTCAGACCCTGAATAGGAGACACCTCAGGCCCTCAATAGAGCGACACTCCAGACCCTGAATAGAGAGGGACCTCAGACCCTGAATAGTGAGAGACCCCAGACCCTGAATAGACAGAGACCCCAGACCGTGGTTAGAGAGAGATCCCAGACCCTGAAAAGAGAGACACCCCAGACCCTAAATAGAGAGTCACCCCACACCCTGAATAGGAGACACCCCAGAGCCTGAATAGAGAGACACCCAAGACACTGAATAGAGAGACACCCCAGACCCTGAATAGAGAGACACCCCAGACACTGAATAGGAGACCCCTCAGACCCGCAATAGAGAGACACTCCAGACCCTCAATAAACAGACACTCCAGACCCTGTATAGAGAGAGACCCCAGACCAGAAATAGAGAGAGACCCCAGACCCTGAATAGACAGAGACCCCAGACCCTGAATAGAGAGACACCCCAGACCCTGAATAGACAGAGACCCCAGACACTGATTAGAGAGACACCCCAGACCCTGAATAGACAGAGACCCCAGACCATGAATAGAGAGACAATCCAGACCCTGAATAGAGGGAGAACCCAGACCCCGAATAGACAGACACTCCAGACCCTGAATAGAGAGACACCCGAGACCCTGAATAGAGAGACACACCAGACCCTGAATAGAGAGACACCCCAAACCCTGAATAGTGAGAGACCCCGGACCCAGAATAGAGAGACACCCCAGACCCTGAATAGAGAGACACCCCAGACCCTGAATAGAGAGACACCCCAGACCCTGAATAGAGGGAAACCCCTGACCCTGAATATAAAGACACTCCACACCCTCAAAAGAGAGACACTCCAGACCCTGAATAGAGAGACACCGCAGACCCTGAATAGAGATACACCTCAGACCCTGAATAGAGAGACACCACAGACCCTGAATAGCGAGACACCGCGGACCCTGAATAGAGAGACACCTCAGGCCCTGAATAGCGAGACACTCAAGACCCTGAATAGAGAGACACCCCGAACCCTGAATAGAGAGACACCCCAGACCCTGCATAGAGAGACACCCCAGACCCTGAATAGAGAGAAACCCCAGACCCTGAATAGAGAGACACTTAGACCTGAATAAAGAGACACCACAGACCCTGAATAGTGAGAGACCCCAGACCCCGAAAGGAGAGATACACTCCAGACCCTGAATACAGAGAAACCCCAGACCGTGAATAGGGAGACACTCGAGACCATGAATAGAGATTGACCCCAGACCCTAAATAGAGAGACACTCCAGACCCTGAATAGAGAGAGACCCCAGACCCTGAATCGAGAGACACTCCAGACCCTGAATAGAGAGACACCCCAGACCCTGAACAGAGAGACACCCCAGACCCTGAATAGAGCGACACCCCAGATCCTGAATAGTGAGTGACCCCAGACCCTGAATGGAGAGAGAGCCCAGATCCGGAATAGAGAGACACTCCAAACCCTAAATAGAGAGACACCCCAAAACCTGATTAGTGAGTGACCCCAGACCCTGAATAGAGAGACACTCCAGACCCTTAATAGAGAGACACTCCAGACCCTGAATAGAGAGACACCCCAGAACCTGAATAGAGCGACAACTCAAACCCTGATTAGTGAGAGACCCAGACCCTGAATAGAGAGACACTCCAGACCCTGAATACAGAGACACCACAGACCCTGAATAGAGAGAGAGCCCAGCCCCTGAAGAGGAGTCATCCCAGTCCCTGAATAGAGAGACACTCCAGAGCCTCAATAGAGAGACACTCCACACCCTCAATAGACAGAGAAACCAGATCCTGAATAGAGAGAGACCACAGAACCTGAATAGACATAGACCCCAGACCCTGAATAGACAGAGACCCCAGACCCTGAATAGAGAGACACCGCGGACCCTGAATAGAGAGACACCACAGACCCTGAATAGAGAGTTCCCAGACCCTGAATAGGAGACACTCCAGACCCTGAATAGAGAGAGATCCCAACCCTGAATATGAGACATCCCAGACCCTGAATAGAGAGACTCTCCAGACCCTCAAAAGAGAGACAATCCAGACCCTCAATAGAGAGAGACCCCAGACTATGAATAGAGAGAGACCCCAGACCCTGAATAGAGAGACACCCCAGACCCTGAATAGAGAGACACCCCAGACCCTGAATAGAGAGACACTCCAGACCCGAAATAGAGAGACACCCAAGACCCTGAATAGAGAGACATCGCAGACCCTGAATAGAGAGACACTCCAGACCCTGAATAGACAGTGACCCCAGACCCTGAATAGTGAGACACCCCAGTCCCTGAATAGAGAGACAGCGCAGACCCTGAATAGAGAGACACCCCAGACCCTGACTAGAGAGACACCCCAGACCCTGAATAGAGAGACACCTCAGACCCTGAATAGAGAGACACTCCTGACCCTGAATAGAGACACTCCTGACCCTGAATAGAGAGACACCCCAGACCCTGAATAGGAGACACCTCAGACCCTCAATAGAGAGACACTCCAGACCCTCAATAGACAGACACTCCAGACCCTGAATAGTGAGAGACCCCAGAACTTGAATAGAGAGAAACCTCAGACCCTGAATAGGAGACACCCCAGACCCTCAATAGAGAGACACTCCAGACCCTGAATAGAGAGGGACCCCAGACCCTGAATAGTGAGAGTCCCCAGACCCCGAATAGACAGAGACCCCAGACCGTGGTTAGAGAGAGATCCCAGACCCTGAAAAGAGAGACACCCCAGACCCTGAATAGAGAGTCAACCCACACCCTGAATAGGAGACACACCAGACCCTGAATAGAGAGACACCCAAGACACTGAATAGAGAGACACCCCTGACGCTGAATAGAGAGACACCGCAGACCCTGAATAGAGAGACAACCCAGACCCTGAATAGAGAGAGACCCCAGACCCCGAATAGACAGACAATCCAGACCCTGAATAGAGAGGCACCCGAGACCCTGTATAGAGAGACACCCCAGACACTGAATAGAGAGACACCCCAAACCCTGAATAGTGAGAGACCACGGACCCAGAATAGAGAGACACCCCAGACCCTGAATAGAGAGACACCCCAGACCCTGAATAGAGAGACACCCCAGACCCTCAATATAAAGACACTCCAGACCCTCAAAAGAGAGACACTCCAGCCCCTGAATAGAGAGACACCGCAGACCCTGAATAGAGATACACCTCAGACCCTGAATAGAGAGACACCACAGACCCTGAATAGCGAGACACCACAGACCCTGAATAGAGAGAGACCTCAGGCCCTGAATAGAGAGACATCCCAGACCCTGAATAGAGAGACACCCCAGAACCTGAATAGAGAGACACTCCTGACCCTGAATAGAGAGACACTCCTGACCCTGAATAGAGAGACACCCCAGACCCTGAATAGGAGACACCTCAGACCCTCAATAGAGAGACACTCCAGACCCTCAATAGACAGACACTCCAGACCCTGTATAGAGAGAGACCCCAGACCTTAAATAGAGAGAGACCCCAGACCCTGAATAGACAGACACCCCAGACCCTGAACAGAGAGAGACCCCAAACCCTGAATAGAGGGAGACGCCAGATCCTGAATAGAGAGAGAACCCAGACCCAGAATAAAGTGACACCCCAGACCCTGAATAGAGAGACACTCCAGAACCTGAATAGAGAGAGACCCCAGACCCTGAATAGAGAGGCACCCCAGACCCTGAATAGAGAGACAACGCAGACCCTGAATAGAGAGACACCCCCGAACCTGAGTAGTAAGACACCCCAGACCCTGAATATAAGGACACTCCAAACCCTCAAAAGAGAGACACTCCAGACCCTGAATAGAGAGACACTGCAGACCCTGAATAGAGAGACACCCCAGACCCTGAATAGGGAGTCACCCCAGACCCTGATTAGAAAGACACCCCAGACCCTGAATAGAAGGCACTCCAGACCCTGAATAGAGAGACATCCCAGACCCTGAATTGAGAGACACCCCAGAACCTGAATAGAGAGACACCCCAGGCCCTGAATAGAGAGACACCGCAGACCCTGAATAGACAGAAACCCCTGACCCTGAATAGAGAGACAGCGCAGACCCTGAATAGAGAGACATCCCAGACCCGAATAGAGAGACACCCCAGACCCTGAATAGAGAGACACCCCAGACCCTGAATAGGAGACACCCCAGACCCTGAATAGACAGGGAGCCCAGACCCTGAATAGAGAGACAACCCAGAACCTCAATAGTGAGAGACCCCAGACCCCGAATGGAGAGAGACACTCCAGAACCTGAATAGAGACAGATCCCAGACCCTGAATAGAGAGACACCCCAGACCCTGAATAGGAGACACGCCAGACCCTGAAAAGACAGAGAACCAAGACCCTGAATAGAGAGACACCCCACACACTGAATAGAGAGACACCACAGACCCTGAATAGTGAGAGACCCCAGACCCTGAATGGAGAGAGACACTCCAGTCCCTGAATAGAGTGAGACCCCAGATCCTGAATAGAGAGACACTCCAGACCCTGAATAAAGAGAGACCCCAGACACTGAAAAGAGAGTGAACCCAAACCCTGAATAAAGAGAGACCCCAGACCCTGAATAGAGAGAGACCCCAGACCCTGAATAGAGAGACAATCCAGACCCTGAATAGAGAGACACCCGAGACCCTGAATAAAGACACCCCAGACCCTGAATAGAGAGACACCCCAGACCCTGAGCAGAAAGACACTCCAGACCCTCAAAAGAGAGACACCGCAGACCCAGAATAGAGAGACAACTCAGACCCTGAATAGAGAGACACCCCAGACCCCGAATAGAGAGACACCCCAGACCCTGAGCAGAAAGACACTCCAGACCCTCAAAAGAGTGACACTCCAGACCCTGAATAGAGAGACACCGCAGACCCTGAATAGAGAGACAACTCAGACCCTGAATAGAGAGACACCTCAGACTCTGAATAGAGAGACACCAAAGACCCTGAATAGCGAGACACCGCAGACCCTGAATAGAGAGACACTCCAGACCCTGAATAGAGAGACACCTCAGACCCTGAATAGAGAGACACCCCAGACCCTGAATAGAGAGGCACCCCACACCCTGAATAGACAGATACCCCAGACCCTGAATAGAGAGACACCTCAGACCCTGAATAGAGAGACACTCCTGATCCTAAATAGAGAGACACCCCAGACCCTGAATAGAGAGACACCCCAGACCCTGAATAGAGGGAGACCCCAGACCCTGAATAGTGAGAATCTCCAGAACCTGAATAGAGACAGATCCCAGACCCTGAATAGAGAGACACCCCAGACCCTGAATAGGAGACACGCCAGACACTGAAAAGACAGAGAACCAAGACCCTGAATGGAGAGACACCCCACACACTGAATAGAGAGACACCACAGACCCTGAATAGTGAGAGACCCCAGACCCTGAATGGAGAGAGAGACACTCCAGACCCTGAATAGAGTGAGACCCCAGATCCTGAATAGAGAGAGACCCCAGACACTGAAAAGAGAGTGAACCCAAACCCTGAATAGAGAGAGACCCCAGACCCTGAATAGAGAGAGACCCCAGACCCTGAATAGAGAGAGAACCCAGACCCTGAATAGAGAGACACCCCAGACCCTGAATAAAGACACCCCAGACCCTGAGCGGAAAGACACCCCTGACCCTGAATATAAAGACAATCCAGACCCTCAAAAGAGAGACACTCCAGAGCCTGAATAGAGACACACCGCAGACCCTGAATAGAGAGATACCCCAGACCCTGAATAGAGACACACCCCAGACCCTGAATAGAGAGACACCACAGACCCTGAATAGCGAGACACCGCAGACCCTGAATAGAGATAAACTCCAAACAATGAATAGAGAGAGACCCCAGACACTGAATAGAGAGAGACACCCCTGACCCTGAATAGTGAGAGACAACAGACCCTGAATAGAGAGAAACCTCAGACCCTGAATAGGAGACACCCCAGACCCTGAATAGAGAGACACTCCAGACACTGAATAGAGAGGGACCCCAGACCCTGAATAGAGAGACGTCCCAGACCCTGAATAGGAGACACCCCAGAACCTGAATAGAGAGGCACCCCAGACCCTGAATGGAGAGACAACCCAGACCCTGAATTGAGAGGCACCCCAGACCCTGAATATGAGACACCTCAGACCCTCAATAGAGAGACACTCCAGACCCTCAATAGACTGAAACTCCAGACCCTGTATAGAGAGAGACCCCAGACCCTAAATACAGAGAGACCCCAGACCCTGAATAGACAGAGACCCCAGACACTGATTAGAGAGACTCCCCAACCCTGAATAGACAGAGCCCCCAGACCCTGAATAGAGAGACACCCCAGTCCCTGAATAGAGAGACACCCCAGACCCTGAATAGAGAGAGACCCCAGACCCCGAATAGAGAGACACCCGAGACCCTGAATAGAGAGACACCCCAGACCCTGAGCAGAAAGACACTCCAGACCCTCAAAAGAGTGACACTCCAGACCCTGAATAGAGAGACACCGCAGACCCTGAATAGAGAGACAACTCAGACCCTGAATAGAGAGACACCTCAGACCCTGAATAGAGAGACACCAAAGACCCTGAATAGCGAGACACCGCAGACCCTGAATAGAGATACACTCCAGACCCTGAATAGAGAGACACCTCAGACCCTGAATAGAGAGACACCCCAGACGCTGAATAGAGAGGCACCCCACACCCTGAATAGACAGATACCCCAGACCCTGAATAGAGAGACACCTCAGACCCTGAATAGAGAGACACTCCTGATCCTAAATAGAGAGACACCCCAGACCCTGAATAGAGAGACACCCCAGACCCTGAATAGAGGGAGACCCCAGAGCCTGAATAGTGAGAATCTCCAGACACTGAATAGAGAGAGACCCCGGACCCCGAAAAGAGAGACACCCCAGACTCTGAATAGGAGACATCCCAGACCCTGAATAGACAGATACCCCATACTCTGAATAGGAGACATCACAGACCCTGAATAGAGAGACACCCCAAACCCTGAATAGAGAGACACCCCAGACCCTGAATAGTGAGAGACCCCAGAGCCTGAATGGAGAGAGACCCCGGACCCTGAATAGAGAGAGACCCCAGAGCCTGAATAGAGAGAGACCCCAGAAACTGAATAGAGAGACACTCCTGACCCTAAATAGAGAGACACCCCAGACCCTAAATAGAGAGACACCCCAAACCCTGAATAGAGAGACACCCCAGACACTGAATAGTGAGAGACCACAGACCCTGAATAGAGAGAGACACCCCTGACCCTGAATAGTGAGAGACCCCAGACCCTGAATAGAGAGAAACCTCAGACCCTGAATAGGAGACACCTCAGGCCCTCAATAGAGCGACACTCCAGACCCTGAATAGAGAGGGACCTCAGACCCTGAATAGTGAGAGACCCCAGACCCTGAATAGACAGAGACCCCAGACCGTGGTTAGAGAGAGATCCCAGACCCTGAAAAGAGAGACACCCCAGACCCTAAATAGAGAGTCACCCCACACCCTGAATAGGAGACACCCCAGAGCCTGAATAGAGAGACACCCAAGACACTGAATAGAGAGACACACCAGACCCTGAATAGGAGACACCCCAGACCCTGAATAGAGAGACACCCCAGACACTGAATAGGAGACCCCTCAGACCCGCAATAGAGAGACACTCCAGACCCTCAATAAACAGACACTCCAGACCCTGTATAGAGAGAGACCCCAGACCCGAAATAGAGAGAGACCCCAGACCCTGAATAGACAGAGACCCCAGACCCTGAATAGAGAGACACCCCAGACCCTGAATAGACAGAGACCCCAGACACTGATTAGAGAGACACCCCAGACCCTGAATAGACAGAGACCCCAGACCATGAATAGAGAGACAATCCAGACCCTGAATAGAGAGAGAACCCAGACCCTGAATAGACAGACACTCCAGACCCTGAATAGAGAGACACCCGAGACCCTGAATAGAGAGACACACCAGACCCTGAATAGAGAGACACCCCAAACCCTGAATAGTGAGAGACCCCGGACCCAGAATAGAGAGACACCCCAGACCCTGAATAGAGAGACACCCCAGACCCTGAATATAAAGACACTCCACACCATCAAGAGAGAGACACTCCAGAACCTGAATAGAGAGACACCGCAGACCCTGAATAGAGATACACCTCAGACCCTGAATAGAGAGACACCACAGACCCTGAATAGCGAGACACCGCAGACCCTGAATAGAGAGACACCTCAGGCCCTGAATAACGAGACACTCAAGACCCTGAATAGAGAGACACCCCAGACCCTGAATAGAGAGACACCCCAGACCCTGAATAGAGAGACACCCCAGACCCTGCATAGAGAGACACCCCAGACCCTGAATAGAGAGAAACCCCAGACCCTGAATAGAGAGACACTTAGACCTGAATAAAGAGACACCACAGACCCTGAATAGTGAGAGACCCCAGACCCCGAAAGGAGAGATACACTCCAGACCCTGAATACAGAGAGACCCCAGACCATGAATAGGGAGACACTCGAGACCATGAATAGAGATTGACCCCAGACCCTGAATAGAGAGACACTCCAGACCCTGAATAGAGAGAGACCCCAGACCCTGAATCGAGAGACACTCCAGACCCTGAATAGAGAGACACCCCAGACCCTGAACAGAGAGACACCCCAGACCCTGAATAGAGCGACACCCCAGATCCTGAATAGTGAGTGACCCCAGACCCTGAATGGAGAGAGAGCCCAGATCCGGAATAGAGAGACACTCCAAACCCTAAATAGAGAGACACCGCAAAAACCTGATTAGTGAGTGACCCCAGACCCTGAATAGAGAGACACCCCAGACCCTGAATAGAGAGACACTCCAGACCCTTAATAGAGAGACACTCCAGACCCTGAATAGAGAGACACCCCAGAACCTGAATAGAGCGACAACTCAAACCCTGATTAGTGAGAGACCCCAGACCCTGAATAGAGAGACACTCCAGACCCTGAATACAGAGACACCACAGACCCTGAATAGAGAGAGAGCCCAGCCCCTGAAGAGGAGTCATCCCAGTCCCTGAATAGAGAGACACTCCAGAGCCTCAATAGAGAGACACTCCACACCCTCAATAGACAGAGAAACCAGATCCTGAATAGAGAGAGACCACAGAACCTGAATAGACATAGACCCCAGACCCTGAATAGAGAGAGACCCCAGACCCTGAATAGAGAGACACCGCGGACCCTGAATAGAGAGACACCACAGGACCCTGAATAGAGAGTTCCCAGACCCTGAATAGGAGACACTCCAGACCCTGAATACAGAGAGATCCCAGACCCTGAATATGAGACATCCCAGACCCTGAATAGAGAGACTCTCCAGACCCTCAAAAGAGAGACAATCCAGACCCTCAATAGAGAGAGACCCCAGACAATGAATAGAGAGAGACCCCAGACCCTGAATAGAGAGACACCCCAGACCCTGAATAGAGAGACACCCCAGACCCTGAATAGAGAGACACTCCAGACCCGAAATAGAGAGACACCCCAGACTCTGAATAGAGAGACATCGCAGACCCTGAATAGAGAGACACTCCAGACCCTCAATAGACAGTGACCCCAGACCCTGAATAGTGAGACACCCCAGTCCCTGAATAGAGAGACAGCGCAGACCCTGAATAGAGAGACACTCCAGACCATCAATAGACAGTGACCCCAGACCCTGAATAGTGAGACACCCCAGTCCCTGAATAGAGAGACAGCGCAGACCCTGAATAGAGAGACACCCCAGACCCTGACTAGAGAGACACCCCAGACCCTGAATAGAGAGACACCCCAGACCCTGAATAGAGAGACACTCCTGACCCTGAATAGAGAGACACTCCTGACCCTGAATAGAGAGACACCCCAGACCCTGAATAGGAGACACCTCAGACCCTCAATAGAGAGACACTCCAGACCCTCAATAGACAGACACTCCAGACTCTGAATAGTGAGAGACCCCAGACCCTGAATAGAGAGAAACCTCAGACCCTGAATAGGAGACACCCCAGACCCTCAATAGAGAGACACTCCAGACCCTGAATAGAGAGGGACCCCAGACCCTGAATAGTGAGAGTCCCCAGACCCCGAATAGACAGAGACCCCAGACTGTGCTGAGAGAGAGATCCCAGACCCTGAAAAGAGAGACACCCCAGACCCTGAATAGAGAGTCAACCCACACCCTGAATAGGAGACACACCAGACCCTGAATAGAGAGACACCCAAGACTCTGAATAGAGAGACACCCCTGACGCTGAATAGAGAGACACCGCAGACCCTGAATAGAGAGGCACCCGAGACCCTGTATAGAGAGACACCCCAGACCATGAATAGAGAGACACCCCAAACCCTGAATAGTGAGAGACCCCGGACCAAGAATAGAGAGACACCCCAGACCCTGAATAGAGAGACACCCCAGACCCTGAATAGAGAGACACCCCAGACCCTCAAAAGAGAGACACTCCAGACCCTGAATAGAGAGACACCGCAGACCCTGAATAGAGATACACCTCAGACCCTGAATAGAGAGACACCACAGACCCTGAATAGCGAGACACCACAGACCCTGAATAGAGAGAGACCTCAGGCCCTGAATAGAGAGACATCCCAGACCCAGAATAGAGAGACACCCCAGAACCTGAATAGAGAGACACTCCTGACCCTGAATAGAGAGACACTCCTGACCCTGAATAGAGAGACACCCCAGACCCTGAATAGGAGACACCTCAGACCCTCAATAGAGAGACACTTCAGACCCTCAATAGACAGACACTCCAGACCCTGTATAGAGAGAGACCCCAGACCTTAAATAGAGAGAGACCCCAGACCCTGAATAGACAGACACCCCAGACCCTGAACAGAGAGAGACCCAAACCCTGAATAGAGGGAGACGCCAGATCCTGAATAGAGAGAGAACCCAGACCCTGAATAGAGAGAGACCCCAGACCCAGAATAAAGTGACACCCCAGACCCTGAATAGAGAGACACTCCAGAACCTGAATAGAGAGAGACCCCAGACCCTGAATAGAGAGGCACCCCAGACCCTGAATAGAGAGACAACGCAGACCCTGAATAGAGAGACACCCCCGAACCTGAGTAGTAAGACACCCCAGACCCTGAATATAAGGACACTCCAAACCCTCAAAAGAGAGGCAATCCAGACCCTGAATAGAGAGACACTGCAGACCCTGAATAGAGAGACACTCCAGACCCTGAATAGGGAGTCACCCCAGACCCTGATTAGAAAGACACCCCAGACCCTGAATAGAAGGCACTCCAGACCCTGAATAGAGAGACATCCCAGACCCTGAATTGAGAGACACCCCAGAACCTGAATAGAGAGACACCCCAGGCCCTGAATAGAGAGACACCGCAGACCCTGAATAGACAGAAACCCCTGACCCTGAATAGAGAGACAGCGCAGACCCTGAATAGAGAGACATCCCAGACCCGAATAGAGAGACACCCCAGACCCTGAATAGAGAGACACCCCAGACCCTGAATAGGAGACACCCCAGACCCTGAATAGACAGGGAGCCCAGACCCTGAATAGAGAGACAACCCAGAACCTCAATAGTGAGAGACCCCAGACCACGAATGGAGAGAGACACTCCAGAACCTGAATAGAGACAGATCCCAGACCCTGAATAGAGAGACACCCCAGACCCTGAATAGGAGACACGCCAGACCCTGAAAAGACAGAGAACCAAGACCCTGAATAGAGAGACACCCCACACACTGAATAGAGAGACACCACAGACCCTGAATAGTGAGAGACCCCAGACCCTGAATGGAGAGAGACACTCCAGACCCTGAATAGAGTGAGACCCCAGATCCTGAATAGAGAGACACTCCAGACCCTGAATAAAGAGAGACCCCAGACCCTGAATAGAGAGAGACCCCAGACCCTGAATAGAGAGACAATCCAGACCCTGAATAGAGAGAGAACCCAGACCCTGAATAGAGAGACACCCGAGACCCTGAGCGGAAAGACACCCCTGACCCTGAATATAAAGACAATCCAGACCCTCAAAAGAGAGACACTCCAGAGCCTGAATAGAGACACACCGCAGACCCTGAATAGAGAGATACCCCAGACCCTGAATAGAGAGACACCGCAGACCCTGAATAGAGAGACACCACAGACCCTGAATAGCGAGACACCGCAGACCCTGAATAGAGATAAACTCCAAACCCTGAATAGAGAGACACCCCAGAACCTGAATAGAGAGACCCCCAAGACCCTGAATAGAGAGACACCCCAGATCCTGAATAGGAGACATCCCAGACCCTGAATAGACAGACACCCCAGACCCTGAACAGAGAGACACCCAAGACCCTGAATAGAGAGACACCCCAGACCCTGAATAGTGAGAGACCCCAGAGCCTGAATGGAGAGTGACCCCGGACCCTGAATAGAGAGAGACCCCAGAAACTGAATAGAGAGACACTGCTGACCCTAAATAGAGAGACACTCCAGACCCTGAATAGAGAGACACCCCAGACCCTAAATAGAGAGACACCCCAGACCCTGAAAAGTGAGAGACCACAGACCCTGAATAGAGAGAGACACCCCTGACCCTGAATAGTGAGAGACCCCAGACCCTGAATAGAGAGAAACCTCAGACCCTGAATAGGAGACACCTCAGGCCCTCAATAGAGCGACACTCCAGACCCTGAATAGAGAGGGACCTCAGACCCTGAATAGTGAGAGACCCCAGACCCTGAATAGACAGAGACCCCAGACCGTGGTTAGAGAGAGATCCCAGACCCTGAAAAGAGAGACACCCCAGACCCTAAATAGAGAGTCACCCCACACCCTGAATAGGAGACACCCCAGAGCCTGAATAGAGAGACACCCAAGACACTGAATAGAGAGACACACCAGACCCTGAATAGGAGACACCCCAGACCCTGAATAGAGAGACACCCCAGACACTGAATAGGAGACCCCTTAGACCCTCAATAGAGAGACACTCCAGACCCTCAATAGACAGACACTCCAGACCCTGTATAGAGAGAGACCCCAGACCCGAAATAGAGAGAGACCCCAGACCCTGAATAGACAGAGACCCCAGACCCTGAATAGAGAGACACCCCAGACCCTGAATAGACAGAGACCCCAGACACTGATTAGAGAGACACCCCAGACCCTGAATAGACAGAGCACCCAGACCATGAATAGAGAGACAATCCAGACCCTGAATAGAGAGAGAACCCAGACCCTGAATAGACAGACACTCCAGACCCTGAATAGAGAGACACCCGAGACCCTGAATAGAGAGACACACCAGACCCTGAATAGAGAGACACCCCAAACCCTGAATAGTGAGAGACCCCGGACCCAGAATAGAGAGACACCCCAGACCCTGAATAGAGAGACACCCCAGACCCTGAATATAAAGACACTCCACACCCTCAAAAGAGAGACACTCCAGACCCTGAATAGAGAGAAACCGCAGACCCTGAATAGAGATACACCTCAGACCCTGAATAGAGAGTCACCACAGACCCTGAATAGCGAGACACCGCAGACCCTGAATAGAGAGACACCTCAGGCCCTGAATAGCGAGACACTCAAGACCCTGAATAGAGAGACACCCCAGACCCTGAATAGAGAGACGCCCCAGACCCTGCATAGAGAGACACCTCAGACCCTGAATAGAGAGAAACCCCAGACCCTGAATAGAGAGACACTTAGACCTGAATAAAGAGACACCACAGACCCTGAATAGTGAGAGACCCCAGACCCCGAAAGGAGAGATACACTCCAGACCCTGAATACAGAGAGACCCCAGACCATGAATAGGGAGACACTCGAGACCATGAATAGAGATTGACCCCAGACCCTGAATAGAGAGACACTCCAGTCCCTGAATAGAGAGAGACCCCAGACCCTGAATCGAGAGACACTCCAGACCCTGAATAGAGAGACACCCCAGACCCTGAACAGAGAGACACCCCAGACCCTGAATAGAGCGACACCCCAGATCCTGAATAGTGAGTGACTCCAGACCCTGAATGGAGAGAGAGCCCAGATCCGGAATAGAGAGACACTCCAAACCCTAAATAGAGAGACACCCCAAAACCTGATTAGTGAGTGACCCCAGACCCTGAATAGAGAGACACTCCAGACCCTTAATAGAGAGACACTCCAGACCCTGAATAGAGAGACACCCCAGAACCTGAATAGAGCGACAACTCAAACCCTGATTAGTGAGAAACCCCAGACCCTGATTAGAGAGACACTCCAGACCCTGAATACAGAGACACCACAGACCCTGAATAGAGAGAGAGCCCAGCCCCTGAAGAGGAGTCATCCCAGTCCCTGAATAGAGAGACACTCCAGAGCCTCAATAGAGAGACACTCCACACCCTCAATAGACAGAGAAACCAGATCCTGAATAGAGAGAGACCAAAGAACCTGAATAGACATAGACCACAGACCCTGAATAGACAGAGACCCCAGACCCTGAATAGAGAGACACCGCGGACCCTGAATAGAGAGACACCACAGACCCTGAATAGAGAGTTCCCAGACCCTGAATAGAGAGACACCCCAGACCCTGAATAGGAGACACCCCAGACCCTGAATAGAGAGAGATCCCAGACCCTGAATATGAGACATCCCAGACCCTGAATAGAGAGACTCTCCAGACCCTCAAAAGAGAGACAATCCAGACCCTCAATAGAGAGAGACCCCAGACTATGAATAGAGAGAGACCCCAGACCCTGAATAGAGAGACACTCAAGACCCTGAATAGAGAGACACGCCAGACCCTGTATAGAGAGACACCGCAGACCCTGAATAGAGAGACACCACAGACCCTGAATAGACAGTGACCCCAGACCCTGACTAGAGAGACACCCCAGACCCTGAATAGAGAGACACCGCAGACCCTGAATAGAGAGACACCCCAGACCCTGAATAGACAGTGACCCCAGACCCTGAATAGAGAGACACCCCAGACCCTGACTAGAGAGACACCCCAGACCCAGAATAGAGAGACACCCCAGACCCTGAATAGAGAGACACTCCAGACCCGAAATAGAGAGACACCCAAGACCCTGAATAGAGAGACATCGCAGACCCTGAATAGAGAGACACTCCAGACCCTGAATAGACAGTGACCCCAGACCCTGAATAGTGAGACACCCCAGTCCCTGAATAGAGAGACAGCGCAGACCCAGAATAGAGAGACACCCCAGACCCTGAATAGAGAGACACTCCAGACCCGAAATAGAGAGACACCCAAGACCCTGAATAGAGAGACATCGCAGACCCTGAATAGAGAGACACCCCAGACCCTGAATAGACAGTGACCCCAGACCCTGAATAGAGAGACACCCCAGACCCTGAATAGAGAGACACCCCAGACCCTGAATAGTGAGAGACCCCAGACCCCGAATGGAGAGATACACTCCAGACCCTGAATACAGAGAGACCCCAGACCCTGAATAGAGAGACACACGAGACCGTGAATAGAGATAGACCCCAGACCCTGAATAGAGAGACACTCCAGACCCTGAATAGAGAGAGACCCCAGACCCTGAATCGAGAGACACTCCAGATCCTAAATAGAGAGACACTCCAGACCCTGAATAGAGAGACACCCCAGACCCTGAATAGAGAGACACCCCAGAACCTGAATTGAGAGACACCCAGGACCGTGAATAGAGAGACACCCCAGACCCTGAATAGAGAGAGATGCCAGACCCTGAACAGAGAGACACTCCAGACCCTGAATAGAGAGACACCCGAGACCCTGAATAGGGAGAGACCCCAGACTCTGAATATAGAGACAATCCAGAACCTAAATAGAGAGGCACCCCAGACCCTGAATAGAGAGACACCGCAGACCCTGAAGAGAGAGACACCCCAGACCCTGAATAGGAGACACCCCAGACCCTGAATAGACAGAGACCCCTGACCCTGAATAGAGAGACACCCCAGACCCTGAATAGAGAGACGCCCCAGACCCTGAATAGAGAGACGCCCCAGACCCTGAATAGAGAGACACCCCACACCCTGAATAGGAGACACCACAGACCATGAATAGAGAGACATCCCAGACCCTGAATAGAGAGACTCTCCAGACCCTCAAAAGAGAGACAATCCAGACCCTCAATAGAGAGAGACCCCAGACTATGAATAGAGAGAGACCCCAGACCCTGAATAGAGAGACACTCAAGACCCTGAATAGAGAGACACGCCAGACCCTGTATAGAGAGACACCGCAGACCCTGAATAGAGAGACACCACAGACCCTGAATAGACAGTGACCCCAGACCCTGACTAGAGAGACACCCCAGACCCTGAATAGAGAGACACCGCAGACCCTGAATAGAGAGACACCCCAGACCCTGAATAGACAGTGACCCCAGACCCTGAATAGAGAGACACCCCAGACCCTGACTAGAGAGACACCCCAGACCCTGAATAGAGAGACACCCCAGACCCTGAATAGAGAGACACTCCAGACCCGAAATAGAGAGACACCCAAGACCCTGAATAGAGAGACATCGCAGACCCTGAATAGAGAGACACTCCAGACCCTGAATAGACAGTGACCCCAGACCCTGAATAGTGAGACACCCCAGTCCCTGAATAGAGAGACAGCGCAGACCCTGAATAGAGAGACACCCCAGACCCTGACTAGAGAGACACCCCAGACCCTGAATAGAGAGACACCGCAGACCCTGAATAGAGAGACACCCCAGACCCTGAATAGACAGTGACCCCAGACCCTGAATAGAGAGACACCCCAGACCCTGAATAGAGAGACACCCCAGACCCTGAATAGTGAGAGACCCCAGACCCCGAATGGAGAGATACACTCCAGACCCTGAATACAGAGAGACCCCAGACCCTGAATAGAGAGACACACGAGACCGTGAATAGAGATAGACCCCAGACCCTGAATAGAGAGACACTCCAGACCCTGAATAGAGAGAGACCCCAGACCCTGAATCGAGAGACACTCCAGATCCTAAATAGAGAGACACTCCAGACCCTGAATAGAGAGACACCCCAGACCCTGAATAGAGAGACACCCCAGAACCTGAATTGAGAGACACCCAGGACCGTGAATAGAGAGACACCCCAGACCCTGAATAGAGAGAGATGCCAGACCCTGAACAGAGAGACACTCCAGACCCTGAATAGAGAGACACCCCAGACCCTGAATAGGGAGAGACCCCAGACTCTGAATATAGAGACAATCCAGAACCTAAATAGAGAGGCACCCCAGACCCTGAATAGAGAGACACCGCAGACCCTGAAGAGAGAGACACCCCAGACCCTGAATAGGAGACACCCCAGACCCTGAATAGAGAGACATCCCAGACACTTAATAGGAGGCACTCCAGACCCTCATTAGAGAAACACGCCAGACCCTGAATACAGAGAGACCCCGGACCCTGAATAGGGAGACACCCCGGACCCTGAATAGAGAGAGACCCCAGACCCTGAATAGACAGAGACCCCAGACCCTGAATAGAGAGACACCGCAGACCCTGAATAGAGAGACACCCCAAAACCAGAATAGAGAGACACCCCAGACCCTTAATAGAGAGACCCCCCAGACCCTGAATAGAGAGAGACCCCAGACCCTGAATAGAGAGAGACCCCAGACCCTGAAAAGAGAGAGACCGCAGACCCTGAATAGGAGACACCCCAGATCCTGAATAGAGAGATACCCCAGAGCCTGAATAGAGAGGCACCCCCCACCCTGAATAGGAGACTCCACAGACCATGAATAGAGAGACACCCCAGACACTTAATAGGAGACACTCCAGACCCTCAATAGAGAAACAAGCCAGACCCTGAATAGAGAGATACCCAGGACCCTGAATAGAGAGACACTCCAGATCGTGAATAGAGAGAGACCCCAGACCCTGAATAGAGAGAGACCCCGGACCCTGAATAGGGAGAGACCCCTGGCCCTGAATAGAGAGAGACCTCAGACACTGAATTGAGAGACACTCCAGATCCTGAATAGAGAGACACCCCAGACCCTGATGGAAAGAGACAATGCCAGACCCTGAATAGAGAGACACCCCAGACCCTGAATAGAGAGACACTCCAGACCCTCAATAGAAAGACACTCAGGACCTCACTAGAGAGACACCCCAGACCCTGAATATAGAGACACCACAGACCCTGAATAGAGAGAGAGCCCAGCCCCTGAAGAGGAGACATCCCAGTCCCTCAATAGGGAGACACTCCAGAGCCTCAATAGAGAGACACTCCACACCCTCACTAGAGAGACACCGCAGACTCTGAATATAGAGACACCCCAGAGCCTGAATAGGAGACACTCCAGACCCTGAATAGACAGAGACCCCAGACCCTGAATAAAGAGAGACCCCAGACCCTGAATAGAGAGACACCCCTGACCCTGAATAGTGAGAGACCCCAGACCCTGAATAGAGAGAGATCCCAGACCCTGAATAGAGAGACACTCGAGACCCTGAATAGAGAGACACTGCAGACCCCGAATAGTGAGAGACACCAGACCCTGAATAGAGAGAGACTCCAGACCCTGAATAGAGAGACACCGCAGACCCTGAATAGAGAGACACCCCAGACCCTGAATAGCGACACACTCGAGACCCTGAATAGAGTAAGACCACAGACCCTGAACAGACAGGGACCTCAGACCCTGAATAGAGAGACACCCCAGACCCTGAATAGAGAGAGACCCCAGACCCTGAAAAGAGAGAGACCGCAGACCCTGAATAGAGAGAGACCCCAGACCCTGAATAGAGAGACACCCCAGAGCCTGAATAGAGAGGCACCCCACAACATGAATAGGAGACACCACAGACCATGAATAGAGAGACACCCAAGACACTTAATAGGAGAGACCCCAGACCCTCAATAGAGAAACACTGCAGAAACTGAATAGAGAGACACCCCAGAACCCGAATGGGGAGAGAAACTCCAGACCCTGAATAGAGAGACACCGCAGACCCTGAATAGAGAGACACCCCAGACCCTGAATAGAGAGAGACCCAGGAATCTGAATAGAGAGAGACCCAGACACTGAATAGAGAGACACCACAGACCCTGAATAGAGAGGCACCGCAGACCCTGAATAGAGATACACCCAAGACCCTGAATAGAGAGACACCCCAGACCCTGAATAGAGAGACACTGCAGACCCTGAATAGAGAGAGACACCTGACCCTGAATAGAGAGACACCCCAGACCCTGAATAGGAGTCACCCCAGACCCTGAATAGAGAGAGAGATCCCAGATCCTGAATATGAGACATCCCAGACCCTCAATAGAGAGACTCTCCAGACCCTCAATAGAGAGACACTCCAGACCCTCAATAGAGAGAGATCCCAGACCATGAATAGAGAGAGACCCCAGACCCTGAATAGAGAGACACTCAAGACCCTGAATAGAGAGACACCCCAGACCCTGATTAGAGAGACACCCCAGACCCTGAATAGTGAGAGACCCCAGACCCTGAATAGAGAGACACTCAAGACCCTGAATAGAGAGACACCCCAGACCCTGAATAGAGAGACACCCCAGACCCTGAATAGACCGACACCCCAGACCCTGAACAGAGAGGCACCTCAGACCCTGAATAGAGATACACCACAGACCCTGAATAGAGAGACACTCCAGACCCTCAATAGAAAGACACTCAGGACCCTCACTAGAGAGACACCGCAGACCCTGAATACAGAGACACCACAGACCCTGAATAGATAGTGAGCCCAGCCCCTGAAGAGGAGACATCCCAGTCTCTCAATAGAGAGACACTGCAGAGCCTCAATAGAGAGACACTCCAGACCCTGAATAGACCGACACCCCAGACCCTGAATAGAGAGACACCACAGACCCTCAATAGAGAGACACCGCAGACCCTAAATAGAGAGACACCACAGTCCCTCAACAGAGAGACACCGCAGACCCTTAATAGAGATACACCCCAGACCCTGAATAGAGTGAGACCCCATACCCTGAATAGACAGGGTCCTCAGACCCTGAAAAGAGAGAGACCGCAGACCCTGAATAGGAGACACCCCAGACCCTGAATAGGAGACACCCCAGACCCTGAATAGAGAGAGACCCCAGACCCTGAATAGGAGACACCCCAGAACCTGAATAGAGAGACACCCCAGACCCTGAATAGAGAGACACTCCAGACACTGAATAGAGAGGCACCGCAAACCCTGAATAGAGAGACACCCCAGACCCTGTATAGAGAGAAACCCCAGACCCTGAATAGAGAGAAACCCCAGACCCTGAATAGAGAGACACCGCAGACCCTGAATAGAGAGACACCCCAGACCCTGAATAGAGAGACATCCCAGACCCTGAATAGGAGACACCCCAGACGCTGAATAGACACTTACACCAGACACTGAATAGAGAGACACCCCAGACCCTGAATAGAGAGACACCCCAGACCCTGAATAGTGAGAGACCCCAGACCCCGAAAGGAGAGATACACTCCAGACCCTGAATACAGAGAGACCCCAGACCCTGAATAGAGAGACACTCGAGACCCAGAATAGAGAGAGACCCCAGACCCTGAATCGAGAGACACTCCAGAACCTGAATAGAGAGACACCCCAGACCCTGAATAGAGAGACACCCCAGACCCTGAAGGAAAGAGACAATGCCAGACCCTAAATAGAGCGACACCCCAGAACCGGAACGGAGAGAGACACTCCAGACCCTGAATTGAGAGAGAGCCCAGATCCGGAATAGAGAGACACTCCAAACCCTAAATAGAGAGACAGACCAGACCCTGAATAGAGAGACACCCCAGACCCTGAATAGAGAGACACCCCAGACCCTGAATAGACCGACACCCCAGACCCTGAACAGAGAGGCACCCCAGACCCTGAATAGAAAGACACTCAGGACCCTCACTAGAGAGACACCGCAGACCCTGAATAGAGAGACACCCCAGAACCTGAATATAGAGACACCCCAGACCCTGAATAGGCGACACCCCAGACCCTGAATACAGAGACACCACAGACCCTGAATAGATAGTGAGCCCAGCCCCTGAAGAGGAGACATCCCAGTCTCTCAATAGAGAGACACTGCAGAGCCTCAATAGAGAGACACCCCAGACCCTGAATAGACCGACACCCCAGACCCTGAATAGAGAGACACCACAGACCCTCAATAGAGAGACACCGCAGACCCTAAATAGAGAGACACCACAGTCCCTGAATAGAGTGAGACCCCATACCCTGAATAGACAGGGTCCTCAGACTCTGAAAAGAGAGAGACCGCAGACCCTGAATAGGAGACACCCCAGACCCTGAATAGGAGACACCCCAGACCCTGAATAGAGAGACACCCCAGACCCTGAATAGGAGACACCCCAGAACCTGAATAGAGAGACACCCCAGACCCTGAATAGAGAGACACTCCAGACACTGAATAGAGAGGCACCGCAGACCCTGAATAGAGAGACACCCCAGAACCCGAAATGGAGAGAGAAACTCCAGACCCTGAATAGAGAGAGACCCCAGACCCTGAATAGACAGAGACCCCAGACCCTGAATAGAGAGACACCCCAGACCCTGAATAAAGAGAGATCCCAGACCCTGAATAGAGAGACACCCAAGACCCTGAATAGAGAGAGATCCCAGACCCTGAATATGAGACATCCCAGACCCTCAATAGAGAGATTCTCCAGACCCTCAAAAGAGAGACAATCCAGACCCTCAATAGAGAGAGACCCCAGACCATGAATAGAGAGACACCCCAGACCCCGAAAGGAGAGATTCAATCCAGACCCTAAATACAGAGAGACCCCAGACCCTGAAAAGAGAGACACTCGAGACCGTGAATAGAGATAGATCCCAGACCCTGAATAGAGAGACACTCCAGACCCTGAATAGAGAGACACCCCAGACCCTGAATAGAGAGACACCCCAGACCCTGAATAGAGAGACACCCCAGACCCTGAATAGAGAGACAGCATAGACCCTGAATAGAGAGACACTCCAGCACCTGGATAGAGAGACACCGCAGACCCTGAACAGAGAGACACCCCTGACCCTGAATAGAGAGACAGCACAGACCCTGAATAGAGAGACACCCAGGACCCTGAATAGTGAGAGAACCCAGACCCTGAATCGAGAGAGACACTCCAGACCCTGAATAGAGAGAGATGCCAGACCCTGAACAGAGAGACACTCCAGACCCTGAATAGAGAGACATCTCAGACCCTGAATAGGGAGAGATGCCAGACCCTGAAAAGAGAGACACCCCTGACCCTGAATAGAGAGACATCCCAGACCCTGAATAGGAGACACCCCAGAACCTGAATTGAGAGACAATCCAGAACCTAAATAGAGAGACATCCCATACCCTGAAGAGAGAGACACCCCAGACCCTGAATTGAGAGACACCCCAGACTCTGAAAAGAGAGACACCCCTGACCCTGAATAGAGAGACACCCCAGACCCTGAAAAGAGAGACACCCCTGACCCTGAATAGAGAGACATCCCAGACCCTGAATAGGAGACACCCCAGACCCTGAATAGACACAGACCCCAGACCCTGAATAGAGAGACACCCCAGACCCTGAATAGAAAGACACTCCAGACCCTCAATAGAAAGACACTCAGGACCCTCACTAGAGAGACACCCCAGACCCTGAATAGAGAGGCACCCCAGACCCTGAATAGAGAGAGACCACGGACCCTGAATAGAGAGAGACCCCTGGCCCTGAATAGAGAGAGACCCCAGACCCTGAATCGAGAGACACTCCAGACCCTGAATAGAGAGACATTCCAGACCCTGAATAGAGAGAGACCCCGGACCCTGAATAGAGAGACACCCCAGACCCTGAATAGTGAGTGACCCCAGACCCTGAATAGAGAGAGATACTCCAGACCCTGAATAGAGAGAGAGCCCAGATCCGGAATAGAGAGACACTCCAGACCCTCAATAGAAAGACACTCAGGACCCTCACTAGAGGGACACGCCAGACCCTGAATAGAGAGACACCCCAGAACCTGAATATAGAGACACCACAGACCCTGAATAGAGAGAGAGCCCAGCCCCTGAAGAAGAGACATCCCAGTCCCTAAATAGAGAGACACTCCAGAGCCTCAACAGAAAGACACTCCACACCCTCAATAGACAGAGAAACCAGACCCTGAATAGAGAGAGACCACAGAACCTGAATAGACATAGACCCCAGACCCTGAATAGACAGAGACCCCAGACCCTGAATAAAGAGAGACCCCAGACCATGAATAGAGAGACACCCCTGACCCTGAATAGTGAGAGACCCCAGACCCTGAATAGAGAGAGACCCCAGACCCTGAATAGACAGAGACTCCAGACCCTGAATAGAGAGACACTCGAGACCCAGAATAGAAAGACACTCCAGACCCTGAATGGAGAGACACCCCAGACCCTGAATAGAGAGACACCACAGACCCTCAATAGAGAGACACCGCAGACCCTTAATAGAGATACACCCCAGACCCTGAATAGAGTGAGACCCCATACCCTGAATAGAGAGAGACCCCAGACCCTGAAAAGAGACAGACCCCAGACCCTGAATAGAAAGACACCCGAGACCCTGAATAGAGAGACACTCCAGACCCTCAATAGAAAGACACTCAGGACCCTCACTAGAGAGACACCCCAGACCCTGAATAGAGAGACACCCCAGAACCTGAATATAGAGACACCACAGACCCTGAATAGAGAGAGAGCCCAGGCCCTGAATAGGAGACATCCCAGTCCCTCAATAGAGAGACACTCCAGAGCCTCAATAGAGAGACACTCCACACCCTCAATAGACAGAGAAACCAGACCCTGAATTGAGAGAGACCAAAGAACATGAATAGACATAGACCCCAGACCCTGAATAGACAGGGACCCCAGACCCTGAATAGGAGACACTCCAGACCCTGAATAGACAGAGACCCGAGACCCTGAATAAAGAGAGACCCCAGACCCTGAATAGAGAGACACCCCTGACCCTGAATAGTGAGAGACCCCAGACCCTGAACAGAGAGAGACCCAGACTCTGAATAGACAGAGACTCCAGACCCTGAATAGAGAGACACTCGAGACCCTGAATAGAGAGAGACCTCAGACACTGAATAGAGAGACACCCCAGACCCGGAATAGAGAGACACCGCAGACCCTGAATAGAGTGAGACCCCATACCCTGAATAGAGAGAGACCCCAGACCCTGAAAAGAGAGAGACCGCAGACCCTTAATAGAGAGGCACCCCAGGCCCTGAATAGAGACACAAGCCTGACCCTGAATAGAGAGACACGCCAGACCCTGAATAGAGAGAAACCCCGCAACCTGAATAGAGAGACACCCCAGACACTGAATAGAGAGAGACCCCAGACCCTGAATAGAGAGACACCCCAGACCCTGAATAGACAGAGACCCCAGACCCTGAATAGAGAGACATCCAGGACCGTGAATAGAGAGACACCCCAGAACCTGAATAGAGAGAGACCCCAGACCCTGATTAGAGAGACACCCCAGACCCTGAATAGGAGACAAACCAGACCCTGAATAGACAATGACCCCAGACCCTGAATAGAGAGACACCCCAGACCCTGAATAGTGAGAGACCCCTAGACCCCGAATGGAGAGATACACTCCAGACCCTGAAAAGAGAGAGACCCCAGACCCTGAATAGGGAGACCCTCCAGACTCTGAATAGAGAGAGACCACAGACCCTGAATAGAGAGACACCTCAGACCAAGAATAGAGAGACACCCCAGACCCTGAATAGAGAGACACCCCAGACCCTGAATAGAGAGACACCCCAGACCCTGAATAGAGAGACACCCCAGACCCTGAATAGAGAGACACCCCAGACCCTGAATAGAGAGACACCCCAGACCCTGAATAGAGAGGCACCCCAGACCCTGAATAGAGAGAAACCCCAGACCCTGAATAGAGAGAAACCCCAGACACTGAATGGAGAGAGACACTCCAGTCCCTGAATAGAGAGACACCCCAGACCCTGAATAGAGACAGAGCCCAGACCCTGAATAGGAGATATCCCAGTCCCTAAATACAGAGACACTCCAGACCCTCAAAAGAGAGAGACCCCAGACCCTGAATAGAGAGAGACCACAGACCCTGAATAGAAAGAGACCCCAGAACCTGAAGAGACAGAGACCCCAGACCCTGAATATGGCGAGACATCAGACCCTGAATAGAGAGACACCCCAGACCCTGAATAGAGAGACACACCAGACCCTGAATAGACAGTGACCCCAGACCGTGAATAGATAGACACCACAGACCCTGAATAGAGAGACGCCCCAGACCCTGAATAGTGAGGGACCCCAGACCCCGAAAGGAGAGATACACTCCAGACCCTGAAGAGAGAGACACTCAAGACCCTGAATAGAGATAGACCCCAGACCCTGAATAGAGAGACACTCCAGACTCTGAATAGAGAGAGACCCCGGACCCTGAAGAGAGAGACACTCCAGACCCTGAATAGAGAGACACCCCAGACACTGAATAGGAGACACCCCAGACCCTGAATAGACAGAGACCCCAGACCCTGAATAGAGAGACTCTGAATAGTGAGAGACCCCAGACCCTGAATGGAGAGAGACACTCCAGACCCTGAATAGAGAGAGACCCCAGACCCTGAATAGAGAGACACCCCAGACCCTGAATAGAGAGACACCCCAGACCCTGAATACAGAGACACCACAGACCCTGAATAGAGAGAGAGCCCAGCCCCTGAACAGGAGACATCCCAGTCCCTCAATAGAGAGACACTCCAGAGCCTCAATAGAGAGACACTCCACACCCTCAATAGACAGAGAAACCAGACCCTGAATAGTGAGAGACACCAGACCCTGAATAGAGTGACACCCCAGAACCTCAACAGAGACAGACTCCAGACCCTGAATAGAGAGACACTCGAGACCCTGAATAGAGAAACACTCCAGACCCTCAAAAGAGAGACACCGCTGACCCTGAACAGAGAGACACCCCTGACCCTGAATAGAGAGAGACCCCAGACCCTGAAAACGGCGAGACCTCAGACCCTGAATAGAGAGATACTCCAGAACCTAAATAGAGAGACGATCCAGACCCTGAATAGAGAGACACTCCAGACCCTGAATAGAGAGACACCCCAGACCCTGAATAGAGAGACACCCGAGACCCTGAATAGGAGACACCCCAGACCCTGAATAGACATTGACCCCAGACCCTGAATATAGAGACAACCCAGACCGTGAATAGAGAGACACCCCAGACCCTGAATAGTGAGGGACCCCAGACCCCGAAAGGAGAGATACACTCCAGACCCTGAATAGAGAGAGACCCCAGACCCTGAATAGAGAGACACTCGAGACCCTGAATAGAGAGAGACCCCAGACTCTGAAGAGAGAGACACTCCTGATCCTGAATAGAGAGACACCCCGACCCTGAACAGAAATGCACACCAGACACTCAATAGAGAGACACTAAAGACCCTGAATAGAGATACACCCCAGACCCTGAATAGAGTGACACCCCAGACCCTGAATAGACAGAGACCTCAGACCCTGAATAGAGAGACAACCCTGACCCTGAATAGAGAGGCAACCCAGACCCTGAATAGGAGATCCCCAGACCCTGAATAGAGAGAAACCCCAGACACTTAATAGGAGACATCCCAGATCCTCAATAGAGCGAAACTCCTGACACTGAATAGTGAGAGACCCCAGACCCCGGATGGAGAGAGAAACTCCAGAGCCTGAATAGAGAGAGACCCCAGACGCTGAATAGAGAGACACGCCAGACCCTGAATAGAGAGAGACCCCGCACCCTGAATAGAGAGACACCCCAGAACCTGAATAGAGAGACTCCCCACACCCTGAATAGAGAGACACCCCAGACCCTGAATAGAGAGAGACCCCAGACCCTGAATAGGAGACACCTCAGACCCTGAATAGAGAGACAAACCTGACCCTGAATAGAGAGGCACCCCAGAAACTGAATAGGAGATCCCCAGACCCTGAATAGAGAGAGACCCCAGACCCTGAATAGAGAGACACCCCAGACCCTGAATAGAGAGACACCCCAGACCCTGAATAAGAGAGAGACCCCAGACCTTGAATAGAGAGAGAGCTCAGCCCCTGAACAGGAGACATCCCAGTCCCTCAATAGAGAGACACTCCAGAGCCTCAATAGAGAGACACTCCACACCCTCAATAGACAGAGACCCCTACCCTGAATAGTGAGAGACACCAGACCCTGAATAGAGTGACACCCCAGAACCTCAATAGAGACAGACTTCAGACCCTGAATAGAGAGACACCCCAGACCCTGAATAGAGAGACACCCCGGACCCTGAATAGGAGACACCCCAGACCCTGAATAGACAGTGACCCCAGACCCTGAATATAGAGACAACCCAGACCGTGAATAGAGAGACACCCCAGACCCTGAATAGTGAGGGACCCCAGACCCCGAAAGGAGAGATACACTCCAGACCCTGAATAGAGAGAGACCCCAGACCCTGAATAGAGAGACACTCCAGTCCCTGAATAGAGAGAGACCCCAGACCCTGAAGAGAGAGAAACTCCAGACCCTGAATAGAGATACACCCCAGACCCTGAATAGAGTGACACCCCAGACCCTGAATAGAGAGACACCCCAGACCCTGAATAGAGAGAGACCCCAGACCCTGAATAGACAGAGACCTCAGACCCTGAATAGAGAGACACCCCAGACCCTGAATAGGAGACACCTCAGACCCTGAATAGAGAGACAATCCTGACCCTGAATAGAGAGGCACCCCAGACCCTGAATAGAGAGAAACCCCAGACACTTAATAGGAGACATCCCAGACCCTCAATAGAGCGAAACTCCTGACACTGAATAGTGAGAGACCCCAGACCCCGGATGGAGAGAGAAATTCCAGAGCCTGAATAGAGAGAGACCCCAGACCCTGAATAGAGAGACACGCCAGACCCTGAATAGAGAGAGACCCCGCACCCTGAATAGAGAGACACCCGAGACCCTGAATAGAGAGAGACCCCGGACCCTGAATAGAGAGACACCCCAGACCCTGAAGAGGAGACACCCCTGACCCTGAATAGACAGAGACCCCAGACCCTGAATAGAGAGACACCCAGGACCGTGAATAGAGAGACACCCCAGACCCTGAATAGAGAGAGAGACTCCAGAACCTGAATAGAGAGAGACCCCAGACCCTGATTAGAGAGACACCCCAGACCCTGAATAGGAGACAAACCAGACCCTGAATAGACAATGACCCCAGACCCTGAATAGAGAGACACCGCAGACCCTGAACAGAGAGACACCCAAGACCCTGAATAGAGAGACACCACAGACCCTGAATAGAGAGACACCCCAGCCCCTGAATAGTGAAGGACCCCAGACCCCGAAAGCAGAGATACACTCCAGACCTGAATAGAGAGAGACCCCAGATCCCGAATAGAGAGACACTCGAGACCCTGAATAGAGAGAGACCCCAGACCCTGAATAGAGAGACACCCCAGACCCAGAACAGTGAGACACCCCTGACCCTGACTAGAGATACACCCCAGACCCTGAATAGAGAGACCCCAGACCCTGAATAGAGAGACACCCCAGACCCTGAATAGGAGACACCTCAGACCCTGAATAGAGAGACAACCCTGACCCTGAATAAAGAGGCACCCCAGACCCTGAATAGGAGATCCCCAGACCCTGAATAGAGAGAAACTCCAGACACTTAATAGGAGACACCCCAGACCCTCAATAGAGAGAAACTCCTGACACTGAATAGTGAGAGACCCCAGACCCCGGATGGAGAGAGAAACTCCAGAGCCTGAATAGAGAGAGACCCCTGACCCTGAATAGAGAGACACGCCAGACCCTGAATAGAGAGAGACCCCGCACCCTGAATAGAGAGACACCCCAGACCCTGAATAGAGAGAGACCCCAGACCCTGAATAGAGAGACACTCCAGAACCTAAATAGAGAGACAATCCAGACCCTGAATAGAGAGACACCCCAGACCCTGAATAGAGAGACACCCCTGACCCTGAATAGAGAGACACCCCTGACCCTGAATAGACAGAGACCCCAGACCGTGAATAGAGAGACACCCAGGACCGTGAATAGAGAGACACCCCAGACCCTGAATAGGAGACAAACCAGACCCTGAATAGACAATGACCCCAGACCCTGAATAGAGAGACACCGCAGACCCTGAACAGAGAGACACCCAAGACCCTGAATAGAGAGACACCACAGACCCTGAATAGAGAGACACCCCAGCCCCTGAATAGTGAAGGACCCCAGACCCCGAAAGCAGAGATACACTCCAGACCCTGAATAGAGAGAGACCCCAGATCCCGAATAGAGAGACACTCGAGACCCTGAATAGAGAGAGACCCCAGACCCTGAATAGAGAGACACCCCAGACCCAGAACAGTGAGACACCCCTGACCCTGACTAGAGATACACCCCAGACCCTGAATAGAGAGACCCCAGACCCTGAATAGAGAGACACCCCAGACCCTGAATAGGAGACACCTCAGACCCTGAATAGAGAGACAACCCTGACCCTGAATAAAGAGGCACCCCAGACCCTGAATAGGAGATCCCCAGACCCTGAATAGAGAGAAACTCCAGACACTTAATAGGAGACACCCCAGACCCTCAATAGAGAGAAACTCCTGACACTGAATAGTGAGAGACCCCAGACCCCGGATGGAGAGAGAAACTCCAGAGCCTGAATAGAGAGAGACCCCTGACCCTGAATAGAGAGACACGCCAGACCCTGAATAGAGAGAGACCCCGCACCCTGAATAGAGAGACACCCCAGACCCTGAATAGAGAGAGACCCCAGACCCTGAATAGAGAGACACTCCAGAACCTAAATAGAGAGACAATCCAGACCCTGAATAGAGAGACACCCCAGACCCTGAATAGAGAGACACCCCTGACCCTGAATAGAGAGACACCCCTGACCCTGAATAGACAGAGACCCCAGACCGTGAATAGAGAGACACCCAGGACCGTGAATAGAGAGACACCCCAGACCCTGAATAGTGAGAGACACCCCAGACCCTGAATCGAGAGAGAGACTCCAGAACCTGAATAGAGAGAGACCCCAGACCCTGATTAGAGAGACACCCCAGACCCTGAATAGGAGACAAACCAGACCCTGAATAGAAAATGACCCCAGACCCTGAATAGAGAGACACCCCAGATCCTGAATAGTGAGAGACCCCAGACCCCGAATGGAGAGAGACACTCCAGACCCTGAATAGAGAGACACCCCAGACCCTGAATAGAGAGACACCCCAGACCCTGAATAGAGAGAAACCCCAGACCCTGAATAGGAGACACCTCAGACCCTGAATAGAGAGACAACCCTGACCCTGAATAGAGAGGCAACCCAGACCCTGAATAGGAGATCCCCAGACCCTGAATAGAGAGAAACCCCAGACACTTAATAGGAGACATCCCAGATCCTCAATAGAGCGAAACTCCTGACACTGAATAGTGAGAGACCCCAGACCCCGGATGGAGAGAGAAACTCCAGAGCCTGAATAGAGAGAGACCCCAGACGCTGAATAGAGAGACACGCCAGACCCTGAATAGAGAGAGACCCCGCACCCTGAATAGAGAGACACCCCAGACCCTGAATAGAGAGACACCCCAGACCCTGAATACAGAGACACCCCAGACCCTGAATAGAGAGAGAGCCAGCACCTGAACAGGAGACATCCCAGTCCCTCAATAGAGAGACACCGCTGACCCTGAACAGAGAGACACCCCTGACCCTGAATAGAGAGACACCCCAAACCCTGAATAGAGAGACACCCCAGACCCTGAATAGAGAGACACCCCAGACCCTGAATAGAGATACAACCCAGACCCTGAATAAGAGAGAGACCCCAGACCTTGAATAGAGAGAGAGCTCAGCCCCTGAACAGGAGACATCCCAGTCCCTCAATAGAGAGACACTCCAGAGACTCAATAGAGAGACACTCCACACCCTCAATAGACAGAGACCCCTACCCTGAATAGTGAGAGACACCAGACCCTGAATAGAGTGACACCCCAGAACCTCAATAGAGACAGACTTCAGACCCTGAATAGAGAGACACCCCAGACCCTGAATAGAGAGACACCCCGGACCCTGAATAGGAGACACCCCAGACCCTGAATAGACAGTGACCCCAGACCCTGAATATAGAGACAACCCAGACCGTGAATAGAGAGACACCCCAGACCCTGAATAGAGAGACACCCCGGACCCTGAATAGGAGACACCCCAGACCCTGAATAGACAGTGACCCCAGACCCTGAATATAGAGACAACCCAGACCGTGAATAGAGAGACACCCCAGACCCTGAATAGTGAGGGACCCCAGACCCCGAAAGGAGAGATACACTCCAGACCCTGAATAGAGAGAGACCCCAGACCCTAAATAGAGAGACACTCCAGACCCTGAATAGAGATACACCCCAGACCCTGAATAGAGTGACACCCCAGACCCTGAATAGAGAGACACCCCAGACCCTGAATAGAGAGAGACCCCAGACCCTGAATAGACAGAGACCTCAGACCCTGAATAGAGAGACACCCCAGACCCTGAATAGGAGACACCTCAGACCCTGAATAGAGAGACAATCCTGACCCTGAATAGAGAGGCACCCCAGACCCTGAATAGAGAGAAACCCCAGACACTTAATAGGAGACATCCCAGACCCTCAATAGAGCGAAACTCCTGACACTGAATAGTGAGAGACCCCAGACCCCGGATGGAGAGAGAAACTCCAGAGCCTGAATAGAGAGAGACCCCAGACCCTGAATAGAGAGACACGCCAGACCCTGAATAGAGAGACACCCCAGACCCTGAATAGAGATACAACCCAGACCCTGAATAAGAGAGAGACCCCAGACCTTGAATAGAGAGAGAGCTCAGCCCCTGAACAGGAGACATCACAGTCCCTCAATAGAGAGACACTCCAGAGCCTCAATAGAGAGACACTCCACACCCTCAATAGACAGAGACCCCTACCCTGAATAGTGAGAGACACCAGACCCTGAATAGAGTGACACCCCAGACCCTGAATAGAGAGACACCCCGGACCCTGAATAGGAGACACCCCAGACCCTGAATAGGAGACACCCCAGACCCTGAATAGAGAGACACCCCGGACCCTGAATAGGAGACACCCCAGACCCTGAATAGACAGTGACCCCAGACCCTGAATATAGAGACAACCCAGACCGTGAATAGAGAGACACCCCAGACCCTGAATAGTGAGGGACCCCAGACCCCGAAAGGAGAGATACACTCCAGACCCTGAATAGAGAGAGACCCCAGACCCTGAATAGAGAGACACTCCAGTCCCTGAATAGAGAGAGACCCCAGACCCTGAAGAGAGAGAAACTCCAGACCCTGAATAGAGATACACCCCAGACCCTGAATAGAGTGACACCCCAGACCCTGAATAGAGAGACACCCCAGACCCTGAATAGAGAGAGACCCCAGACCCTGAATAGACAGAGACCTCAGACCCTGAATAGAGAGACACCCCAGACCCTGAATAGGAGACACCTCAGACCCTGAATAGAGAGACAATCCTGACCCTGAATAGAGAGGCACCCCAGACCCTGAATAGAGAGAAACCCCAGACACTTAATAGGAGACATCCCAGACCCTCAATAGAGCGAAACTCCTGACACTGAATAGTGAGAGACCCCAGACCCCGGATGGAGAGAGAAACTCCAGAGCCTGAATAGAGAGAGACCCCAGACCCTGAATAGAGAGACACGCCAGACCCTGAATAGAGAGAGACCCCGCACCCTGAATAGAGAGACACCCGAGACCCTGAATAGAGAGAGACCCCGGACCCTGAATAGAGAGACACCCCAGACCCTGAAGAGGAGACACCCCTGACCCTGAATAGACAGAGACCCCAGACCCTGAATAGAGAGACACCCAGGACCGTGAATAGAGAGACACCCCTGACCCTGAATAGTGAGAGACACCCCAGACCCTGAATCGAGAGAGAGACTCCAGAACCTGAATAGAGAGAGACCCCAGACCCTGATTAGAGAGACACCCCAGACCCTGAATAGGAGACAAACCAGACCCTGAATAGACAATGACCCCAGACCCTGAATAGAGAGACACCGCAGACCCTGAACAGAGAGACACCCAAGACCCTGAATAGAGAGACACCACAGACCCTGAATAGAGAGACACCCCAGCCCCTGAATAGTGAAGGACCCCAGACCCCGAAAGCAGAGATACACTCCAGACCCTGAATAGAGAGAGACCCCAGACCCCGAATAGAGAGACAATCGAGACCCTGAATAGAGAGAGACCCCAGACCCTGAATAGAGAGACACCCCAGACCCAGAACAGTGAGACACCCCTGACCCTGACTAGAGATACACCCCAGACCCTGAATAGAGAGACCCCAGACCCTGAATAGAGAGACACCCCAGACCCTGAATAGGAGACACCTCAGACCCTGAATAGAGAGACAACCCTGACCCTGAATAAAGAGGCACCCCAGACCCTGAATAGGAGATCCCCAGACCCTGAATAGAGAGAAACTCCAGACACTTAATAGGAGACACCCCAGACCCTCAATAGAGAGAAACTCCTGACACTGAATAGTGAGAGACCCCAGACCCCGGATGGAGAGAGAAACTCCAGAGCCTGAATAGAGAGAGACCCCTGACCCTGAATAGAGAGACACGCCAGACCCTGAATAGAGAGAGACCCCGCACCCTGAATAGAGAGACACCCCAGACCCTGAATAGAGAGAGACCCCAGACCCTGAATAGAGAGACACTCCAGAACCTAAATAGAGAGACAATCCAGACCCTGAATAGAGAGAAACCCCAGACCCTGAATAGAGAGACACCCCAGACCCTGAATAGAGAGACACCCCTGACCCTGAATAGACAGAGACCCCAGACCGTGAATAGAGAGACACCCAGGACCGTGAATAGAGAGACACCCCAGACCCTGAATAGTGAGAGACACCCCAGACCCTGAATCGAGAGAGAGACTCCAGAACCTGAATAGAGAGAGACCCCAGACCCTGATTAGAGAGACACCCCAGACCCTGAATAGGAGACAAACCAGACCCTGAATAGAAAATGACCCCAGACCCTGAATATAGAGACACCCCAGATCCTGAATAGTGAGAGACCCCAGACCCCGAATGGAGAGAGACACTCCAGACCCTGAATAGAGAGACACCCCAGACCCTGAATAGAGAGACACCCCAGACCCTGAATAGAGAGAAACCCCAGACCCTGAATAGGAGACACCTCAGACCCTGAATAGAGAGACAACCCTGACCCTGAATAGAGAGGCAACCCAGACCCTGAATAGGAGATCCCCAGACCCTGAATAGAGAGAAACCCCAGACACTTAATAGGAGACATCCCAGATCCTCAATAGAGCGAAACTCCTGACACTGAATAGTGAGAGACCCCAGACCCCGGATGGAGAGAGAAACTCCAGAGCCTGAATAGAGAGAGACCCCAGACGCTGAATAGAGAGACACGCCAGACCCTGAATAGAGAGAGACCCCGCACCCTGAATAGAGAGACACCCCAGACCCTGAATAGAGAGACACCCCAGACCCTGAATACAGAGACACCCCAGACCCTGAATAGAGAGAGAGCCAGCACCTGAACAGGAGACATCCCAGTCCCTCAATAGAGAGACACCGCTGACCCTGAACAGAGAGACACCCCTGACCCTGAATAGAGAGACACCCCAAACCCTGAATAGAGAGACACCCCAGACCCTGAATAGAGAGACACCCCAGACCCTGAATAGAGATACAACCCAGACCCTGAATAAGAGAGAGACCCCAGACCTTGAATAGAGAGAGAGCTCAGCCCCTGAACAGGAGACATCCCAGTCCCTCAATAGAGAGACACTCCAGAGCCTCAATAGAGAGACACTCCACACCCTCAATAGACAGAGACCCCTACCTTGAATAGTGAGAGACACCAGACCCTGAATAGAGTGACACCCCAGAACCTCAATAGAGACAGACTTCAGACCCTGAATAGAGAGACACCACAGACCCTGAATAGAGAGACACCCCGGACCCTGAATAGGAGACACCCCAGACCCTGAATAGACAGTGACCCCAGACCCTGAATATAGAGACAACCCAGACCGTGAATAGAGAGACACCCCAGACCCTGAATAGTGAGGGACCCCAGACCCCGAAAGGAGAGATACACTCCAGACCCTGAATAGAGAGAGACCCCAGACCCTGAATAGAGAGACACTCCAGTCCCTGAATAGAGAGAGACCCCAGACCCTGAAGAGAGAGAAACTCCAGACCCTGAATAGAGATACACCCCGGACCCTGAATAGAGTGACACCCCAGACCCTGAATAGAGAGACACCCCAGACCCTGAATAGAGAGACACCCCAGACCCTGAATAGACAGAGACCTCAGACCCTGAATAGAGAGACACCCCAGACCCTGAATAGGAGACACCTCAGACCCTGAATAGAGAGACAATCCTGACCCTGAATAGAGAGGCACCCCAGACCCTGAATAGAGAGAAACCCCAGACACTTAATAGGAGACATCCCAGACCCTCAATAGAGCGAAACTCCTGACACTGAATAGTGAGAGACCCCAGACCCCGGATGGAGAGAGAAACTCCAGAGCCTGAATAGAGAGAGACCCCAGACCCTGAATAGAGATACACCCCAGACCCTGAATAGAGAGACACCCCAGACCCTGAATAGAGAGATACCCCAGACCCTGAATAGGAGACACCTCAGACCCTGAATAGAGAGACAATCCTGACCCTGAATAGAGAGGCACCCCAGACCCTGAATAGAGAGAAACCCCAGACACTTAATAGGAGACATCCCAGACCCTCAATAGAGCGAAACTCCTGACACTGAATAGTGAGAGACCCCAGACCCCGGATGGAGAGAGAAACTCCAGAGCCTGAATAGAGAGAGACCCCAGACCCTGAATAGAGAGACACGCCAGACCCTGAATAGAGAGAGACCCCACACCCTGAATAGAGAGACACCCGAGACCCTGAATAGAGAGAGACCCCGGACCCTGAATAGAGAGACACCCCAGACCCTGAAGAGGAGACACCCCTGACCCTGAATAGACAGAGACCCCAGACCCTGAATAGAGAGACACCCAGGACCGTGAATAGAGAGACACCCCTGACCCTGAATAGTGAGAGACACCCCAGACCCTGAATCGAGAGAGAGACTCCAGAACCTGAATAGAGAGAGACCCCAGACCCTGATTAGAGAGACACCCCAGACCCTGAATAGGAGACAAACCAGACCCTGAATAGACAATGACCCCAGACCCTGAATAGAGAGACACCGCAGACCCTGAACAGAGAGACACCCAAGACCCTGAATAGAGAGACACCACAGACCCTGAATAGAGAGACACCCCAGCCCCTGAATAGTGAAGGACCCCAGACCCCGAAAGCAGAGATACACTCCAGACCCTGAATAGAGAGAGACCCCAGACCCCGAATAGAGAGACACTCGAGACCCTGAATAGAGAGAGACCCCAGACCCTGAATAGAGAGACACCCCAGACCCAGAACAGTGAGACACCCCTGACCCTGACTAGAGATACACCCCAGACCCTGAATAGAGAGACCCCAGACCCTGAATAGAGAGACACCCCAGACCCTGAATAGGAGACACCTCAGACCCTGAATAGAGAGACAACCCTGACCCTGAATAAAGAGGCACCCCAGACCCTGAATAGGAGATCCCCAGACCCTGAATAGAGAGAAACTCCAGACACTTAATAGGAGACACCCCAGACCCTCAATAGAGAGAAACTCCTGACACTGAATAGTGAGAGACCCCAGACCCCGGATGGAGAGAGAAACTCCAGAGCCTGAATAGAGAGAGACCCCTGACCCTGAATAGAGAGACACCCCAGACCCTGAATAGAGAGAGACCCCAGACCCTGAATAGAGAGACACTCCAGAACCTAAATAGAGAGACAATCCAGACCCTGAATAGAGAGACACCCCAGACCCTGAATAGAGAGACACCCCAGACCCTGAATAGAGAGACACCCCTGACCCTGAATAGACAGAGACCCCAGACCGTGAATAGAGAGACACCCAGGACCGTGAATAGAGAGACACCCCAGACCCTGAATAGTGAGAGACACCCCAGACCCTGAATCGAGAGAGAGACTCCAGAACCTGAATAGAGAGAGACCCCAGACCCTGATTAGAGAGACACCCCGGACCCTGAATAGGAGACAAACCAGACCCTGAATAGAAAATGACCCCAGACCCTGAATATAGAGACACCCCAGATCCTGAATAGTGAGAGACCCCAGACCCCGAATGGAGAGAGACACTCCAGACCCTGAATAGAGAGACACCCCAGACCCTGAATAGAGAGACACCCCAGACCCTGAATAGAGAGAAACCCCAGAGCCTGCATAGAGAGACACCCCAGACCCTGAATAGAGTGACACTCCAGACCCTGAATAGAGAGAGACCCCAGACCCTGAATAGAGAGACACCCCAGACCCTGAATAGAGAGACACCCCAGAACCTGAATAGAGAGACACCCCAGACCCTGAATAGAGAGACACCCCAGACCCTGAGTAGAGAGACACCCCAGACCCTGAATAGTGAGGGACCCCAGACCCCGAATACAGAGATACTCGAGACCCTGAATAGAGATAGACACCAGACCCTGAATAGAGAGACACTCCACTCCCTGAATAGAGAGAGACCCCAGACCCTGAATAGAGTGACAACCCAGACCCTGAATAGAGAGACCCCAGACCCAGAATAGACAGAGTCCTCAGACCCTGAATAGAGAGACAACACTGACCCTGAATAGGAGATCCCCAGACCCTGAATAGAGCGACACTCCAGACACTTAATAGGAGACACCCCAGACCCTCAATAGAGAGAAACTCCTGACACTGAATAGTGAGAGACCCCAGACCCCGGATGGAGAGAGAAACTCCAGAGCCTGAATAGAGAGAGACCCCTGACCCTGAATGGAGAGACACGCCAGACCCTGAATAGAGAGAGACCCCGCACCCTGAATAGAGAGAGACCCCAGACCCTGAATAGGAGACACCCCTGACCCTGAATAGACAGAGACCCCAGACCCTGAATAGAGAGACACCCCAGACCCTGAATAGGAGACACCCCTGATCCTGAATAGACAGAGACCCCAGACCCTGAATAGAGAGACAACCCAGACCCTGAATAGTGAGAGAACCCAGACCCTGAACAGGGAGACAATCCAGACCCTGAATAGAAAGAGACCCCAGACCTTGAATAGGGAGAGACACCAGATCCTGAATAGAGAGACACTCCAGTACCTAAATGGAGAGACAATCCAGACCCTGAATAGAGAGACACCCCAGACCCTGAATAGAGAGACACCGCAGACCCTGAATAGAGAGACACGCCAGACCCTGAAAAGAGAGACACCCCAGACCCTGAATAGGAGACACTCCAGACCCTGAATAGACAGTGACCCCAGACCCCGAATGGAGAGATACACTCCAGACCCTGTAAAGAGAGAGACCCCAGTCCCTGAATAGTGAGACCCTCCAGACACTGAATAGAGAGAGAACACAGACCCTGAATAGAGAGAGACCCCAGACCCTGAATAGAGGGACTCCCCAGACCCTGAATAGAGAGAGACCCCAGATCCTGAATAGAGAGACACTCCAGACCCTGAAAAGAGAGAGACGCCAGACCCTGAATAGGGAGACCCTCCAGACCCTGAATAGAGAGAGACAACAGACCCTGAATAGAGGGACTCCCCAGACCCTGAATAGAGAGAGACCCCAGATCCTGAATAGAGAGACACTCCAAACCCTATATAGAGAGACACTCCAGACCCTAATAGAGAGAAACTCCAGACCCTGAATAGAGAGACACTCCAGACCCTGAATAGAGAGAAACCCCGGAACCAGAATACAGAGAGACCCCAGACCCTGAATAGGAGACACACCAGACCCTGAATAGACGGAGACCCCAGACCCTGAATAGAGAGACAATCCCAGACCATGAATAGAGCGACACCCCAGACCGTGAATAGTGGCAGACCCCAGACCCTGAGTGGAGAGAGACCTCAGACCCTGAATGGAGAGAGACCCCAGATCCTGAATAGAGAGTCACTCCAGACCCTGAATAGAGAGACACTCCAGACCCTGAATAGAGAGACAAACCCAGACCCTGAATAGAGAGACACCCCAGACCTTGAATAGAGAGAAACCCCAGACCCTGAATAGAGAGACACCCCAGACCCTGAATAGAAATACACCCCAGACCCTGAATAGAGAGACACCCCAGACCCTGAATAGAAAGACACTCCAGACCCTCAATAGAAAGATACTCAAGACCCTGAATAGAGACAGAGCCCAGACCCTGAATAGGCGATATCCCAATCCCTAAATACAGAGACACTCCAGACCCTCAATAGAGAGAGACCCCAGACCCTGAATAGAGAGACACTCGAGACCCTGAATAGAGAGAGACCCCAGACCCTGAATAGAGAGACACCCCAGACCGTGAATAGAGAGACACCCCAGTCCCTTAATAGACAGACCCCAGACCCTGAATAGAGAGACTCCACACCCTGAATAGAGAGAGACCCCAGACCCTGAATAGAGAGACACCCAGATCCTGAATAGAGAGACACTCCAGACCCTGAATAGAGAGACACCCCAGACCCTGAATAGAGAGACACCCCAGACCCTGAATAGCGAGACACCCCAGACCCTGAATAGAGAGAGACACCGCAGACCCCGAACAGAGAGAGACACCCCTGACCCTGAATAGAGAGACACCCCAAACCATGAATAGAGAGACACCCCAGACCCTGAATAGAGAGACACCCCAGAACCTCAATAGAGAGATACCCCAGACCCTGAATAGAGAGACACCCCAGACCCTGAATAGAGAGACACCCCAGACCCTGAATAGGAGACACCTCAGACCCTGAATAGAGAGACAAACCTGACCCTGAATAGAGAGACAGTCCAGACCCTGAATAGAGAGGCACCCCAGAAACTGAATAGGATATCCCCAGACCCTCAATAGAGAGAAACTCCAGACACTGATTAGTGAGAGACCCCAGACCCCGGATGGAGAGAGACAATCCAGACCCTGATAGAGAGAGACGATAGACCCTGAATAGAGAGACACTCCAGACCCTGAATGGAGAGATACTCCAGACCCTGAATAGAGAGACACCCCAGACCCTGAATAGAGAGTCACCGCAGACCCTGAATAGAGAGACATCCCAGACCCTGAATAGAGAGACACCCCAGACCCTGAAAGGAGAGACACCCCAGACCCTGAATAGGAGACACCCCAGACCCTGAATAGACAGTGACCCCAGACCCTGAATAGAGAGACACCACAGACCCTGAATAGAGATACAACACAGACCCTGAATAGTGAGAGACCCCAGACCCCGAAAGGAGAGATACACTCCAGACCCGGAATAGAGAGAGACACCAGAAACTGAATAGTGAGAGAACCCAGACCCTGAATAGAGAGACACCCCGACTCTGAATAGAGAGACACCCCTGACCCTGAATAGAGAGACACTCGAGACCCTGAATAGAGAGAGACACCAGACACTGAATAGAGAGACAATCCAGACCCTGAATAGAGAGACACCCCAGACCCTGAATAGAGAGACACCCCAAACCCTGAATACAGAGAGACACCAGAAACTGAATAGTGAGAGAACCCAGACCCTGAATAGAGAGACACCCCGACTCTGAATAGAGAGACACCCCAGAACCTGAATAGGAGACACCTCAGACCCTGAATAGAGAGACACTCCAGACCCTGAATAGAGAGACAAACCTGACCCTGAATAGAGAGACAAACCTGACCCTGAATAGGAGACACCTCAGACCCTGAATAGAGAGACATCCCAGACCCTGAATAGAGAGACACCTCAGACCCTGAATAGAGAGACACTCCAGACCCTGAATAGAGAGACAAACCTGACCCTGAATAGAGAGACAAACCTGACCCTGAATAGGAGACACCTCAGACCCTGAATAGAGAGACATCCCAGACCCTGAATAGACAGAGACCCCAGACCCTGAATAGAGAGACACGCCAGACCCTGAATAGAGAGAGACCCCAGACCCTGAATAGAGAGACACTCCAGAACCTAAATAGAGAGACAATCCAGACCCTGAATAGAGAGACACCCCAGACCCTGAATAGAGAGACACCCCAGACCCTGAAGAGGAGACACCCCTGACCCTGAATACACAGAGAACCCAGACCCTGAATAGAGAGACACCCAGGACCGTGAATAGAGAGACACCCCAGACCCTGAATAGTGAGAGACACCCCAGACCCTGAATCGAGAGAGAGACTCCAGAACCTGAATAGAGAGAGACCCTAGACCCTGATTAGAGAGACACTCCAGACCCTGAATAGGAGACAAACCAGACCCTGAATAGAAAATGACCCCAGACCCTGAATAGAGAGACACCCCAGATCCTGAATAGTGAGAGATCCCAGACCCCGAATGGAGAGATACACTCCAGACCCTGAAAAGAGAGAGACCCCAGCCCCTGAATAGGGAGACCCTCCAGACTCTGAATAGAGAGAGACCACAGACCCTGAATAGAGAGAGACCCCAGACCCTGAATAGAGGGACTCCCCAGACCCTGAATAGAGAGAGACCCCAGATCCTGAATACAGAGACACTCCAAACCCGAAATAGAGAGACACACCAGACCCTGAATAGAGAGACACTCCAGACCCTGAATAGAGAGACACCCCAGACCCTGAACAGAAATGCACTCCAGACACTCAATAGAGAGACACTCCAGACCCAGAACAGAGAGACACCCCTGACCCTGAATAGAGTGACAACCCAGACCCTGAATAGAGACCACAGACGCTGAATAGACAGAGTCCTCAGACCCTGAATAGAGAGACAACACAGACCCTGAATAGGAGATCCCCAGACCCTGAATAGAGAGACACTCCAGATACTTAATAGGAGACACCCCAGACCCTCAATAGAGCGAAACTCCTGACACTGAATAGTGAGAGACCCCAGACCCCGGATGGAGAGAGAAACTCCAGAGCCTGAATAGAGAGAGACCCCTGACCCTGAATGGAGAGACACGCCAGACCCTGAATAGACAGAGACCCCAGACCCTGAATAGAGAGACACCCAGGACCGTGAATAGAGAGACACCCCAGACACTGAATAGTGAGAGAACCCAGACCCTGAACAGAGAGACAATCCAGACCCTGAATAGAAAGAGACCCCAGACCTTGAATAGGGAGAGACACCAGACCCTGAATATGAGATCCCCAGACCCTGAATGGAGAGAGACCCCAGACCCTGAATAGAGAGACACGCCAGACCCTGAATAGAGAGAGACCCCAGACCCTGAATAGAGAGACACTCCAGAACCTAAATAGAGAGACAATCCAGACCCTGAATAGAGAGACACCCCAGACCCTGAATAGAGAGACACCCCAGACCCTGAAGAGGAGACACCCCTGACCCTGAATACACAGAGAACCCAGACCTTGAATAGAGAGACACCCAGGACCGTGAATAGAGAGACACCCCAGACCCTGAATAGTGAGAGACACCCCAGACCCTGAATCGAGAGAGAGACTCCAGAACCTGAATAGAGAGAGACCCCAGACCCTGATTAGAGAGACACCCCAGACCCTGAATAGGAGACAAACCAGACCCTGAATAGAAAATGACCCCAGACCCTGAATAGAGAGACACCCCAGATCCTGAATAGTGAGAGATCCCAGACCCCGAATGGAGAGATACACTCCAGACCCTGAAAAGAGAGAGACCCCAGCCCCTGAATAGGGAGACCCTCCAGACTCTGAATAGAGAGAGACCACAGACCCTGAATAGAGAGAGACCCCAGACCCTGAATAGAGGGACTCCCCAGACCCTGAATAGAGAGAGACCCCAGATCCTGAATACAGAGACACTCCAAACCCGAAATAGAGAGACACACCAGACCCTGAATAGAGAGACACTCCAGACCCTGAATAGAGAGACACCCCAGACCCTGAACAGAAATGCACTCCAGACACTCAATAGAGAGACACTCCAGACCCAGAACAGAGAGACACCCCTGACCCTAAATAGAGTGACAACCCAGACCCTGAATAGAGACCACAGACCCTGAATAGACAGAGTCCTCAGACCCTGAATAGAGAGACAACACAGACCCTGAAAAGGAGATCCCCAGACCCTGAATAGAGAGACACTCCAGATACTTAATAGGAGACACCCCAGACCCTCAATAGAGCGAAACTCCTGACACTGAATAGTGAGAGACCCCAGACCGCGGATGGAGAGAGAAACTCCAGAGCCTGAATAGAGAGAGACCCCTGACCCTGAATGGAGAGACACGCCAGACCCTGAATAGACAGAGACCCCAGACCCTGAATAGAGAGACACCCAGGACCGTGAATAGAGAGACACCCCAGACACTGAATAGTGAGAGAACCCAGACCCTGAACAGAGAGACAATCCAGACCCTGAATAGAAAGAGACCCCAGACCTTGAATAGGGAGAGACACCAGATCCTGAATAGAGAGACACCCCAGACCCTGAATAGAGAGACACCGCAGACCCTGAATAGAGAGACACGCCAGACCCTGAAAAGAGAGACACCCCAGACCCTGAATAGAGAGACACCACAGACCCTGAATAGAGAGACACCGCAGACCCTGAATAGAGAGACACGCCAGACCCTGAAAAGAGAGACACCCCAGACCCTGAATAGGAGACAAACAAGACCCTGAATAGTGAGAGACCCCAGACCCCGAATGGAGAGATACACTCCAGACGCTGTAAAGAGAGAGACCCCAGACCCTGAATAGTGAGACCCTCCAGACCCTGAATAGAGAGAGACCACAGACCCTGAATAGAGAGAGACCCCAGACCCTGAATAGAGGGACACTCCAGACCCTGAAAAGAGAGACACCCCAGACCCTGAATAGGGAGACCCTCCAGACCCTGAAAAGAGAGACACCCCAGACCCTGAATAGGGAGACCCTCCAGACCCTGAATAGAGAGAGACCCCAGACCCTGAATAGGGAGACCCTCCAGACCCTGAATAGTGAGAGACAACAGACCCTGAATGAAGAGAGACCCCAGACCCTGAATAGAGAGAGACCCCAGATCCTGAATAGAGAGACACTCCAAACCCTAAATAGAGAGACACACCAGACCCTGAATAGAGAGACACTCCAGACCCTGAATAGAGAGAAACCCAGGAACCAGAATACAGAGAGACCCCAGACCCTGAATAGACGGAGACCCCAGACCCTGAATAGAGAGACAATCCCAGACCCTGAATAGAGCGACACCCCAGACCGTGAATAGTGGCAGACCCCAGACCCTGAGTGGAGAGAGACCACAGACCCTGAATGGAGAGAGACCCCAGACCCTGAATAGAGAGACACGCCAGACCCTGAATAGAGAGAGACCCCAGACCCTGAATAGAGAGACACTCCAGAACCTAAATAGAGAGACAATCCAGACCCTGAATAGAGAGACACCCCAGACCCTGAATAGAGAGACACCCCAGACCCTGAAGAGGAGACACCCCTGACCCTGAATACACAGAGAACCCAGACCCTGAATAGAGAGACACCCAGGACCGTGAATAGAGAGACACCCCAGACCCTGAATAGTGAGAGACACCCCAGACCCTGAATCGAGAGAGAGACTCCAGAACCTGAATAGAGAGAGACCCCAGACCCTGATTAGAGAGACACCCCAGACCCTGAATAGGAGACAAACCAGACCCTGAATAGAAAATGACCCCAGACCCTGAATAGAGAGACACCCCAGATCCTGAATAGTGAGAGATCCCAGACCCCGAATGGAGAGATACACTCCAGACCCTGAAAAGAGAGAGACCCCAGCCCCTGAATAGGGAGACCCTCCAGACTCTGAATAGAGAGAGACCACAGACCCTGAATAGAGAGAGACCCCAGACCCTGAATAGAGGGACTCCCCAGACCCTGAATAGAGAGAGACCCCAGATCCTGAATACAGAGACACTCCAAACCCGAAATAGAGAGACACACCAGACCCTGAATAGAGAGACACTCCAGACCCTGAATAGAGAGACACCCCAGACCCTGAACAGAAATGCACTCCAGACACTCAATAGAGAGACACTCCAGACCCAGAACAGAGAGACACCCCTGACCCTGAATAGAGTGACAACCCAGACCCTGAATAGAGACCACAGACCCTGAATAGACAGAGTCCTCAGACCCTGAATAGAGAGACAACACAGACCCTGAATAGGAGATCTCCAGACCCTGAATAGAGAGACACTCCAGATACTTAATAGGAGACACCCCAGACCCTCAATAGAGCGAAACTCCTGACACTGAATAGTGAGAGACCCCAGACCCCGGATGGAGAGAGAAACTCCAGAGCCTGAATAGAGAGAGACCCCTGACCCTGAATGGAGAGACACGCCAGACCCTGAATAGACAGAGACCCCAGACCCTGAATAGAGAGACACCCAGGACCGTGAATAGAGAGACACCCCAGACACTGAATAGTGAGAGAACCCAGACCCTGAACAGAGAGACAATCCAGACCCTGAATAGAAAGAGACCCCAGACCTTGAATAGGGAGAGACACCAGATCCTGAATAGAGAGACACCCCAGACCCTGAATAGAGAGACACCACAGACCCTGAATAGAGAGACACGCCAGACCCTGAAAAGAGAGACACCCCAGACCCTGAATAGAGAGACACCGCAGACCCTGAATAGAGAGACACCGCAGACCCTGAATAGAGAGACACGCCAGACCCTGAAAAGAGAGACACCCCAGACCCTGAATAGGAGACAAACAAGACCCTGAATAGTGAGAGACCCCAGACCCCGAATGGAGAGATACACTCCAGACGCTGTAAAGAGAGAGACCCCAGACCCTGAATAGTGAGACCCTCCAGACCCTGAATAGAGAGAGACCACAGACCCTGAATAGAGAGAGACCCCAGACCCTGAATAGAGAGACACCCCAGACCCTGAATAGAGAGACACCCCAGAACCTGAATACAGAGACACCCCAGACCCTGAATAGAGAGACACCCCAGACCCTGAGTAGAGAGACACCCCAGACCCTGAATAGTGAGGGACCCCAGACCCCGAATAGAGAGATACTCGAGACCCTGAATAGAGATAGACACCAGACCCTGAATAGAGAGACACTCCACTCCCTGAATAGAGAGAGACCCCAGACCCTGAAGAGAGAGACACTCCAGATCCTGAATAGAGAGACATTCCAGACCCTGAATAGAGAGACACCCCAGACCCTGAACAGAAATGCACTCCAGACACTCAATAGAGAGACACTCCAGACCCAGAACAGAGAGACACCCCTGTCCCTGAATAGAGTGACAAGCCAGACCCTGAATAGAGAGACCCCAGACCCAGAATAGACAGAGTCCTCAGACCCTGAATAGAGAGACAACACTGACCCTGAATAGGAGATCCCCAGACCCTGAATAGAGCGACACTCCAGACACTTAATAGGAGACACCCCAGACCCTCAATAGAGAGAAACTCCTGACACTGAATAGTGAGAGACCCCAGACCCCGGATGGAGAGAGAAACTCCAGAGCCTGAATAGAGAGAGACCCCTGACCCTGAATGGAGAGACACGCCAGACCCTGAATAGAGAGAGACCCCGCACCCTGAATAGAGAGAGACCCCAGACCCTGAATAGGAGACACCCCTGACCCTGAATAGACAGAGACCCCAGACCCTGAATAGAGAGACACCCCAGACCCTGAATAGGAGACACCCCTGATCCTGAATAGACAGAGACCCCAGACCCTGAATAGAGAGACACCCAGGACCGTGAATAGAGAGACACCCCAGACCCTGAATAGTGAGAGAACCCAGACCCTGAACAGGGAGACAATCCAGACCCTGAATAGAAAGAGACCCCAGACCTTCAATAGGGAGAGACACCAGATCCTGAATAGAGAGACACTCCAGTACCTAAATGGAGAGACAATCCAGACCCTGAATAGAGAGACACCCCAGACCCTGAATAGAGAGACACCGCAGACCCTGAATAGAGAGACACGCCAGACCCTGAAAAGAGAGACACCCCAGACCCTGAATAGGAGACACTCCAGACCCTGAATAGACAGTGACCCCAGACCCCGAATGGAGAGATACACGCCAGACCCTGTAAAGAGAGAGACCCCAGTCCCTGAATAGTGAGACCCTCCAGACACTGAATAGAGAGAGAACACAGACCCTGAATAGAGAGAGACCCCAGACCCTGAATAGAGGGACTCCCCAGACCCTGAATAGAGAGAGACCCCAGATCCTGAATAGAGAGACACTCCAGACCCTGAAAAGAGAGAGACGCCAGACCCTGAATAGGGAGACCCTCCAGACCCTGAATAGAGAGAGACAACAGACCCTGAATAGAGGGACTCCCCAGACCCTGAATAGAGAGAGACCCCAGATCCTGAATAGAGAGACACTCCAAACCCTATATAGAGAGACACTCCAGACCCTAATAGAGAGAAACTCCAGACCCTGAATAGAGAGACACTCCAGACCCTGAATAGAGAGAAACCCCGGAACCAGAATACAGAGAGACCCCAGACCCTGAATAGGAGACACACCAGACACTGAATAGACGGAGACCCCAGACCCTGAATAGAGAGACAATCCCAGACCATGAATAGAGCGACACCCCAGACCGTGAATAGTGGCAGACCCCAGACCCTGAGTGGAGAGAGACCTCAGACCCTGAATGGAGAGAGACCCCAGATCCTGAAAAGAGAGTCACTCCAGACCCTGAATAGAGAGACACTCCAGACCCTGAATAGAGAGACAAACCCAGACCCTGAATAGAGAGACACCCCAGACCTTGAATAGAGAGAAACCCCAGACCCTGAATAGAGAGACACCCCAGACCCTGAATAGAAATACACCCCAGACCCTGAATAGAAAGACACTCCAGACCCTCAATAGAAAGATACTCAAGACCCTGAATAGAGACAGAGCCCAGACCCTGAATAGGAGATATCCCAATCCCTAAATACAGAGACACTCCAGACCCTGAATAGAGAGAGACCCCAGACCCTGAATAGAGAGACACTCGAGACCCTGAATAGAGAGAGACCCCAGACCCTGAATAGAGAGACACCCCAGACCGTGAATAGAGAGACACCCCAGTCCCTTAATAGACAGACCCCAGACCCTGAATAGAGAGACTCCACACCCTGAATAGAGAGAGACCCCAGACCCTGAATAGAGAGACACCCAGATCCTGAATAGAGAGACACTCCAGACCCTGAATAGAGAGACACCCCAGACCCTGAATAGAGAGACACCCCAGACCCTGAATAGCGAGACACCCCAGACCCTGAATAGAGAGAGACACCGCAGACCCCGAACAGAGAGAGACACCCCTGACCCTGAATAGAGAGACACCCCAAACCATGAATAGAGAGACACCCCAGACCCTGAATAGAGAGACACCCCAGAACCTCAATAGAGAGAGATACCCCAGACCCTGAATAGAGAGACACCCCAGACCCTGAATAGAGAGACACCCCAGACCCTGAATAGGAGACACCTCAGACCCTGAATAGAGAGACAAACCTGACCCTGAATAGAGAGACAGTCCAGACCCTGAATAGAGAGGCACCCCAGAAACTGAATAGGATATCCCCAGACCCTCAATAGAGAGAAACTCCAGACACTGATTAGTGAGAGACCCCAGACCCCGGATGGAGAGAGACAATCCAGACCCTGATAGAGAGAGACGATAGACCCTGAATAGAGAGACACTCCAGACCCTGAATGGAGAGATACTCCAGACCCTGAATAGAGAGACACCCCAGACCCTGAATAGAGAGTCACCGCAGACCCTGAATAGAGAGACATCCCAGACCCTGAATAGAGAGACACCCCAGACCCTGAAAGGAGTGACACCCCAGACCCTGAATAGGAGACACCCCAGACCCTGAATAGACAGTGACCCCAGACCCTGAATAGAGAGACACCACAGACCCTGAATAGAGATACAACACAGACCCTGAATAGTGAGAGACCCCAGACCCCGAAAGGAGAGATACACTCCAGACCCGGAATAGAGAGAGACACCAGAAACTGAATAGTGAGAGAACCCAGACCCTGAATAGAGAGACACCCCGACTCTGAATAGAGAGACACCCCTGACCCTGAATAGAGAGACACTCGAGACCCTGAATAGAGAGAGACACCAGACACTGAATAGAGAGACAATCCAGACCCTGAATAGAGAGACACCCCAGACCCTGAATAGAGAGACACCCCAAACCCTGAATAGAGAGAGACACCAGAAACTGAATAGTGAGAGAACCCAGACCCTGAATAGAGAGACACCCCGACTCTGAATAGAGAGACACCCCAGAACCTGAATAGGAGACACCTCAGACCCTGAATAGAGAGACACTCCAGACCCTGAATAGAGAGACAAACCTGACCCTGAATAGAGAGACAAACCTGACCCTGAATAGGAGACACCTCAGACCCTGAATAGAGAGACATCCCAGACCCTGAATAGAGAGACACCTCAGACCCTGAATAGAGAGACACTCCAGACCCTGAATAGAGAGACAAACCTGACCCTGAATAGAGAGACATCCCAGACCCTGAATAGACAGAGACCCCAGACCCTGAATAGAGAGACACGCCAGACCCTGAATAGAGAGAGACCCCAGACCCTGAATAGAGAGACACTCCAGAACCTAAATAGAGAGACAATCCAGACCCTGAATAGAGAGACACCCCAGACCCTGAATAGAGAGACACCCCAGACCCTGAAGAGGAGACACCCCTGACCCTGAATACACAGAGAACCCAGACCCTGAATAGAGAGACACCCAGGACCGTGAATAGAGAGACACCCCAGACCCTGAATAGTGAGAGACACCCCAGAACCTGAATCGAGAGAGAGACTCCAGAACCTGAATAGAGAGAGACCCTAGACCCTGATTAGAGAGACACTCCAGACCCTGAATAGGAGACAAACCAGACCCTGAATAGAAAATGAACCCAGACCCTGAATAGAGAGACACCCCAGATCCTGAATAGTGAGAGATCCCAGACCCCGAATGGAGAGATACACTCCAGACCCTGAAAAGAGAGAGACCCCAGCCCCTGAATAGGGAGACCCTCCAGACTCTGAATAGAGAGAGACCACAGACCCTGAATAGAGAGAGACCCCAGACCCTGAATAGAGGGACTCCCCAGACCCTGAATAGAGAGAGACCCCAGATCCTGAATACAGAGACACTCCAAACCCGAAATAGAGAGACACACCAGACCCTGAATAGAGAGACACTCCAGACCCTGAATAGAGAGACACCCCAGACCCTGAACAGAAATGCACTCCAGACACTCAATAGAGAGACACTCCAGACCCAGAAGAGAGAGACACCCCTGACCCTGAATAGAGTGACAACCCAGACCCTGAATAGAGACCACAGACCCTGAATAGACAGAGTCCTCAGACCCTGAATAGAGAGACAACACAGACCCTGAATAGGAGATCCCCAGACCCTGAATAGAGAGACACTCCAGACCTTGAATAGAGAGAAACCCCAGACCCTGAATAGAGAGACACCCCAGACCCTGAATAGAAAGACACTCCAGACCCTCAATAGAAAGATACTCAAGACCCTGAATAGAGACAGAGCCCAGACCCTGAATAGGAGATATCCCAATCCCTAAATACAGAGACACTCCAGACCCTGAATAGAGAGACACTCCAGACCCCGAATAGAGAGAGACCCCAGACTCTGAATAGAGAGACACTCGAGACCCTGAATAGAGATAGACCCCAGACCCTGAATAGAGAGAAACCCCAGATCCTGAATAGTGAGAGACCCCAGACCCTGAATAGAGAGACACCCCAGTCCATGAATAGAGAGAGAGACCCCAGACCCTGAATAGAGAGACACTCGAGACCCTGAATAGAGAGAGACCCCAGACTCTGAATAGAGAGACACTCGAGACCCTGAATAGAGAGACACACCAGTCCCTTAATAGACAGACCCCAGACCCTGAATAGAGAGACTCCAGACCCTGAATAGAGATAGACCCCAGACCCTGAATAGAGAGAAACCCCAGATCCTGAATAGTGAGAGACCCCAGACCCTGAATAGAGAGACACCCCAGTCCATGAATAGAGAGAGAGACCCCAGACCCTGAATAGAGAGACACTCGAGACCCTGAATAGAGAGAGACCCCAGACTCTGAATAGAGAGACACTCGAGACCCTGAATAGAGAGACACACCAGTCCCTTAATAGACAGACCCCAGACCCTGAATAGAGAGACACCCAGATCCTGAATAGAGAGACACTCCAGACCCTGAATAGAGAGACTCCCCAGACCCTGAATAGAGAGACACCCCAGACCCTGAATAGAGAGACACGGCAGACCCCGAACAGAGAGACACCCCTGACCCTGAATAGAGAGACACCCCAAACCATGAATAGAGAGACACCCCAGACCCTGAATAGAGAGACACCGCAGACCCTGAATAGAGATACACCCCAGACCCTGAATAGAGAGACACCCCAGACCCTGAATAGAGAGATACCCCAGACCCTGAATAGAGAGACACCCCAGACCCTGAATAGAGAGACACCCCAGACCCTGAATAGGAGACACCTCAGACCCTGAATAGAGAGACAAACCTGACCCTGAATAGAGAGACAGTCCAGACCCTGAATAGAGAGGCACCCCAGAAGCTGAATAGGATATCCCCAGACCCTCAATAGAGAGAAACTCCAGACACTGAATAGTGAGAGACACCAGAACCCGGATGGAGAGAGACAATCCAGACCCTGATAGAGAGAGACGATAGACCCTGAATAGAGAGACACTCCAGACCCTGAATAGAGAGACACTCCAGACCCTGAATAGAGAGACACCCCAGACCCTGAATAGAGAGACACCGCAGACCCTGAATAGAGATACACCCCATACCCTGAATAGAGAGAAACCCCAGACCCTGAACAGAGAGACACCTCAGACCCTGAATAGATAGACACCACAGACCCTGAATAGATAGACACCCCAGACCCTGAATAGATAGACACCACAGACCCTGAATAGAGAGACACCCCAGACCCTGAATAGTGAAGGACCCCAGACCCCGAAAGCAGAGATACACTCCAGACCCTGAATAGAGAGAGACCCCAGACCCCGAATAGAGAGACACTCGAGACCCTGAATAGAGAGAGACCCCAGACCCTGAATAGAGAGACACCCCAGACCCTGAACAGAAATGCACTCCAGACACTCAATAGAGTGACACACCAGACCCTGAATAGAGAGACACCGCAGACCCAGAACAGTGAGACACCCCTGACCCTGACTAGAGATACACCCCAGACCCTGAATAGAGAGACCCCAGACCCTGAATAGAGAGACACCCCAGACCCTGAATAGGAGACACCTCAGACCCTGAATAGAGAGACAACCCTGACCCTGAATAGAGAGAGACCCCAGACCCTGAATAGAGAGGCACCCCAGACCCCGAATAGGAGACACCTCAGACCCTGAATAGAGAGACACCCCAGACCCTGAATAGAGAGGCCCCCCAGACCCTGAATAGGAGATCCCCAGACCCTGAATAGAGAGACAATCCAGACAGTTAATAGGAGACACCCCAGACCCTCAATAGAGAGAAACTCCAGACACTGAATAGTGAGAGACCCCAGATCCCGGATGGAGAGAGAAACTCCAGAGCCTGAATAGAGAGAGACCCCTGACCCTGAATGGAGAGACACGCCAGATCCTGAATAGAGACAGACCCCGCACCCTGAATAGAGAGAGACCCCAGACCCTGAATAGAGACACACCGCAGACACTGAATAGGAGAAACACCTGACCCTGAATAGACAGAGACCCCAGATGCTGAATAGAGAGACACCCAGGACCGTGAATAGAGAGACACCCCAGACCCTGAATAGGAGACACCTCAGACCCTGAATAGAGAGACACCCCAGACCCTGAATAGAGAGAGACCCCAGACCCCGAATAGAGAGACACTCCAGACACTTAATAGGAGACACCCCAGACCCTCAATAGAGAGAAACTCCTGTCACTGAATAGTGAGAGACCCCAGACCCCGGATGGAGAGAGAAACTCCAGAGCCTGAATAGAGAGAGACCCTTGACCCTGAATGGAGTGACACGCCAGACCCTGAATAGAGAGAGACCCCGCACCCTGAATAGAGAGAGACCCCAGACCCTGCATAGAGAGACACCCCAGAGCCTGAATAGGAGACACACAGGACCGTGAATAGAGAGACACCCCAGACCCTGAATAGTGAGAGAACCCAGACCCTGAATAGGGAGACACCCCAGACCCTGAATAGGGAGACACCCCAGACACTGAATAGGGAGACACTCCAGACCCTGAATAGACAGTGACCCCACACCCCGAAAGGAGAGATACACTCCAGACCCTGAATCGAGAGAGACACTCCAGACCCTGAATAGAGAGACACCCCAGACCGTGAATAGGGAGACACCCCAGACCCTGAATAGGAGACACTCCAGACCCTGAATAGACAGTGACCCCAGACCCCAAAATGAGAGATACACTCCAGACCCTGAATAGAGAGAGACCCCAGACCCTGAATAGAGAGACACTCCAGTCCGTGAATAGAGAGAGACCCCAGACCCTGAAGAGAGAGACACTCCAGATCCTGAATAGAGAGACACTCCAGACCCTGAATAGAGAGACACCCCGACCATGAACAGAAATGCACTCCAGACACTCAATAGAGAGACACTAAAGACCCTGAATAGAGAGACACCCCAGACCCTGAATAGGAGACACCTCAGACCCTGAATAGAGAGACAACCCTGACCCTGAATAAAAAGGCACCCCAGACCCTGAATAGGAGATCCCCAGACCCTGAATAGAGAGAAACTCCAGACACTTAATAGGAGACACCCCAGACCCTCAATAGAGAGAAACTCCTGACACTGAATAGTGAGAGACCCCAGACCCCAGATGGAGAGAGAAACTCCAGAGCCTGAATAGAGAGAGACCCCGCACCCTGAATAGAGAGACACGCCAGACCCTGAATAGAGAGAGACCCCGCACCCTGAATAGAGAGACACCCCAGACCCTGAATAGAGAGAGACCCCAGACCCTGAATAGAGAGACACTCCAGAACCTAAATAGAGAGACAATCCAGACCCTGAATAGAGAGACACCCCAGACCCTGAATAGAGAGACACCCCAGACCCTGAAGAGGAGACACCCCTGACCCTGAATAGACAGAGACCCCAGACCGTGAATAGAGAGACACCCAGGACCGTGAATAGAGAGACACCCCAGACCCTGAATAGTGAGAGACACCCCAGACCCTGAATCGAGAGAGAGACTCCAGAACCTGAATAGAGAGAGACCCCAGACCCTGATTAGAGAGACACCCCAGACCCTGAATAGGAGACAAACCAGACCCTGAATAGAAAATGACCCCAGACCCTGAATAGAGAGACACCCCAGATCCTGAATAGTGAGAGACCCCAGACCCCGAATGGAGAGAGACACTCCAGACCCTGAATAGAGAGACACCCCAGACCCTGAATAGAGAGACACCGCAGACCCAGAACAGTGAGACACCCCTGACCCTGACTAGAGATACACCCCAGACCCTGAATAGAGAGACCCCAGACCCTGAATAGAGAGACACCCCAGACCCTGAATAGGAGACACCTCAGACCCTGAATAGAGAGACAACCCTGACCCTGAATAGAGAGAGACCCCAGACCCTGAATAGAGAGGCACCCCAGACCCCGAATAGGAGACACCTCAGACCCTGAATAGAGAGACACCCCAGACCCTGAATAGAGAGGCCCCCCAGACCCTGAATAGGAGATCCCCAGACCCTGAATAGAGAGACAATCCAGACAGTTAATAGGAGACACCCCAGACCCTCAATAGAGAGAAACTCCAGACACTGAATAGTGAGAGACCCCAGATCCCGGATGGAGAGAGAAACTCCAGAGCCTGAATAGAGAGAGACCCCTGACCCTGAATGGAGAGACACGCCAGATCCTGAATAGAGACAGACCCCGCACCCTGAATAGAGAGAGACCCCAGACCCTGAATAGAGACACACCGCAGACACTGAATAGGAGAAACACCTGACCCTGAATAGACAGAGACCCCAGATGCTGAATAGAGAGACACCCAGGACCGTGAATAGAGAGACACCCCAGACCCTGAATAGGAGACACCTCAGACCCTGAATAGAGAGACACCCCAGACCCTGAATAGAGAGAGACCCCAGACCCCGAATAGAGAGACACTCCAGACACTTAATAGGAGACACCCCAGACCCTCAATAGAGAGAAACTCCTGTCACTGAATAGTGAGAGACCCCAGACCCCGGATGGAGAGAGAAACTCCAGAGCCTGAATAGAGAGAGACCCTTGACCCTGAATGGAGTGACACGCCAGACCCTGAATAGAGAGAGACCCCGCACCCTGAATAGAGAGAGACCCCAGACCCTGCATAGAGAGACACCCCAGAGCCTGAATAGGAGACACACAGGACCGTGAATAGAGAGACACCCCAGACCCTGAATAGTGAGAGAACCCAGACCCTGAATAGGGAGACACCCCAGACCCTGAATAGGGAGACACCCCAGACACTGAATAGGGAGACACTCCAGACCCTGAATAGACAGTGACCCCACACCCCGAAAGGAGAGATACACTCCAGACCCTGAATCGAGAGAGACACTCCAGACCCTGAATAGAGAGACACCCCAGACCGTGAATAGGGAGACACCCCAGACCCTGAATAGGAGACACTCCAGACCCTGAATAGACAGTGACCCCAGACCCCAAAATGAGAGATACACTCCAGACCCTGAATAGAGAGAGACCCCAGACCCTGAATAGAGAGACACTCCAGTCCGTGAATAGAGAGAGACCCCAGACCCTGAAGAGAGAGACACTCCAGATCCTGAATAGAGAGACACTCCAGACCCTGAATAGAGAGACACCCCGACCATGAACAGAAATGCACTCCAGACACTCAATAGAGAGACACTAAAGACCCTGAATAGAGATACACCCCAGACCCTGAATAGAGAGACACCCCAGACCCTGAATAGGAGACACCTCAGACCCTGAATAGAGAGACAACCCTGACCCTGAATAAAAAGGCACCCCAGACCCTGAATAGGAGATCCCCAGACCCTGAATAGAGAGAAACTCCAGACACTTAATAGGAGACACCCCAGACCCTCAATAGAGAGAAACTCCTGACACTGAATAGTGAGAGACCCCAGACCCCGGATGGAGAGAGAAACTCCAGAGCCTGAATAGAGAGAGACCCCTGACCCTGAATAGAGAGACACGCCAGACCCTGAATAGAGAGAGACCCCGCACCCTGAATAGAGAGACACCCCAGACCCTGAATAGAGAGAGACCCCAGACCCTGAATAGAGAGACACTCCAGAACCTAAATAGAGAGACAATCCAGACCCTGAATAGAGAGACACCCCAGACCCTGAATAGAGAGACACCCCTGACCCTGAATAGACAGAGACCCCAGACCGTGAATAGAGAGACACCCAGGACCGTGAATAGAGAGACACCCCAGACCCTGAATAGTGAGAGACACCCCAGACCCTGAATCGAGAGAGAGACTCCAGAACCTGAATAGAGAGAGACCCCAGACCCTGATTAGAGAGACACCCCAGACCCTGAATAGGAGACAAACCAGACCCTGAATAGAAAATGACCCCAGACCCTGAATAGAGAGACACCCCAGATCCTGAATAGTGAGAGACCCCAGACCCCGAATGGAGAGAGACACTCCAGACCCTGAATAGAGAGACACCCCAGACCCTGAATAGAGAGACACCCCAGACCCTGAATAGAGAGAAACCCCAGAGCCTGCATAGAGAGACACCCCAGACCCTGAATAGAGTGACACCCCAGACCCTGAATAGAGAGAGACCCCAGACCCTGAATAGAGAGACACCCCAGACCCTGAATAGAGAGACACCCCAGAACCTGAATAGAGAGACACCCCAGACCCTGAATAGAGAGACACCCCAGACCCTGAGTAGAGAGACACCCCAGACCCTGAATAGTGAGGGACCCCAGACCCCGAATAGAGAGATACTCGAGACCCTGAATAGAGATAGACACCAGACCCTGAATAGAGAGACACTCCACTCCCTGAATAGAGAGAGACCCCAGACCCTGAAGAGAGAGACACTCCAGATTCTGAATAGAGAGACATTCCAGACCCTGAATAGAGAGACACTCCAGACCCTGAATAGAGAGACACCCCAGACCCTGAACAGAAATGCACTCCAGACACTCAATAGAGAGACACTCCAGACCCAGAACAGAGAGACACCCCTGTCCCTGAATAGAGTGACAACCCAGACCCTGAATAGAGAGACCCCAGACCCTGAATAGACAGAGTCCTCAGACCCTGAATAGAGAGACAACACTGACCCTGAATAGGAGATCCCCAGACCCTGAATAGAGCGACACTCCAGACACTTAAAAGGAGACACCCCAGACCCTCAATAGAGAGAAACTCCTGACACTGAATAGTGAGAGACCCCAGACCCCGGATGGAGAGAGAAACTCCAGAGCCTGAATAGAGAGAGACCCCTGACCCTGAATGGAGAGACACGCCAGACCCTGAATAGAGAGAGACCCCGCACCCTGAATAGAGAGAGACCCCAGACCCTGAATAGGAGACACCCCTGACCCTGAATAGACAGAGACCCCAGACCCTGAATAGAGAGACACCCCAGACCCTGAATAGGAGACACCCCTGATCCTGAATAGACAGAGACTCCAGACCCTGAATAGAGAGACACCCAGGACCGTGAATAGAGAGACACCCCAGACCCTGAATAGTGAGAGAACCCAGACCCTGAACAGGGAGACAATCCAGACCCTGAATAGAAAGAGACCCCAGACCTTGAATAGGGAGAGACACCAGATCCTGAATAGAGAGACACTCCAGTACCTAAATGGAGAGACAATCCAGACCCTGAATAGAGAGACACCCCAGACCCTGAATAGAGAGACACGCCAGACCCTGAAAAGAGAGACACCCCAGACCCTGAATAGGAGACACTCCAGACCCTGAATAGACAGTGACCCCAGACCCCGAATGGAGAGATACACTCCAGACCCTGTAAAGAGAGAGACCCCAGTCCCTGAATAGTGAGACCCTCCAGACACTGAATAGAGAGAGACCACAGACCCTGAATAGAGAGACACTCCAGACCCTGAAAAGAGAGAGACGCCAGACCCTGAATAGGGAGACCCTCCAGACCCTGAATAGAGAGAGACAACAGACCCTGAATAGAGGGACTCCCCAGACCCTGAATAGAGAGAGACCCCAGATCCTGAATAGAGAGACACTCCAAACCCTATATAGAGAGACACTCCAGACCCTAATAGAGAGACACTCCAGACCCTGAATAGAGAGACACTCCAGACCCTGAATAGAGAGAAACCCCGGAACCAGAATACAGAGAGACCCCAGACCCTGAATAGGAGACACACCAGACCCTGAATAGACGGAGACCCCAGACCCTGAATAGAGAGACAATCCCAGACCCTGAATAGAGCGACAACCCAGACCGTGAATAGTGGCAGACCCCAGACCCTGAGTGGAGAGAGACCACAGACCCTGAATGGAGAGAGACCCCAGATCCTGAATAGAGATTCACTCCAGACCCTGAATAGAGAGACACTCCAGACCCTGAATAGAGAGACAAACCCAGACCCTGAATAGAGAGACACCCCAGACTTTGAATAGAGAGAAACCCCAGACCCTGAATAGAGAGACACCCCAGACCCTGAATAGAAATACACCCCAGACCCTGAATAGAAATACACCCCAGACCCTGAATAGAAAGACACTCCAGACCCTCAATAGAAAGATACTCAAGACCCTGAATAGAGACAGAGCCCAGACCCTGAATAGGAGATATCCCAATCCCTAAATACAGAGACACTCCAGACCCTCAATAGAGAGAGACCCCAGACCCTGAATAGAGAGAGACCCCAGATCCTGAATAGTGAGACACACCAGACCCTGAATAGAGAGACACCCCAGTCCCTAAATAGAGAGAGACCCCAGACCCTGAATAGAGAGACACTCGAGACCCTGAATAGAGAGAGACCCCAGACCCTGAATAGAGAGATACCCCAGACCGTGAATAGAGAGACACCCCAGTCCCTTAATAGACAGACCCCAGACCCTGAATAGAGAGACTCCGCACCCTGAATAGAGAGACACTCCAGACCCTGAATAGAGAGACACCCCAGACCCTGAATAGAGAGACACCCCAGACCCTGAATAGCGAGACACCCCAGACCCTGAATAGAGAGAGACACCGCAGACCCCGAACAGAGAGACACCCCTGACCCTGAATAGAGAGACACCCCAAACCATGAATAGAGAGACACCCCAGACCCTGAATAGAGAGACACCGCAGACCCTGAATAGAGATACACCCCAGAACCTGAATAGAGAGACACCCCAGAACCTCAATAGAGAGATACCCCAGACCCTGAATAGAGAGACACCCCAGACCCTGATTAGAGAGACACCCCAGACCCTGAATAGGAGACACCTCAGACCCTGAATAGAGAGACAAACCTGACCCTGAATAGAGAGACAGTCCAGACCCTGAATAGAGAGGCACCCGAGAAACTGAATAGGATATCCCCAGACCCTCAATAGAGAGAAACTCCAGACATTGAATAGTGAGAGACCCCAGACCCCGGATGGAGAGAGACAATCCAGACCCTGATAGGGAGAGACGATAGACCCTGAATAGAGAGACACTCCAGACCCTGAATGGAGAGATACTCCAGACCCTGAATAGAGAGACACCCTAGACCCTGAATAGAGAGTCACCGCAGACCCTGAATAGAGAGACATCCCAGACCCTGAATAGAGAGACACCACAGACCCTGAATAGAGATACAACACAGACCCTGAATAGTGAGAGACCCCAGACCCCGAAAGGAGAGATACACTCCAGACCCGGAATAGAGAGAGACACCAGAAACTGAATAGTGAGAGAACCCAGACCCTGAATAGAGAGACACCCCGACTCTGAATAGAGAGACACCCCTGACCCTGAATAGAGAGACACTCGAGACCCTGAATAGAGAGAGACACCAGACACTGAATAGAGAGACAATCCAGACCCTGAATAGAGAGACACCCCAGACCCTGAATAGAGAGACACCCCAAACCCTGAATAGAGAGAGACACCAGAAACTGAATAGTGAGAGAACCCAGACCCTGAATAGAGAGACACCCCGACTCTGAATAGAGAGACACCCCAGAACCTGAATAGGAGACACCTCAGACCCTGAATAGAGAGACACTCCAGACCCTGAATAGAGAGACAAACCTGACCCTGAATAGAGAGACAAACCTGACCCTGAATAGGAGACACCTCAGACCCTGAATAGAGAGACATCCCAGACCCTGAATAGAGAGACACCTCAGACCCTGAATAGAGAGACACTCCAGACCCTGAATAGAGAGACAAACCTGACCCTGAATAGAGAGACATCCCAGACCCTGAATAGACAGAGACCCCAGACCCTGAATAGAGAGACACGCCAGACCCTGAATAGAGAGAGACCCCAGACCCTGAATAGAGAGACACTCCAGAACCTAAATAGAGAGACAATCCAGACCCTGAATAGAGAGACACCCCAGACCCTGAATAGAGAGACACCCCAGACCCTGAAGAGGAGACACCCCTGACCCTGAATACACAGAGAACCCAGACCCTGAATAGAGAGACACCCAGGACCGTGAATAGAGAGACACCCCAGACCCTGAATAGTGAGAGACACCCCAGAACCTGAATCGAGAGAGAGACTCCAGAACCTGAATAGAGAGAGACCCTAGACCCTGATTAGAGAGACACTCCAGACCCTGAATAGGAGACAAACCAGACCCTGAATAGAAAATGAACCCAGACCCTGAATAGAGAGACACCCCAGATCCTGAATAGTGAGAGATCCCAGACCCCGAATGGAGAGATACACTCCAGACCCTGAAAAGAGAGAGACCCCAGCCCCTGAATAGGGAGACCCTCCAGACTCTGAATAGAGAGAGACCACAGACCCTGAATAGAGAGAGACCCCAGACCCTGAATAGAGGGACTCCCCAGACCCTGAATAGAGAGAGACCCCAGATCCTGAATACAGAGACACTCCAAACCCGAAATAGAGAGACACACCAGACCCTGAATAGAGAGACACTCCAGACCCTGAATAGAGAGACACCCCAGACCCTGAACAGAAATGCACTCCAGACACTCAATAGAGAGACACTCCAGACCCAGAAGAGAGAGACACCCCTGACCCTGAATAGAGTGACAACCCAGACCCTGAATAGAGACCACAGACCCTGAATAGACAGAGTCCTCAGACCCTGAATAGAGAGACAACACAGACCCTGAATAGGAGATCCCCAGACCCTGAATAGAGAGACACTCCAGACCTTGAATAGAGAGAAACCCCAGACCCTGAATAGAGAGACACCCCAGACCCTGAATAGAGAGACACCACAGACCCTGAATAGAGATACAACACAGACCCTGAATAGTGAGAGACCCCAGACCCCGAAAGGAGAGATACACTCCAGACCCGGAATAGAGAGAGACACCAGAAACTGAATAGTGAGAGAACCCAGACCCTGAATAGAGAGACACCCCGACTCTGAATAGAGAGACACCCCTGACCCTGAATAGAGAGACACTCGAGACCCTGAATAGAGAGAGACACCAGACACTGAATAGAGAGACAATCCAGACCCTGAATAGAGAGACACCCCAGACCCTGAATAGAGAGACACCCCAAACCCTGAATAGAGAGAGACACCAGAAACTGAATAGTGAGAGAACCCAGACCCTGAATAGAGAGACACCCCGACTCTGAATAGAGAGACACCCCAGAACCTGAATAGGAGACACCTCAGACCCTGAATAGAGAGACACTCCAGACCCTGAATAGAGAGACAAACCTGACCCTGAATAGAGAGACAAACCTGACCCTGAATAGGAGACACCTCAGACCCTGAATAGAGAGACATCCCAGACCCTGAATAGAGAGACACCTCAGACCCTGAATAGAGAGACACTCCAGACCCTGAATAGAGAGACAAACCTGACCCTGAATAGAGAGACATCCCAGACCCTGAATAGACAGAGACCCCAGACCCTGAATAGAGAGACACGCCAGACCCTGAATAGAGAGAGACCCCAGACCCTGAATAGAGAGACACTCCAGAACCTAAATAGAGAGACAATCCAGACCCTGAATAGAGAGACACCCCAGACCCTGAATAGAGAGACACCCCAGACCCTGAAGAGGAGACACCCCTGACCCTGAATACACAGAGAACCCAGACCCTGAATAGAGAGACACCCAGGACCGTGAATAGAGAGACACCCCAGACCCTGAATAGTGAGAGACACCCCAGAACCTGAATCGAGAGAGAGACTCCAGAACCTGAATAGAGAGAGACCCTAGACCCTGATTAGAGAGACACTCCAGACCCTGAATAGGAGACAAACCAGACCCTGAATAGAAAATGAACCCAGACCCTGAATAGAGAGACACCCCAGATCCTGAATAGTGAGAGATCCCAGACCCCGAATGGAGAGATACACTCCAGACCCTGAAAAGAGAGAGACCCCAGCCCCTGAATAGGGAGACCCTCCAGACTCTGAATAGAGAGAGACCACAGACCCTGAATAGAGAGAGACCCCAGACCCTGAATAGAGGGACTCCCCAGACCCTGAATAGAGAGAGACCCCAGATCCTGAATACAGAGACACTCCAAACCCGAAATAGAGAGACACACCAGACCCTGAATAGAGAGACACTCCAGACCCTGAATAGAGAGACACCCCAGACCCTGAACAGAAATGCACTCCAGACACTCAATAGAGAGACACTCCAGACCCAGAAGAGAGAGACACCCCTGACCCTGAATAGAGTGACAACCCAGACCCTGAATAGAGACCACAGACCCTGAATAGACAGAGTCCTCAGACCCTGAATAGAGAGACAACACAGACCCTGAATAGGAGATCCCCAGACCCTGAATAGAGAGACACTCCAGACCTTGAATAGAGAGAAACCCCAGACCCTGAATAGAGAGACACCCCAGACCCTGAATAGAAAGACACTCCAGACCCTCAATAGAAAGATACTCAAGACCCTGAATAGAGACAGAGCCCAGACCCTGAATAGGAGATATCCCAATCCCTAAATACAGAGACACTCCAGACCCTGAATAGAGAGACACTCCAGACCCCGAATAGAGAGAGACCCCAGACTCTGAATAGAGAGACACTCGAGACCCTGAATAGAGATAGACCCCAGACCCTGAATAGAGAGAAACCCCAGATCCTGAATAGTGAGAGACCCCAGACCCTGAATAGAGAGACACCCCAGTCCATGAATAGAGAGAGAGACCCCAGACCCTGAATAGAGAGACACTCGAGACCCTGAATAGAGAGAGACCCCAGACTCTGAATAGAGAGACACTCGAGACCCTGAATAGAGAGACACACCAGTCCCTTAATAGACAGACCCCAGACCCTGAATAGAGAGACTCCAGACCCTGAATAGAGATAGACCCCAGACCCTGAATAGAGAGAAACCCCAGATCCTGAATAGTGAGAGACCCCAGACCCTGAATAGAGAGACACCCCAGTCCATGAATAGAGAGAGAGACCCCAGACCCTGAATAGAGAGACACTCGAGACCCTGAATAGAGAGAGACCCCAGACTCTGAATAGAGAGACACTCGAGACCCTGAATAGAGAGACACACCAGTCCCTTAATAGACAGACCCCAGACCCTGAATAGAGAGACACCCAGATCCTGAATAGAGAGACACTCCAGACCCTGAATAGAGAGACTCCCCAGACCCTGAATAGAGAGACACCCCAGACCCTGAATAGAGAGACACGGCAGACCCCGAACAGAGAGACACCCCTGACCCTGAATAGAGAGACACCCCAAACCATGAATAGAGAGACACCCCAGACCCTGAATAGAGAGACACCGCAGACCCTGAATAGAGATACACCCCAGACCCTGAATAGAGAGACACCCCAGACCCTGAATAGAGAGATACCCCAGACCCTGAATAGAGAGACACCCCAGACCCTGAATAGAGAGACACCCCAGACCCTGAATAGGAGACACCTCAGACCCTGAATAGAGAGACAAACCTGACCCTGAATAGAGAGACAGTCCAGACCCTGAATAGAGAGGCACCCCAGAAGCTGAATAGGATATCCCCAGACCCTCAATAGAGAGAAACTCCAGACACTGAATAGTGAGAGACACCAGAACCCGGATGGAGAGAGACAATCCAGACCCTGATAGAGAGAGACGATAGACCCTGAATAGAGAGACACTCCAGACCCTGAATAGAGAGACACTCCAGACCCTGAATAGAGAGACACCCCAGACCCTGAATAGAGAGACACCGCAGACCCTGAATAGAGATACACCCCATACCCTGAATAGAGAGAAACCCCAGACCCTGAACAGAGAGACACCTCAGACCCTGAATAGATAGACACCACAGACCCTGAATAGATAGACACCCCAGACCCTGAATAGATAGACACCACAGACCCTGAATAGAGAGACACCCCAGACCCTGAATAGTGAAGGACCCCAGACCCCGAAAGCAGAGATACACTCCAGACCCTGAATAGAGAGAGACCCCAGACCCCGAATAGAGAGACACTCGAGACCCTGAATAGAGAGAGACCCCAGACCCTGAATAGAGAGACACCCCAGACCCTGAACAGAAATGCACTCCAGACACTCAATAGAGTGACACACCAGACCCTGAATAGAGAGACACCGCAGACCCAGAACAGTGAGACACCCCTGACCCTGACTAGAGATACACCCCAGACCCTGAATAGAGAGACCCCAGACCCTGAATAGAGAGACACCCCAGACCCTGAATAGGAGACACCTCAGACCCTGAATAGAGAGACAACCCTGACCCTGAATAGAGAGAGACCCCAGACCCTGAATAGAGAGGCACCCCAGACCCCGAATAGGAGACACCTCAGACCCTGAATAGAGAGACACCCCAGACCCTGAATAGAGAGGCCCCCCAGACCCTGAATAGGAGATCCCCAGACCCTGAATAGAGAGACAATCCAGACAGTTAATAGGAGACACCCCAGACCCTCAATAGAGAGAAACTCCAGACACTGAATAGTGAGAGACCCCAGATCCCGGATGGAGAGAGAAACTCCAGAGCCTGAATAGAGAGAGACCCCTGACCCTGAATGGAGAGACACGCCAGATCCTGAATAGAGACAGACCCCGCACCCTGAATAGAGAGAGACCCCAGACCCTGAATAGAGACACACCGCAGACACTGAATAGGAGAAACACCTGACCCTGAATAGACAGAGACCCCAGATGCTGAATAGAGAGACACCCAGGACCGTGAATAGAGAGACACCCCAGACCCTGAATAGGAGACACCTCAGACCCTGAATAGAGAGACACCCCAGACCCTGAATAGAGAGAGACCCCAGACCCCGAATAGAGAGACACTCCAGACACTTAATAGGAGACACCCCAGACCCTCAATAGAGAGAAACTCCTGTCACTGAATAGTGAGAGACCCCAGACCCCGGATGGAGAGAGAAACTCCAGAGCCTGAATAGAGAGAGACCCTTGACCCTGAATGGAGTGACACGCCAGACCCTGAATAGAGAGAGACCCCGCACCCTGAATAGAGAGAGACCCCAGACCCTGCATAGAGAGACACCCCAGAGCCTGAATAGGAGACACACAGGACCGTGAATAGAGAGACACCCCAGACCCTGAATAGTGAGAGAACCCAGACCCTGAATAGGGAGACACCCCAGACCCTGAATAGGGAGACACCCCAGACACTGAATAGGGAGACACTCCAGACCCTGAATAGACAGTGACCCCACACCCCGAAAGGAGAGATACACTCCAGACCCTGAATCGAGAGAGACACTCCAGACCCTGAATAGAGAGACACCCCAGACCGTGAATAGGGAGACACCCCAGACCCTGAATAGGAGACACTCCAGACCCTGAATAGACAGTGACCCCAGACCCCAAAATGAGAGATACACTCCAGACCCTGAATAGAGAGAGACCCCAGACCCTGAATAGAGAGACACTCCAGTCCGTGAATAGAGAGAGACCCCAGACCCTGAAGAGAGAGACACTCCAGATCCTGAATAGAGAGACACTCCAGACCCTGAATAGAGAGACACCCCGACCATGAACAGAAATGCACTCCAGACACTCAATAGAGAGACACTAAAGACCCTGAATAGAGAGACACCCCAGACCCTGAATAGGAGACACCTCAGACCCTGAATAGAGAGACAACCCTGACCCTGAATAAAAAGGCACCCCAGACCCTGAATAGGAGATCCCCAGACCCTGAATAGAGAGAAACTCCAGACACTTAATAGGAGACACCCCAGACCCTCAATAGAGAGAAACTCCTGACACTGAATAGTGAGAGACCCCAGACCCCAGATGGAGAGAGAAACTCCAGAGCCTGAATAGAGAGAGACCCCTGACCCTGAATAGAGAGACACCCCAGACCCTGAATAGAGAGAGACCCCGCACCCTGAATAGAGAGACACGCCAGACCCTGAATAGAGAGAGACCCCGCACCCTGAATAGAGAGACACCCCAGACCCTGAATAGAGAGAGACCCCAGACCCTGAATAGAGAGACACTCCAGAACCTAAATAGAGAGACAATCCAGACCCTGAATAGAGAGACACCCCAGACCCTGAATAGAGAGACACCCCAGACCCTGAAGAGGAGACACCCCTGACCCTGAATAGACAGAGACCCCAGACCGTGAATAGAGAGACACCCAGGACCGTGAATAGAGAGACACCCCAGACCCTGAATAGTGAGAGACACCCCAGACCCTGAATCGAGAGAGAGACTCCAGAACCTGAATAGAGAGAGACCCCAGACCCTGATTAGAGAGACACCCCAGACCCTGAATAGGAGACAAACCAGACCCTGAATAGAAAATGACCCCAGACCCTGAATAGAGAGACACCCCAGATCCTGAATAGTGAGAGACCCCAGACCCCGAATGGAGAGAGACACTCCAGACCCTGAATAGAGAGACACCCCAGACCCTGAATAGAGAGACACCGCAGACCCAGAACAGTGAGACACCCCTGACCCTGACTAGAGATACACCCCAGACCCTGAATAGAGAGACCCCAGACCCTGAATAGAGAGACACCCCAGACCCTGAATAGGAGACACCTCAGACCCTGAATAGAGAGACAACCCTGACCCTGAATAGAGAGAGACCCCAGACCCTGAATAGAGAGGCACCCCAGACCCCGAATAGGAGACACCTCAGACCCTGAATAGAGAGACACCCCAGACCCTGAATAGAGAGGCCCCCCAGACCCTGAATAGGAGATCCCCAGACCCTGAATAGAGAGACAATCCAGACAGTTAATAGGAGACACCCCAGACCCTCAATAGAGAGAAACTCCAGACACTGAATAGTGAGAGACCCCAGATCCCGGATGGAGAGAGAAACTCCAGAGCCTGAATAGAGAGAGACCCCTGACCCTGAATGGAGAGACACGCCAGATCCTGAATAGAGACAGACCCCGCACCCTGAATAGAGAGAGACCCCAGACCCTGAATAGAGACACACCGCAGACACTGAATAGGAGAAACACCTGACCCTGAATAGACAGAGACCCCAGATGCTGAATAGAGAGACACCCAGGACCGTGAATAGAGAGACACCCCAGACCCTGAATAGGAGACACCTCAGACCCTGAATAGAGAGACACCCCAGACCCTGAATAGAGAGAGACCCCAGACCCCGAATAGAGAGACACTCCAGACACTTAATAGGAGACACCCCAGACCCTCAATAGAGAGAAACTCCTGTCACTGAATAGTGAGAGACCCCAGACCCCGGATGGAGAGAGAAACTCCAGAGCCTGAATAGAGAGAGACCCTTGACCCTGAATGGAGTGACACGCCAGACCCTGAATAGAGAGAGACCCCGCACCCTGAATAGAGAGAGACCCCAGACCCTGCATAGAGAGACACCCCAGAGCCTGAATAGGAGACACACAGGACCGTGAATAGAGAGACACCCCAGACCCTGAATAGTGAGAGAACCCAGACCCTGAATAGGGAGACACCCCAGACCCTGAATAGGGAGACACCCCAGACACTGAATAGGGAGACACTCCAGACCCTGAATAGACAGTGACCCCACACCCCGAAAGGAGAGATACACTCCAGACCCTGAATCGAGAGAGACACTCCAGACCCTGAATAGAGAGACACCCCAGACCGTGAATAGGGAGACACCCCAGACCCTGAATAGGAGACACTCCAGACCCTGAATAGACAGTGACCCCAGACCCCAAAATGAGAGATACACTCCAGACCCTGAATAGAGAGAGACCCCAGACCCTGAATAGAGAGACACTCCAGTCCGTGAATAGAGAGAGACCCCAGACCCTGAAGAGAGAGACACTCCAGATCCTGAATAGAGAGACACTCCAGACCCTGAATAGAGAGACACCCCGACCATGAACAGAAATGCACTCCAGACACTCAATAGAGAGACACTAAAGACCCTGAATAGAGATACACCCCAGACCCTGAATAGAGAGACACCCCAGACCCTGAATAGGAGACACCTCAGACCCTGAATAGAGAGACAACCCTGACCCTGAATAAAAAGGCACCCCAGACCCTGAATAGGAGATCCCCAGACCCTGAATAGAGAGAAACTCCAGACACTTAATAGGAGACACCCCAGACCCTCAATAGAGAGAAACTCCTGACACTGAATAGTGAGAGACCCCAGACCCCGGATGGAGAGAGAAACTCCAGAGCCTGAATAGAGAGAGACCCCTGACCCTGAATAGAGAGACACGCCAGACCCTGAATAGAGAGAGACCCCCGCACCCTGAATAGAGAGACACCCCAGACCCTGAATAGAGAGAGACCCCAGACCCTGAATAGAGAGACACTCCAGAACCTAAATAGAGAGACAATCCAGACCCTGAATAGAGAGACACCCCAGACCCTGAATAGAGAGACACCCCTGACCCTGAATAGACAGAGACCCCAGACCGTGAATAGAGAGACACCCAGGACCGTGAATAGAGAGACACCCCAGACCCTGAATAGTGAGAGACACCCCAGACCCTGAATCGAGAGAGAGACTCCAGAACCTGAATAGAGAGAGACCCCAGACCCTGATTAGAGAGACACCCCAGACCCTGAATAGGAGACAAACCAGACCCTGAATAGAAAATGACCCCAGACCCTGAATAGAGAGACACCCCAGATCCTGAATAGTGAGAGACCCCAGACCCCGAATGGAGAGAGACACTCCAGACCCTGAATAGAGAGACACCCCAGACCCTGAATAGAGAGACACCCCAGACCCTGAATAGAGAGAAACCCCAGAGCCTGCATAGAGAGACACCCCAGACCCTGAATAGAGTGACACCCCAGACCCTGAATAGAGAGAGACCCCAGACCCTGAATAGAGAGACACCCCAGACCCTGAATAGAGAGACACCCCAGAACCTGAATAGAGAGACACCCCAGACCCTGAATAGAGAGACACCCCAGACCCTGAGTAGAGAGACACCCCAGACCCTGAATAGTGAGGGACCCCAGACCCCGAATAGAGAGATACTCGAGACCCTGAATAGAGATAGACACCAGACCCTGAATAGAGAGACACTCCACTCCCTGAATAGAGAGAGACCCCAGACCCTGAAGAGAGAGACACTCCAGATTCTGAATAGAGAGACATTCCAGACCCTGAATAGAGAGACACTCCAGACCCTGAATAGAGAGACACCCCAGACCCTGAACAGAAATGCACTCCAGACACTCAATAGAGAGACACTCCAGACCCAGAACAGAGAGACACCCCTGTCCCTGAATAGAGTGACAACCCAGACCCTGAATAGAGAGACCCCAGACCCTGAATAGACAGAGTCCTCAGACCCTGAATAGAGAGACAACACTGACCCTGAATAGGAGATCCCCAGACCCTGAATAGAGCGACACTCCAGACACTTAAAAGGAGACACCCCAGACCCTCAATAGAGAGAAACTCCTGACACTGAATAGTGAGAGACCCCAGACCCCGGATGGAGAGAGAAACTCCAGAGCCTGAATAGAGAGAGACCCCTGACCCTGAATGGAGAGACACGCCAGACCCTGAATAGAGAGAGACCCCGCACCCTGAATAGAGAGAGACCCCAGACCCTGAATAGGAGACACCCCTGACCCTGAATAGACAGAGACCCCAGACCCTGAATAGAGAGACACCCCAGACCCTGAATAGGAGACACCCCTGATCCTGAATAGACAGAGACTCCAGACCCTGAATAGAGAGACACCCAGGACCGTGAATAGAGAGACACCCCAGACCCTGAATAGTGAGAGAACCCAGACCCTGAACAGGGAGACAATCCAGACCCTGAATAGAAAGAGACCCCAGACCTTGAATAGGGAGAGACACCAGATCCTGAATAGAGAGACACTCCAGTACCTAAATGGAGAGACAATCCAGACCCTGAATAGAGAGACACCCCAGACCCTGAATAGAGAGACACGCCAGACCCTGAAAAGAGAGACACCCCAGACCCTGAATAGGAGACACTCCAGACCCTGAATAGACAGTGACCCCAGACCCCCGAATGGAGAGATACACTCCAGACCCTGTAAAGAGAGAGACCCCAGTCCCTGAATAGTGAGACCCTCCAGACACTGAATAGAGAGAGACCACAGACCCTGAATAGAGAGACACTCCAGACCCTGAAAAGAGAGAGACGCCAGACCCTGAATAGGGAGACCCTCCAGACCCTGAATAGAGAGAGACAACAGACCCTGAATAGAGGGACTCCCCAGACCCTGAATAGAGAGAGACCCCAGATCCTGAATAGAGAGACACTCCAAACCCTATATAGAGAGACACTCCAGACCCTAATAGAGAGACACTCCAGACCCTGAATAGAGAGACACTCCAGACCCTGAATAGAGAGAAACCCCGGAACCAGAATACAGAGAGACCCCAGACCCTGAATAGGAGACACACCAGACCCTGAATAGACGGAGACCCCAGACCCTGAATAGAGAGACAATCCCAGACCCTGAATAGAGCGACAACCCAGACCGTGAATAGTGGCAGACCCCAGACCCTGAGTGGAGAGAGACCACAGACCCTGAATGGAGAGAGACCCCAGATCCTGAATAGAGATTCACTCCAGACCCTGAATAGAGAGACACTCCAGACCCTGAATAGAGAGACAAACCCAGACCCTGAATAGAGAGACACCCCAGACTTTGAATAGAGAGAAACCCCAGACCCTGAATAGAGAGACACCCCAGACCCTGAATAGAAATACACCCCAGACCCTGAATAGAAATACACCCCAGACCCTGAATAGAAAGACACTCCAGACCCTCAATAGAAAGATACTCAAGACCCTGAATAGAGACAGAGCCCAGACCCTGAATAGGAGATATCCCAATCCCTAAATACAGAGACACTCCAGACCCTCAATAGAGAGAGACCCCAGACCCTGAATAGAGAGAGACCCCAGATCCTGAATAGTGAGACACACCAGACCCTGAATAGAGAGACACCCCAGTCCCTAAATAGAGAGAGACCCCAGACCCTGAATAGAGAGACACTCGAGACCCTGAATAGAGAGAGACCCCAGACCCTGAATAGAGAGATACCCCAGACCGTGAATAGAGAGACACCCCAGTCCCTTAATAGACAGACCCCAGACCCTGAATAGAGAGACTCCGCACCCTGAATAGAGAGACACTCCAGACCCTGAATAGAGAGACACCCCAGACCCTGAATAGAGAGACACCCCAGACCCTGAATAGCGAGACACCCCAGACCCTGAATAGAGAGAGACACCGCAGACCCCGAACAGAGAGACACCCCTGACCCTGAATAGAGAGACACCCCAAACCATGAATAGAGAGACACCCCAGACCCTGAATAGAGAGACACCGCAGACCCTGAATAGAGATACACCCCAGAACCTGAATAGAGAGACACCCCAGAACCTCAATAGAGAGATACCCCAGACCCTGAATAGAGAGACACCCCAGACCCTGATTAGAGAGACACCCCAGACCCTGAATAGGAGACACCTCAGACCCTGAATAGAGAGACAAACCTGACCCTGAATAGAGAGACAGTCCAGACCCTGAATAGAGAGGCACCCGAGAAACTGAATAGGATATCCCCAGACCCTCAATAGAGAGAAACTCCAGACATTGAATAGTGAGAGACCCCAGACCCCGGATGGAGAGAGACAATCCAGACCCTGATAGGGAGAGACGATAGACCCTGAATAGAGAGACACTCCAGACCCTGAATGGAGAGATACTCCAGACCCTGAATAGAGAGACACCCTAGACCCTGAATAGAGAGTCACCGCAGACCCTGAATAGAGAGACATCCCAGACCCTGAATAGAGAGACACCCCAGACCCTGAAAAGAGAGACACCCCAGACCCTGAATAGGAGACACCCCAGACCCTGAATAGACAGTGACCCCAGACCCTGAATAGAGAGACACCACAGACCCTGAATAGAGATACAACACAGACCCTGAATAGAGAGAGACCCCAGACCCCGAAAGGAGAGATACACTCCAGACCCGGAATAGAGAGGGACCCCAGACCCTGAATAGAGAGACACCCCAAACCCTGAATAGAGAGAGACACCAGACACTGAATAATGAGAGAACCCCGACCCTGAATAGAGAAACCCCGACTCTGAATAGAGAGACACCCCAGAACCTGAATAGGAGACACCTCAGACCCTGAATAGAGAGACACTCCAGACCCTGAATAGAGAGACAAACCTGACCCTGAATAGAGAGACAAACCTGACCCTGAATAGGAGACACCGCAGACCCTGAATAGAGAGACATCCCAGACCCTGAATAGAGAGACACCCAGACCCTGAATATGAGATCCCCAGACCCTGAATAGACAGAGACCCCAGACCCTGAATAGAGAGACACGCCAGACCCTGAATAGAGAGAGACCCCAGACCCTGAATAGAGAGACACTCCAGAACCTAAATAGAGAGACAATCCAGACCCTGAATAGAGAGACACCCCAGACCCTGAATAGAGAGACACCCCAGACCCTGAAGAGGAGACACCCCTGACCCTGAATACACAGAGAACCCAGACCCTGAATAGAGAGACACCCAGGACCGTGAATAGAGAGACACCCCAGACCCTGAATAGTGAGAGACACCCCAGACCCTGAATCGAGAGAGAGACTCCAGAACCTGAATAGAGAGAGACCCCAGACCCTGATTAGAGAGAGACACCAGACACTGAATAATGAGAGAACCCCGACCCTGAATAGAGAAACCCCGACTCTGAATAGAGAGACACCCCAGAACCTGAATAGGAGACACCTCAGACCCTGAATAGAGAGACACCCCAGACCCTGAATAGGAGACAAATCAGACCCTGAATAGAAAATGACCCCAGACCCTGAATAGAGAGACACCCCAGATCCTGAATAGTGAGAGATCCCAGACCCCGAATGGAGAGATACACTCCAGACCCTGAAAAGAGAGAGACCCCAGCCCCTGAATAGGGAGACCCTCCAGACTCTGAATAGAGAGAGACCACAGACCCTGAATAGAGAGAGACCCCAGACCCTGAATAGAGGGACTCCCCAGACCCTGAATAGAGAGAGACCCCAGATCCTGAATACAGAGACACTCCAAACCCGAAATAGAGAGACACACCAGACCCTGAATAGAGAGACACTCCAGACCCTGAATAGAGAGACACCCCAGACCCTGAACAGAAATGCACTCCAGACACTCAATAGAGAGACACTCCAGACCCAGAACAGAGAGACACCCCTGACCCTGAATAGAGTGACAACCCAGACCCTGAATAGAGACCACAGACCCTGAATAGACAGAGTCCTCAGACCCTGAATAGAGAGACAACACAGACCCTGAATAGGAGATCCCCAGACCCTGAATAGAGAGACACTCCAGATACTTAATAGGAGACACCCCAGACCCTCAATAGAGCGAAACTCCTGACACTGAATAGTGAGAGACCCCAGACCCCGGATGGAGAGAGAAACTCCAGAGCCTGAATAGAGAGAGACCCCAGACCCTGAATAGAGAGACACCGCAGACCCTGAATAGAGAGACACGCCAGACCCTGAAAAGAGAGACATCCCAGACCCTGAATAGAGAGACACCCCAGACCCTGAATATGAGATCCCCAGACCCTGAATAGACAGAGACCCCAGACCCTGAATAGAGAGACACGCCAGACCCTGAATAGAGAGACACTCCAGAACCTAAATAGAGAGACAATCCAGACCCTGAATAGAGAGACACCCCAGACCCTGAATAGAGAGACACCCCAGACCCTGAAGAGGAGACACCCCTGACCCTGAATACACAGAGAACCCAGACCCTGAATAGAGAGACACCCAGGACCGTGAATAGAGAGGCACCCCAGACCCTGAATAGTGAGAGACACCCCAGACCCTGAATCGAGAGAGAGACTCCAGAACCTGAATAGAGAGAGACCCCAGACCCTGATTAGAGAGACACCCCAGACCCTGAATAGGAGACAAACCAGACCCTGAATAGAAAATGACCCCAGACCCTGAATAGAGAGACACCCCAGATCCTGAATAGTGAGAGATCCCAGACCCCGAATGGAGAGAGACACTCCAGACCCTGAAAAGAGAGAGACCCCAGCCCCTGAATAGGGAGACCCTCCAGTCTCTGAATAGAGAGAGACCACAGACCCTGAATAGAGAGAGACCCCAGACCCTGAATACAGAGACACTCCAAACCCGAAATAGAGAGACACACCAGACCCTGAATAGAGAGACACTCCAGACCCTGAATAGAGAGACACCCCAGACCCTGAACAGAAATGCACTCCAGACACTCAATAGAGAGACACTCCAGACCCAGAACAGAGAGACACCCCTGACCCTGAATAGAGTGACAACCCAGACCCTGAATAGAGACCACAGACCCTGAATAGACAGAGTCCTCAGACCCTGAATAGAGAGACAACACAGACCCTGAATAGGAGATCCCCAGACCCTGAATAGAGAGACACTCCAGACACTTAATAGGAGACACCCCAGACCCTCAATAGAGTGAAACTCCTGACACTGAATAGTGAGAGACCCCAGACCCCGGATGGAGAGAGAAACTCCAGAGCCTGAATAGAGAGAGACCCCTGACCCTGAATGGAGAGACACGCCAGACCCTGAATAGACAGAGACCCCAGACCCTGAATAGAGAGACACCCAGGACCGTGAATAGAGAGACACCCCAGACCCTGAATAGTGAGAGAACCCAGACCCTGAACAGAGAGACAATCCAGACTCTGAATAGAAAGAGACCCCAGACCTTGAATAGGGAGCGACACCAGATCCTGAATAGAGAGACACCCCAGACCCTGAATAGAGAGACACCGCAGACCCTGAATAGAGAGACACGCCAGACCCTGAAAAGAGAGACACCCCAGACCCTGAATAGAGAGACACCTCAGACCCTGAATAGAGAGACACCGCAGACCCTGAATAGAGAGACACGCCAGACCCTGAAAAGAGAGACACCCCAGACCCTGAATAGGAGACAAACAAGACCCTGAATAGTGAGAGACCCCAGACCCCGAATGGAGAGATACACTCCAGACCCTGTAAAGAGAGAGACCCCAGACCCTGAATAGAGAGACCCTCCAGACCCTGAATAGAGAGAGACCACAGACCCTGAATAGAGAGAGACCCCAGACCTTGAATAGAGGGACTCCCCAGACCCTGAATAGAGAGAGACCCCAGATCCTGAATAGAGAGACACTCCAGACCCTGAAAAGAGAGACACCCCAGACCCTGAATAGGGAGACCCTCCAGACCCTGAAAAGAGAGACACCCCAGACCCTGAATAGGGAGACCCTCCAGACCCTGAATAGAGAGAGACCCCAGACCCTGAATAGGGAGACCCTCCAGACCCTGAATAGAGAGAGACAACAGACCCTGAATGAAGAGAGACTCCAGACCCTGAATAGAGGGACTCCCCAGACCCTGAATAGAGAGAGACCCCAGATCCTGAATAGAGAGACACACCAGACCCTGAATAGAGAGACACTCCAGACCCTGAATAGAGAGAAACCCCGGAACCAGAATACAGAGAGACCCCAGACCCTGAATAGACGGAGACCCCAGACCCTGAATAGAGAGACAATCCCAGACCCTGAATAGAGCGACACCCCAGACCGTGAATAGTGGCAGACCCCAGACCCTGAGTGGAGAGAGACCACAGACCCTGAATGGAGAGAGACCCCAGATCCTGAATAGAGAGTCACTCCAGACCCTGAATAGAGAGACACTCCAGACCCTGAATAGAGAGACAAACCCAGACCCTGAATAGAGAGACACCCCAGACCTTGAATAGAGAGAAACCCCAGACCCTGAATAGAGAGACACCCCAGACCCTGAATAGAAAGACACTCCAGACCCTCAATAGAAAGACACTCCAGACCCTGAATAGAGACAGAGCCCAGACCCTGAATAGGAGATATCCCAATCCCTAAATACAGAGACACTCCAGACCCTGAATAGAGAGACACTCCAGACCCTGAATAGAGAGAGACACCAGACTCTGAATAGAGAGACACTCGAGACCCTGAATAGAGATAGACCCCAGACCCTGAATAGAGAGAAACCCCAGATCCTGAATAGTGAGAGACCCCAGACCCTGAATAGAGAGACACCCCAGTCCCTGAATAGAGAGAGACCCCAGACCCTGAATAGAGAGACACTCGAGACCCTGAATAGAGAGAGACCCCAGACCCTGAATAGAGAGACACCCCAGACCGTGAATAGAGAGACACACCAGTCCTTTAATAGACAGACCCCAGACCCTGAATAGAGAGACTCCACACCCTGAATAGAGAGAGACCCCAGACCCTGAATAGAGAGACACCCAGATCCTGAATAGAGAGACACTCCAGACCCTGAATAGAGAGACACCCCAGACCCTGAATAGAGAGACACCCCAGACCCTGAATAGAGAGACACCGCAGACCCCGAACAGAGAGACACCCCTGACCCTGAATAGAGAGACACCCCAAACCATGAATAGAGAGACAGCCCAGACCCTGAGTAGAGAGACACCGCAGACCCTGAATAGAGATTCACCCCAGACCCTGAATAGAGAGACACCCCAGACCCTGAATAGAGAGATACCCCAGACCCTGAATAGAGAGACACCCCAGACCCTGAATAGAGAGACACCCCAGACCCTGAATAGGAGACACCTCAGACTCTGAATAGAGAGACAAACCTGACCCTGAATAGAGAGACTGTCCAGACCCTAAATAGAGAGGCACCCCAGAAACTGAATAGGATATCCCCAGACCCGCAATAGAGAGAAACTCCAGACACTGAATAGTGAGAGACACCAGAACCCGGATGGAGAGAGACAATCCAGACCCTGATAGAGAGAGACGATAGACCCTGAATAGAGAGACACTCCAGACCCTGAATAGAGAGATACTCCAGATCCTGAATAGAGAGACACCCCAGACCCTGAATAGAGAGACACCGCAGACCCTGAATAGAGATACACCCCAGACCCTGAATAGAGAGACACCCCAGAACCTCAATAGAGAGATACCCCAGACCCTGAATAGAGAGACACCCCAGACCCTGAATAGAGAGACACCCCAGACCGTGAATAGGAGACACCTCAGACCCTGAATAGAGAGACAAACCTGACCCTGAATAGAGAGACAGTCCAGACCCTGAATAGAGAGGCACCCCAGAAACTGAAAAGGATATCCCCAGACCCTCAATAGAGAGAAACTCCAGACACTGAATAGTGAGAGACACCAGAACCCGGATGGAGAGAGACAATCCAGACCCTGATAGAGAGAGACGATAGACCCTGAATAGAGAGACATCCCAGACCCTGAATAAAGAGACACCCCAGACCCTGAAAAGAGAGACACCCCAGACCCTGAATAGAGAGACACCACAGACCCTGAATAGAGATACAACACAGACCCTGAATAGTGAGAGACCCCAGACCCCGAAAGGAGAGATACACTCCAGACCCGGAATAGAGAGGGACCCCTGACCCTGAATAGAGAGAAACCCCAGATCCTGAATAGTGAGTGACCCCAGACCCTGAATAGAGAGACATCCCAGACCCTGAATAGAGAGACACCCCAGACCTTGAAAAGAGAGACAACCCAGACCCTGAATAGAGAGACACCACAGACCCTGAATAGAGAGACACCCCAGACCCTGAATAGAGAGACACCACAGACCCTGAATAGAGATACAACACAGACCCTGAATAGTGAGAGACCCCAGACCCCGAAAGGAGAGATACACTGCAGACCCGGAATAGAGAGGGACCCCTGACCCTGAATAGAGAGAGACACTCGAGACCCTGAATAGAGAGAGACACCAGACACTGAATAGAGAGACAATCCAGACCCTGAATAGAGAGACAACCCAGACCCTGAATAGAGAGACACCCCAAACCCTGAATAGAGAGAGACACCAGACACTGAATAGAGAGACACCGCAGACCCCGAACAGAGAGACACCCCTGACCCTGAATAGAGAGACACCCCAAACCATGAATAGAGAGACAGCCCAGACCCTGAGTAGAGAGACACCGCAGACCCTGAATAGAGATTCACCCCAGACCCTGAATAGAGAGACACCCCAGACCCTGAATAGAGAGATACCCCAGACCCTGAATAGAGAGACACCCCAGACCCTGAATAGAGAGACACCCCAGACCCTGAATAGGAGACACCTCAGACTCTGAATAGAGAGACAAACCTGACCCTGAATAGAGAGACTGTCCAGACCCTAAATAGAGAGGCACCCCAGAAACTGAATAGGATATCCCCAGACCCGCAATAGAGAGAAACTCCAGACACTGAATAGTGAGAGACACCAGAACCCGGATGGAGAGAGACAATCCAGACCCTGATAGAGAGAGACGATAGACCCTGAATAGAGAGACACTCCAGACCCTGAATAGAGAGATACTCCAGATCCTGAATAGAGAGACACCCCAGACCCTGAATAGAGAGACACCGCAGACCCTGAATAGAGATACACCCCAGACCCTGAATAGAGAGACACCCCAGAACCTCAATAGAGAGATACCCCAGACCCTGAATAGAGAGACACCCCAGACCCTGAATAGAGAGACACCCCAGACCGTGAATAGGAGACACCTCAGACCCTGAATAGAGAGACAAACCTGACCCTGAATAGAGAGACAGTCCAGACCCTGAATAGAGAGGCACCCCAGAAACTGAAAAGGATATCCCCAGACCCTCAATAGAGAGAAACTCCAGACACTGAATAGTGAGAGACACCAGAACCCGGATGGAGAGAGACAATCCAGACCCTGATAGAGAGAGACGATAGACCCTGAATAAAGAGACACCCCAGACCCTGAATAGAGAGACACCACAGACCCTGAATAGAGATACAACACAGACCCTGAATAGTGAGAGACCCCAGACCCCGAAAGGAGAGATACACTCCAGACCCGGAATAGAGAGAGACCCCAGACCCTGAATAGAGAGAAACCCCAGATCCTGAATAGTGAGTGACCCCAGACCCTGAATAGAGAGACATCCCAGACCCTGAATAGAGAGACACCCCAGACCTTGAAAAGAGAGACAACCCAGACCCTGAATAGAGAGACACCACAGACCCTGAATAGAGATACAACACAGACCCTGAATAGTGAGAGACCCCAGACCCCGAAAGGAGAGATACACTGCAGACCCGGAATAGAGAGGGACCCCTGACCCTGAATAGAGAGAGACACTCGAGACCCTGAATAGAGAGAGACACCAGACACTGAATAGAGAGACAATCCAGACCCTGAATAGAGAGACAACCCAGACCCTGAATAGAGAGACACCCCAAACCCTGAATAGAGAGAGACACCAGACACTGAATAGTGAGAGACCCCAGACCCTGAATAGAGAGACACCCCGACTCTGAATAGAGAGACACCCCAGAACCTGAATAGAGAGACAAACCTGACCCTGAATAGAGAGACAAACCTGACCCTGAATAGGAGACACCTCAGACCCTGAATAGAGAGACATCCCAGACCCTGAATAGAGAGACACCCCAGACCCTGAATATGAGATCCCCAGACCCTGAATAGACAGAGACCCCAGACCCTGAATAGAGAGAAACACCAGACCCTGAATAGAGAGAGACCCCAAACCCTGAATAGAGAGACACCCCAGACCCTGAATAGAGAGACACTCGAGACCCTGAATATAGATAGACCCCAGACCCTGAATAGAGAGAAACTCCATACCCTGAATAGAGAGAGAGACCCCAGACCCTCAAAAGAGAGACACCCCAGAACCTGAATATAGAGACATCCCAGACCCTGAAAAGAGAGACACCCCAGACCCTGAAAAGGGAGACACCCCAGAACCTGAATAGAGAGACACCCCAGACCCTGATTAGTGAGAGACCCCAGACCACGAAAGGAGAGATACACTCCAGACCCTGAATAAGAGAGACACTCGAGACCCTGAATAGAGAGACACCCCAGACCCTGAATAGAGAGACACTCGAGACCCTGAATAGAGAGACACCCCAGACCCTGAATAGAGAGACACTCGAGACCCTGAATAGAGAGACACCCCAGACCCTGAATAGAGAGACACTCGAGACCCTGAATAGAGAGAGACCCCTGACCCTGAATAGAGAGACACTCCTGATCCTGAATAGAGAGACACTCTAAACCTGAATAGAGAGACACTCCAGACCCTCAAAGAGAGACACCCCAGACCCTGAATAGAGAGACACCGCTGACCCTGAACAGAGAGACACCCCAGACCCTGAATAGAGAAGCACCACAGACCCTGAATAGAGAGACACCCCAGACCCTGAATAGAGAGACACCCCAGACCCTGAATAGAGTGACATCCCAGACCCTGAATAGAGAGACACCCCAGACCCTGAATATAGAGCCACCCCAGACCCTGAATAGAGAGACACCCCAGACCCTGAATAGAGAGACACCCCAGACCCTGAATAGAGAGACACCACAGTCCCTGAATACAGAGACACCCCAGACCCTGAATAGAGAGACACCCCAGACCCAGAATAGAGTGACACCCCAGACCCTGAATAGACAGAGACCCCAGACCCTGAATAGTGAGAGAACCCAGACCTGGAATAGAGAGAGACCCCAGACCCTGAACAGAGAGACACTCCAGACCCTGAATAGAGAGACACCCCAGACCCTGAATAGAGTGACACCGCAGACCCTGAACAGAGAGACACCCCAGACCCTGAATAGAGAGAGACCCCAGACCCTGAGTAGAAAGAGTCCCCAGACCCTGAATAGGAGACACCTCAGACCCTGAATAGAGAGACAACCCTGACCCTGAATAGAGAGAAACCCCGGAACCAGAATACAGAGAGACCCCAGACTCTGAATAGGAGACACACCAGACCCTGAATAGACGGAGACCCCAGACCCTGAATAGAGAGACAATCCCAGACCCTGAATAGAGCGACACCCCAGACCGTGAATAGTGGCAGACCCCAGACCCTGAATGGAGAGAGACCCCAGATCCTGAATAGAGAAACACCCCAGACCCTGAATAGAGAGACACCCCAGACCCTGAATAGAGAGACACCACAGTCCCTGAATACAGAGACACCCCAGACCCTGAATAGAGATACACCCCAGACCCAGAATAGAGTGACACCCCAGACCCTGAATAGAGAGAGACCCCAGACCCTGATTAGACAGAGACCTCAGACCCTGAATAGAGAGACACCCCAGACCCTGAATAGACAGAGACCCCAGACCCTGAATAGTGAGAGAACCCAGACCTGGAATAGAGAGAGACCCCAGACACTGAACAGAGAGACACTCCAGACCCTGAATAGAGAGAGACCCCGCACCCTGAATAGAGTGACACCGCAGACCCTGAATAGAGATACACCCCAGACCCTGAATAGAGAGAGACCCCAGACCCTGAGTAGAAAGAGTCCCCAGACCCTGAATAGGAGACACCTCAGACCCTGAATAGAGAGACAACCCTGACCCTGAATAGAGAGAAACCCCGGAACCAGAATACAGAGAGACCCCAGACTCTGAATAGGAGACACACCAGACCCTGAATAGACGGAGACCCCAGACCCTGAATAGAGAGACAATCCCAGACCCTGTATAGAGCGACACCCCAGACCGTGAATAGTGGCAGACCCCAGACCCTGAATGGAGAGAGACCCCAGATCCTGAATAGAGAGTCACTCCAGACCCTGAATAGAGAGACACTCCAGACCCTGAATAGAGAGACACTCCAGACCCTCAATAGAAAGATACTCAAGGCCCTGAATACAGACAGAGCCCAGACCCTGAATAGGAGACATCCCAGTCCCTCAATAGAGAGACACTCCAGACCCTCAATAGAGAGAGACCCCAGACGCTGAATAGAGAGAGACCACAGACCTTGAATAGAAAGAGACCCCAGACCCTGAAGAGACAGAGACCCCAGACCCGGAATAGAGAGACACTCCTGATCCTGAATAGCGAGACACCCCTGACCCTGAATAGAGAGACACCCCAGTCCCTGAATAGAGAGACACCCCAGAACCTGAATAGGAGACACCCCAGATCCTGAATAGAGCGACACCCCAGAACCTGAATAGGAGACACCCCAGACCCTGAATAGACAGTGAACCCAGACCTTGCATAGAGAGACAAACCAGACCCTGATTAGTGAGAGACCCCAGACACCGAAAGGAGAGATACACTCCAGACCCTGAATAGAGAGAGACCCCAGACCCTGAATAGAGAGACACTCGAGACCCTGAATAGAGAGACACCGCAGACCCTGAAGAGAGAGACACTCGAGACCCTGAATAGAGAGACACCCCAGACCCTGAATAGAGAGACACCCCAGAACCTGAACAGAAAGGCACTCCAGGCACTCAATAAAGAAACACTCCAGACCCCGAACAGAGAGACACCCCTGACCCTGAATAGAGAGACACCCCAGAACCTGAACAGAAAGGCACTCCAGGCACTCAATAAAGAAACACTCCAGACCCCGAACAGAGAGACACCCCAAACCCTGAATAGAGAGACACCCCAGAACCTGAATAGAGAGACTCCCCACACCCTGAATAGAGAGACACCCCAGACCCTGAATAGGAGACACCTCAGACCCTGAATAGAGAGACAAACCTGACCCTGAATAGAGAGGCACCCCAGAAACTGAATAGGAGATCCCCAGACCCTGAATAGAGAGAGACCCCGGACCCTGAATAGACAAAGACACCAGACCCTGAATAGAGAGACACTCCAGACCCTGAATAGAGAGAGACCCGAGGCCCTGAATAGAGAGATACTCCAGACCCTGAATAGAGAGACACCCCAGACCCTGAATAGAGAGGCACCCCAGAAACTGAATAGGAGACACCTCAGACCCTGAATAGAGAGGCACCCCAGAAACTGAATAGGAGATCCCCAGAACCTGAATAGAGAGAGACCCCGGACCCTGAATAGACAAAGACACCAGACCCTGAATAGAGAGACACTCCAGACCCTGAATAGAGAGACACTCGAGACCCTGAATAGAGAGACACTCCAGACCCTGAGCAGAAAGGCACTCCGACCGTCAATAGAGAGACACCACAGACCCTCAATAGAGATTCCGCAGACCCTTAATAGAGATACACCCCAGACCCTGAACAGAGTGAGACCCCATACCCTGAGTAGACAGGGACCTCAGACCCTGAAAAGAGAGACATCCCAGACCCTGAATAGAGAGAGACCCCAGACCCTGAATAGAGAGAGACCCCAGACCCTGAAAAGAGAGAGACCGCAGACCCTGAATAGGAGACACACCACACCCTGAATAGGAGACACTACAGACCCTCAATAGAGAAACACTCCAGACACTGAATAGAGAGACACTCCAGACGCTGAATAGAGAGAGACTCCGGACCCTGAATAGAGAGTCACTCCAGACCCTGAATAGGAGACACCCCAGACCCTGAATAGATTAGACCACAGACCCTGAATAGTGAGAGACCTCAGACACTGAATGGAGAGAGACACTCCAGACCTTGAATAGAGAGAGACACCAGACCCTGAATAGAGAGACACTCCAGACCCTGAATAGAGAGAGACCGCAGACCCTGAATAGAGAGACACCCCAGACCCTGAATAGATAGACACCCCAGACCCTGAATAGAGAGACACCACAGACCCTGAATAGAGAGACACCCCAGAACCTGAATAGAGAGACATCGCAGACCCTGAATAGAGAGACACAGCAGACCCTGAATAGAGAGACACCCCAGACCCTGAATAGAGAGACACCCCAGACCCTGAAAAGAGAGACACCCCAGACCCTGAATAGAGAGACACCGCAGACCCTGAATAGAGTGACACCCCAGACCCTGAATAGAGATACACCCCAGACCCTGAATAGTGAGAGTCCACAGACCCCAAATGGAGAGATACACTCCAGACCCTGAATAGAGATACACCCCAGACCCTGAATAGAGTGAGACCCCATACCCTGAATAGAGAGAGACCCCAGACCCTGAAAAGAGACAGACCCCAGACCCTGAATAGAAAGACACCCGAGACCCTGAATAGAGAGACACTCCAGACCCTCAATAGAAAGACACTCAGGACCCTCACTAGAGAGACACCCCAGACCCTGAATAGAGAGGCACCCCAGACCCTGAATAGAGAGAGACCACGGACCCTGAATAGAGAGAGACCCCTGGCCCTGAATAGAGAGAGACCCCAGACCCTGAATCGAGAGACACCCCAGACCCTGAATAGAGAGACACCCCAGAACCTGAATATAGAGACACCACAGACCCTGAATAGAGAGAGAGCCCAGGCCCTGAATAGGAGACATCCCAGTCCCTCAATAGAGAGACACTCCAGAGCCTCAATAGAGAGACACTCCACACCCTCAATAGACAGAGAAACCAGACCCTGAATTGAGAGAGACCAAAGAACATGAATAGACATAGACCCCAGACCCTGAATAGACAGGGACCCCAGACCCTGAATAGGAGACACTCCAGACCCTGAATAGACAGAGACCCGAGACCCTGAATAAAGAGAGACCCCAGACCCTGAATAGAGAGACACCCCTGACCCTGAATAGTGAGAGACCCCAGACCCTGAACAGAGAGAGACCCAGACTCTGAATAGACAGAGACTCCAGACCCTGAATAGAGAGACACTCGAGACCCTGAATAGAGAGAGACCTCAGACACTGAATAGAGAGACACCCCAGACCCGGAATAGAGAGACACCGCAGACCCTGAATAGAGAGACACCACAGACCCTCAATAGAGATACACCCCAGACCCTGAATAGACTGAGACCCCATACCCTGAATAGAGAGAGACCCCAGACCCTGAAAAGAGAGAGACCGCAGACCCTTAATAGAGAGGCACCCCAGGCCCTGAATAGAGACACAAGCCTGACCCTGAATAGAGAGACACGCCAGACCCTGAATAGAGAGAAACCCCGCAACCTGAATAGAGAGACACCCCAGACACTGAATAGAGAGAGACCCCAGACCCTGAACAGAGAGACACCCCAGACCCTGAATAGACAGAGACCCCAGACCCTGAATAGAGAGACATCCAGGACCCTGAATAGAGAGACACCCCAGAACCTGAATAGAGAGAGACCCCAGACCCTGATTAGAGAGACACCCCAGACCCTGAATAGGAGACAAACCAGACCCTGAATAGACAATGACCCCAGACCCTGAATAGAGAGACACCCCAGACCCTGAATAGTGAGAGACCCCTAGACCCCGAATGGAGAGATACACTCCAGACCCTGAAAAGAGAGAGACCCCAGACCCTGAATAGGGAGACCCTCCAGACTCTGAATAGAGAGAGACCACAGACCCTGAATAGAGAGACACCTCAGACCAAGAATAGAGAGACACCCCAGACCCTGAATAGAGAGACACCCCAGACCCTGAATAGAGAGACACCCCAGACCCTGAATAGAGAGACACCCCAGACCCTGAATAGAGAGACACCCCAGACCCTGAATAGAGAGACACCCCAGACCCTGAATAGAGAGGCACCCCAGACCCTGAATAGAGAGAAACCCCAGACCCTGAATAGAGAGAAACCCCAGACACTGAATGGAGAGAGACACTCCAGTCCCTGAATAGAGAGACACCCCAGACCCTGAATAGAGACAGAGCACAGACCCTGAATAGGAGATATCCCAGTCCCTAAATACAGAGACACTCCAGACCCTCAAAAGAGAGAGACCCCAGAACCTGAAGAGACAGAGACCCCAGACCCTGAATATGGCGAGACATCAGACCCTGAATAGAGAGACACCCCAGACCCTGAATAGAGAGACACACCAGACCCTGAATAGACAGTGACCCCAGACCGTGAATAGATAGACACCACAGACCCTGAATAGAGAGATGCCCCAGACCCTGAATAGTGAGGGACCCCAGGCCCCGAAAGGAGAGATACACTCCAGACCCTGAAGAGAGAGACACTCAAGACCCTGAATAGAGAGACACTCCAGACTCTGAATAGAGAGAGACCCCGGACCCTGAAGAGAGAGACACTCCAGACCCTGAATAGAGAGACACCCCAGACACTGAATAGGAGACACCCCAGACCCTGAATAGACAGAGACCCCAGACCCTGAATAGAGAGACTCTGAATAGTGAGAGACCCCAGACCCTGAATGGAGAGAGACACTCCAGACCCTGAATAGAGAGAGACCCCAGACCCTGAATAGAGAGACACCCCAGACCCTGAATAGAGAGACACCCCAGACCCTGAATACAGAGACACCACAGACCCTGAATAGAGAGAGAGCCCAGCCCCTGAACAGGAGACATCCCAGTCCCTCAATAGAGAGACACTCCAGAGCCTCAATAGAGAGACACTCCACACCCTCAATAGACAGAGACCCCAGACCCTGAATAGTGAGAGACACCAGACCCTGAATAGAGTGACACCCCAGAACCTCAACAGAGACAGACTCCAGACCCTGAATAGAGAGACACTCGAGACCCTGAATAGAGAAACACTCCAGACCCTCAAAAGAGAGACACCGCTGACCCTGAACAGAGAGACACCCCTGACCCTGAACAGAGAGACACCCCAAACCCTGAATAGAGAGACACCCCAGACCCTGAATAGAGAGACAATCCAGACCCTGAATAGTGAGAGACCCCAGACCCTGAAAACGGCGAGACCTCAGACCCTGAATAGAGAGATACTCCAGAACCTAAATAGAGAGACGATCCAGATCCTGAATAGAGAGACACTCCAGACCCTGAATAGAGAGACACCCCAGACCCTGAATAGAGAGACACCCGAGACCCTGAATAGGAGACACCCCAGACCCTGAATAGACATTGACCCCAGACCCTGAATATAGAGACAACCCAGACCGTGAATAGAGAGACACCCCAGACCCTGAATAGTGAGGGACCCCAGACCCCGAAAGGAGAGATACACTCCAGACCCTGAATAGAGAGAGACCCCAGACCCTGAATAGAGAGACACTCGAGACCCTGAATAGAGATAGACCCCAGACCCTGAATAGAGAGACACTCCAGTCCCTGAATAGAGAGAGACCCCAGACTCTGAAGAGAGAGACACTCCTGATCCTGAATAGAGAGACACCCCGACCCTGAACAGAAATGCACACCAGACACTCAATAGAGAGACACTAAAGACCCTGAATAGAGATACACCTCAGACCCTGAATAGAGTGACACCCCAGACCCTGAATAGACAGAGACCTCAGACCCTGAATAGAGAGACACCCCAGACCCTGAATAGGAGACACCTCAGACCCTGAATAGAGAGACAACCCTGACCCTGAATAGAGAGGCAACCCAGACCCTGAATAGGAGATCCCCAGACCCTGAATAGAGAGAAACCCCAGACACTTAATAGGAGACATCCCAGATCCTCAATAGAGCGAAACTCCTGACACTGAATAGTGAGAGACCCCAGACCCCGGATGGAGAGAGAAACTCCAGAGCCTGAATAGAGAGAGACCCCAGACGCTGAATAGAGAGACACGCCAGACCCTGAATAGAGAGAGACCCCGCACCCTGAATAGAGAGACACCCCAAACCCTGAATAGAGAGACACCCCAGAACCTGAATAGAGAGACTCCCCACACCCTGAATAGAGAGACACCCCAGACCCTGAATAGAGAGAGACCCCAGACCCTGAATAGGAGACACCTCAGACCCTGAATAGAGAGACAAACCTGACCCTGAATAGAGAGGCACACCAGAAACTGAATAGGAGATCCCCAGACGCTGAATAGAGAGACACGCCAGACCCTGAATAGAGAGAGACCCCGCACCCTGAATAGAGAGACACCCCAGACCCTGAATAGAGAGAGACCCCAGACCCTGAATAGAGAGACACTCCAGAACCTAAATAGAGAGACAATCCAGACCCTGAATAGAGAGAAACCCCAGACCCTGAATAGAGAGACACCCCAGACCCTGAATAGAGAGACACCCCTGACCCTGAATAGACAGAGACCCCAGACCGTGAATAGAGAGACACCCAGGACCGTGAATAGAGAGACACCCCAGACCCTGAATAGTGAGAGACACCCCAGACCCTGAATCGAGAGAGAGACTCCAGAACCTGAATAGAGAGAGACCCCAGACCCTGATTAGAGAGACACCCCAGACCCTGAATAGGAGACAAACCAGACCCTGAATAGAAAATGACCCCAGACCCTGAATAGAGAGACACCCCAGATCCTGAATAGTGAGAGACCCCAGACCCCGAATGGAGAGAGACACTCCAGACCCTGAATAGAGAGACACCCCAGACCCTGAATAGAGAGACACCCCAGACCCTGAATAGAGAGAAACCCCAGACCCTGAATAGGAGACACCTCAGACCCTGAATAGAGAGACAACCCTGACCCTGAATAGAGAGGCAACCCAGACCCTGAATAGGAGATCCCCAGACCCTGAATAGAGAGAAACCCCAGACACTTAATAGGAGACATCCCAGATCCTCAATAGAGCGAAACTCCTGACACTGAATAGTGAGAGACCCCAGACCCCGGATGGAGAGAGAAACTCCAGAGCCTGAATAGAGAGAGACCCCAGACGCTGAATAGAGAGACACGCCAGACCCTGAATAGAGAGAGACCCCGCACCCTGAATAGAGAGACACCCCAGACCCTGAATAGAGAGACACCCCAGACCCTGAATACAGAGACACCCCAGACCCTGAATAGAGAGAGAGCCAGCACCTGAACAGGAGACATCCCAGTCCCTCAATAGAGAGACACCGCTGACCCTGAACAGAGAGACACCCCTGACCCTGAATAGAGAGACACCCCAAACCCTGAATAGAGAGACACCCCAGACCCTGAATAGAGAGACACCCCAGACCCTGAATAGAGATACAACCCAGACCCTGAATAAGAGAGAGACCCCAGACCTTGAATAGAGAGAGAGCTCAGCCCCTGAACAGGAGACATCCCAGTCCCTCAATAGAGAGACACTCCAGAGCCTCAATAGAGAGACACTCCACACCCTCAATAGACAGAGACCCCTACCCTGAATAGTGAGAGACACCAGACCCTGAATAGAGTGACACCCCAGAACCTCAATAGAGACAGACTTCAGACCCTGAATAGAGAGACACCCCAGACCCTGAATAGAGAGACACCCCGGACCCTGAATAGGAGACACCCCAGACCCTGAATAGACAGTGACCCCAGACCCTGAATATAGAGACAACCCAGACCGTGAATAGAGAGACACCCCAGACCCTGAATAGTGAGGGACCCCAGACCCCGAAAGGAGAGATACACTCCAGACCCTGAATAGAGAGAGACCCCAGACCCTGAATAGAGAGACACTCCAGACCCTGAATAGAGAGAGACCCCAGACCCTGAAGAGAGAGAAACTCCAGACCCTGAATAGAGATACACCCCAGACCCTGAATAGAGTGACACCCCAGACCCTGAATAGAGAGACACCCCAGACCCTGAATAGAGAGAGACCCCAGACCCTGAATAGACAGAGACCTCAGACCCTGAATAGAGAGACACCCCAGACCCTGAATAGGAGACACCTCAGACCCTGAATAGAGAGACAATCCTGACCCTGAATAGAGAGGCACCCCAGACCCTGAATAGAGAGAAACCCCAGACACTTAATAGGAGACATCCCAGACCCTCAATAGAGCGAAACTCCTGACACTGAATAGTGAGAGACCCCAGACCCCGGATGGAGAGAGAAACTCCAGAGCCTGAATAGAGAGAGACCCCAGACCCTGAATAGAGAGACACGCCAGACCCTGAATAGAGAGAGACCCCGCATCCTGAATAGAGAGACACCCGAGACGCTGAATAGAGAGAGACCCCGGACCCTGAATAGAGAGACACCCCAGACCCTGAAGAGGAGACACCCCTGACCCTGAATAGACAGAGACCCCAGACCCTGAATAGAGAGACACCCAGGACCGTGAATAGAGAGACACCCCTGACCCTGAATAGTGAGAGACACCCCAGACCCTGAATCGAGAGAGAGACTCCAGAACCTGAATAGAGAGAGACCCCAGACCCTGATTAGAGAGACACCCCAGACCCTGAATAGGAGACAAACCAGACCCTGAATAGACAATGACCCCAGACCCTGAATAGAGAGACACCGCAGACCCTGAACAGAGAGACACCCAAGACCCTGAATAGAGAGACACCACAGACCCTGAATAGAGAGACACCCCAGCCCCTGAATAGTGAAGGACCCCAGACCCCGAAAGCAGAGATACACTCCAGACCCTGAATAGAGAGAGACCCCAGACCCCGAATAGAGAGACAATCGAGACCCTGAATAGAGAGAGACCCCAGACCCTGAATAGAGAGACACCCCAGACCCAGAACAGTGAGACACCCCTGACCCTGACTAGAGATACACCCCAGACCCTGAATAGAGAGACCCCAGACCCTGAATAGAGAGACACCCCAGACCCTGAATAGGAGACACCTCAGACCCTGAATAGAGAGACAACCCTGACCCTGAATAAAGAGGCACCCCAGACCCTGAATAGGAGATCCCCAGACCCTGAATAGAGAGAAACTCCAGACACTTAATAGGAGACACCCCAGACCCTCAATAGAGAGAAACTCCTGACACTGAATAGTGAGAGACCCCAGACCCCGGATGGAGAGAGAAACTCCAGAGCCTGAATAGAGAGAGACCCCTGACCCTGAATAGAGAGACACGCCAGACCCTGAATAGAGAGAGACCCCGCACCCTGAATAGAGAGACACCCCAGACCCTGAATAGAGAGAGACCCCAGACCCTGAATAGAGAGACACTCCAGAACCTAAATAGAGAGACAATCCAGACCCTGAATAGAGAGAAACCCCAGACCCTGAATAGAGAGACACCCCAGACCCTGAATAGAGAGACACCCCTGACCCTGAATAGACAGAGACCCCAGACCGTGAATAGAGAGACACCCAGGACCGTGAATAGAGAGACACCCCAGACCCTGAATAGTGAGAGACACCCCAGACCCTGAATCGAGAGAGAGACTCCAGAACCTGAATAGAGAGAGACCCCAGACCCTGATTAGAGAGACACCCCAGACCCTGAATAGGAGACAAACCAGACCCTGAATAGAAAATGACCCCAGACCCTGAATAGAGAGACACCCCAGATCCTGAATAGTGAGAGACCCCAGACCCCGAATGGAGAGAGACACTCCAGACCCTGAATAGAGAGACACCCCAGACCCTGAATAGAGAGACACCCCAGACCCTGAATAGAGAGAAACCCCAGACCCTGAATAGGAGACACCTCAGACCCTGAATAGAGAGACAACCCTGACCCTGAATAGAGAGGCAACCCAGACCCTGAATAGGAGATCCCCAGACCCTGAATAGAGAGAAACCCCAGACACTTAATAGGAGACATCCCAGATCCTCAATAGAGCGAAACTCCTGACACTGAATAGTGAGAGACCCCAGACCCCGGATGGAGAGAGAAACTCCAGAGCCTGAATAGAGAGAGACCCCAGACGCTGAATAGAGAGACACGCCAGACCCTGAATAGAGAGAGACCCCACACCCTGAATAGAGAGACACCCCAGACCCTGAATAGAGAGACACCCCAGACCCTGAATACAGAGACACCCCAGACCCTGAATAGAGAGAGAGCCAGCACCTGAACAGGAGACATCCCAGTCCCTCAATAGAGAGACACCGCTGACCCTGAACAGAGAGACACCCCTGACCCTGAATAGAGAGACACCCCAAACCCTGAATAGAGAGACACCCCAGACCCTGAATAGAGAGACACCCCAGACCCTGAATAGAGATACAACCCAGACCCTGAATAAGAGAGAGACCCCAGACCTTGAATAGAGAGAGAGCTCAGCCCCTGAACAGGAGACATCCCAGTCCCTCAATAGAGAGACACTCCAGAGCCTCAATAGAGAGACACTCCACACCCTCAATAGACAGAGACCCCTACCCTGAATAGTGAGAGACACCAGACCCTGAATAGAGTGACACCCCAGAACCTCAATAGAGACAGACTTCAGACCCTGAATAGAGAGACACCCCAGACCCTGAATAGAGAGACACCCCGGACCCTGAATAGGAGACACCCCAGACCCTGAATAGACAGTGACCCCAGACCCTGAATATAGAGACAACCCAGACCGTGAATAGAGAGACACCCCAGACCCTGAATAGTGAGGGACCCCAGACCCCGAAAGGAGAGATACACTCCAGACCCTGAATAGAGAGAGACCCCAGACCCTGAAGAGAGAGAAACTCCAGACCCTGAATAGAGATACACCCCGGACCCTGAATAGAGTGACACCCCAGACCCTGAATAGAGAGACACCCCAGACCCTGAATAGAGAGACACCCCAGACCCTGAATAGACAGAGACCTCAGACCCTGAATAGAGAGACACCCCAGACCCTGAATAGGAGACACCTCAGACCCTGAATAGAGAGACAATCCTGACCCTGAATAGAGAGGCACCCCAGACCCTGAATAGAGAGAAACCCCAGACACTTAATAGGAGACATCCCAGACCCTCAATAGAGCGAAACTCCTGACACTGAATAGTGAGAGACCCCAGACCCCGGATGGAGAGAGAAACTCCAGAGCCTGAATAGAGAGAGACCCCAGACCCTGAATAGAGATACACCCCAGACCCTGAATAGAGAGACACCCCAGACCCTGAATAGAGAGATACCCCAGACCCTGAATAGGAGACACCTCAGACCCTGAATAGAGAGACAATCCTGACCCTGAATAGAGAGGCACCCCAGACCCTGAATAGAGAGAAACCCCAGACACTTAATAGGAGACATCCCAGACCCTCAATAGAGCGAAACTCCTGACACTGAATAGTGAGAGACCCCAGACCCCGGATGGAGAGAGAAACTCCAGAGCCTGAATAGAGAGAGACCCCAGACCCTGAATAGAGAGACACGCCAGACCCTGAATAGAGAGAGACCCCACACCCTGAATAGAGAGACACCCGAGACCCTGAATAGAGAGAGACCCCGGACCCTGAATAGAGAGACACCCCAGACCCTGAAGAGGAGACACCCCTGACCCTGAATAGACAGAGACCCCAGACCCTGAATAGAGAGACACCCAGGACCGTGAATAGAGAGACACCCCTGACCCTGAATAGTGAGAGACACCCCAGACCCTGAATCGAGAGAGAGACTCCAGAACCTGAATAGAGAGAGACCCCAGACCCTGATTAGAGAGACACCCCAGACCCTGAATAGGAGACAAACCAGACCCTGAATAGACAATGACCCCAGACCCTGAATAGAGAGACACCGCAGACCCTGAACAGAGAGACACCCAAGACCCTGAATAGAGAGACACCACAGACCGTGAATAGAGAGACACCCCAGCCCCTGAATAGTGAAGGACCCCAGACCCCGAAAGCAGAGATACACTCCAGACCCTGAATAGAGAGAGACCCCAGACCCCGAATAGAGAGACACTCGAGACCCTGAATAGAGAGAGACCCCAGACCCTGAATAGAGAGACACCCCAGACCCAGAACAGTGAGACACCCCTGACCCTGACTAGAGATACACCCCAGACCCTGAATAGAGAGACCCCAGACCCTGAATAGAGAGACACCCCAGACCCTGAATAGGAGACACCTCAGACCCTGAATAGAGAGACAACCCTGACCCTGAATAAAGAGGCACCCCAGACCCTGAATAGGAGATCCCCAGACCCTGAATAGAGAGAAACTCCAGACACTTAATAGGAGACACCCCAGACCCTCAATAGAGAGAAACTCCTGACACTGAATAGTGAGAGACCCCAGACCCCGGATGGAGAGAGAAACTCCAGAGCCTGAATAGAGAGAGACCCCTGACCCTGAATAGAGAGACACGCCAGACCCTGAATAGAGAGAGACCCCGCACCCTGAATAGAGAGACACCCCAGACCCTGAATAGAGAGAGACCCCAGACCCTGAATAGAGAGACACTCCAGAACCTAAATAGAGAGACAATCCAGACCCTGAATAGAGAGACACCCCAGACCCTGAATAGAGAGACACCCCTGACCCTGAATAGACAGAGACCCCAGACCGTGAATAGAGAGACACCCAGGACCGTGAATAGAGAGACACCCCAGACCCTGAATAGTGAGAGACACCCCAGACCCTGAATCGAGAGAGAGACTCCAGAACCTGAATAGAGAGAGACCCCAGACCCTGATTAGAGAGACACCCCAGACCCTGAATAGGAGACAAACCAGACCCTGAATAGAAAATGACCCCAGACCCTGAATAGAGAGACACCCCAGATCCTGAATAGTGAGAGACCCCAGACCCCGAATGGAGAGAGACACTCCAGACCCTGAATAGAGAGACACCCCAGACCCTGAATAGAGAGACACCCCAGACCCTGAATAGAGAGAAACCCCAGACCCTGAATAGGAGACACCTCAGACCCTGAATAGAGAGACAACCCTGACCCTGAATAGAGAGGCAACCCAGACCCTGAATAGGAGATCCCCAGACCCTGAATAGAGAGAAACCCCAGACACTTAATAGGAGACATCCCAGATCCTCAATAGAGCGAAACTCCTGACACTGAATAGTGAGAGACCCCAGACCCCGGATGGAGAGAGAAACTCCAGAGCCTGAATAGAGAGAGACCCCAGACGCTGAATAGAGAGACACGCCAGACCCTGAATAGAGAGAGACCCCGCACCCTGAATAGAGAGACACCCCAGACCCTGAATAGAGAGACACCCCAGACCCTGAATACAGAGACACCCCAGACCCTGAATAGAGAGAGAGCCAGCACCTGAACAGGAGACATCCCAGTCCCTCAATAGAGAGACACCGCTGACCCTGAACAGAGAGACACCCCTGACCCTGAATAGAGAGACACCCCAAACCCTGAATAGAGAGACACCCCAGACCCTGAATAGAGAGACACCCCAAACCCTGAATAGAGAGACACCCCAGACCCTGAATAGAGAGACACCCCAGACCCTGAATAGAGAGACACCCCAGACCCTGAATAGAGATACAACCCAGACCCTGAATAAGAGAGAGACCCCAGACCTTGAATAGAGAGAGAGCTCAGCCCCTGAACAGGAGACATCCCAGTCCCTCAATAGAGAGACACTCCAGAGACTCAATAGAGAGACACTCCACACCCTCAATAGACAGAGACCCCTACCCTGAATAGTGAGAGACACCAGACCCTGAATAGAGTGACACCCCAGAACCTCAATAGAGACAGACTTCAGACCCTGAATAGAGAGACACCCCAGACCCTGAATAGAGAGACACCCCGGACCCTGAATAGGAGACACCCCAGACCCTGAATAGACAGTGACCCCAGACCCTGAATATAGAGACAACCCAGACCGTGAATAGAGAGACACCCCAGACCCTGAATAGTGAGGGACCCCAGACCCCGAAAGGAGAGATACACTCCAGACCCTGAATAGAGAGAGACCCCAGACCCTGAATAGAGAGACACTCCAGTCCCTGAATAGAGAGAGACCCCAGACCCTGAAGAGAGAGAAACTCCAGACCCTGAATAGAGATACACCCCAGACCCTGAATAGAGTGACACCCCAGACCCTGAATAGAGAGACACCCCAGACCCTGAATAGAGAGAGACCCCAGACCCTGAATAGACAGAGACCTCAGACCCTGAATAGAGAGACACCCCAGACCCTGAATAGGAGACACCTCAGACCCTGAATAGAGAGACAATCCTGACCCAGAATAGAGAGGCACCCCAGACCCTGAATAGAGAGAAACCCCAGACACTTAATAGGAGACATCCCAGACCCTCAATAGAGCGAAACTCCTGACACTGAATAGTGAGAGACCCCAGACCCCGGATGGAGAGAGAAACTCCAGAGCCTGAATAGAGAGAGACCCCAGACCCTGAATAGAGAGACACGCCAGACCCTGAATAGAGAGAGACCCCGCACCCTGAATAGAGAGACACCCGAGACCCTGAATAGAGAGAGACCCCGGACCCTGAATAGAGAGACACCCCAGACCCTGAAGAGGAGACACCCCTGACCCTGAATAGACAGAGACCCCAGACCCTGAATAGAGAGACACCCAGGACCGTGAATAGAGAGACACCCCAGACCCTGAATAGTGAGAGACACCCCAGACCCTGAATCGAGAGAGAGACTCCAGAACCTGAATAGAGAGAGACCCCAGACCCTGATTAGAGAGACACCCCAGACCCTGAATAGGAGACAAACCAGACCCTGAATAGACAATGACCCCAGACCCTGAATAGAGAGACACCGCAGACCCTGAACAGAGAGACACCCAAGACCCTGAATAGAGAGACACCACAGACCCTGAATAGAGAGACACCCCAGCCCCTGAATAGTGAAGGACCCCAGACCCCGAAAGCAGAGATACACTCCAGACCCTGAATAGAGAGAGACCCCAGACCCCGAATAGAGAGACACTCGAGACCCTGAATAGAGAGAGACCCCAGACCCTGAATAGAGAGACACCCCAGACCCAGAACAGTGAGACACCCCTGACCCTGACTAGAGATACACCCCAGACCCTGAATAGAGAGACCCCAGACCCTGAATAGAGAGACACCCCAGACCCTGAATAGGAGACACCTCAGACCCTGAATAGAGAGACAACCCTGACCCTGAATAAAGAGGCACCCCAGACCCTGAATAGGAGATCCCCAGACCCTGAATAGAGAGAAACTCCAGACACTTAATAGGAGACACCCCAGACCCTCAATAGAGAGAAACTCCTGACACTGAATAGTGAGAGACCCCAGACCCCGGATGGAGAGAGAAACTCTAGAGCCTGAATAGAGAGAGACCCCTGACCCTGAATAGAGAGACACGCCAGACCCTGAATAGAGAGAGACCCCGCACCCTGAATAGAGAGACACCCCAGACCCTGAATAGAGAGAGACCCCAGACCCTGAATAGAGAGACACTCCAGAACCTAAATAGAGAGACAATCCAGACCCTGAATAGAGAGACACCCCAGACCCTGAATAGAGAGACACCCCAGACCCTGAATAGAGAGACACCCCTGACCCTGAATAGACAGAGACCCCAGACCGTGAATAGAGAGACACCCAGGACCGTGAATAGAGAGACACCCCAGACCCTGAATAGTGAGAGACACCCCAGACCCTGAATCGAGAGAGAGACTCCAGAACCTGAATAGAGAGAGACCCCAGACCCTGATTAGAGAGACACCCCAGACCCTGAATAGGAGACAAACCAGACCCTGAATAGAAAATGACCCCAGACCCTGAATAGAGAGACACCCCAGATCCTGAATAGTGAGAGACCCCAGACCCCGAATGGAGAGAGACACTCCAGACCCTGAATAGAGAGACACCCCAGACCCTGAATAGAGAGAAACCCCAGAGCCTGCATAGAGAGACACCCCAGACCCTGAATAGAGTGACACCCCAGACCCTGAATAGAGAGAGACCCCAGACCCTGAATAGAGAGACACCCCAGACCCTGAATAGAGAGACACCCCAGAACCTGAATAGAGAGACACCCCAGACCCTGAATAGAGAGACACCCCAGACCCTGAGTAGAGAGACACCCCAGACCCTGAATAGTGAGGGACCCCAGACCCCGAATACAGAGATACTCGAGACCCTGAATAGAGATAGACACCAGACCCTGAATAGAGAGACACTCCACTCCCTGAATAGAGAGAGACCCCAGACCCTGAAGAGAGAGACACTCCAGATCCTGAATAGAGAGACATTCCAGACCCTGAATAGAGAGACACCCCAGACCCTGAACAGAAATGCACTCCAGACACTCAATAGAGAGACACTCCAGACCCAGAACAGAGAGACACCCCTGTCCCTGAATAGAGTGACAACCCAGACCCTGAATAGAGAGACCCCAGACCCAGAATAGACAGAGTCCTCAGACCCTGAATAGAGAGACAACACTGACCCTGAATAGGAGATCCCCAGACCCTGAATAAAGCGACACTCCAGACACTTAATAGGAGACACCCCAGACCCTCAATAGAGAGAAACTCCTGACACTGAATAGTGAGAGACCCCAGACCCCGGATGGAGAGAGAAACTCCAGAGCCTGAATAGAGAGAGACCCCTGACCCTGAATGGAGAGACACGCCAGACCCTGAATAGAGAGAGACCCCGCACCCTGAATAGAGAGAGACCCCAGACCCTGAATAGGAGACACCCCTGACCCTGAATAGACAGAGACCCCAGACCCTGAATAGAGAGACACCCCAGACCCTGAATAGGAGACACCCCTGATCCTGAATAGACAGAGACCCCAGACCCTGAATAGAGAGACACCCAGGACCGTGAATAGAGAGACACCCCAGACCCTGAATAGTGAGAGAACCCAGACCCTGAACAGGGAGACAATCCAGACCCTGAATAGAAAGAGACCCCAGACCTTGAATAGGGAGAGACACCAGATCCTGAATAGAGAGACACTCCAGTACCTAAATGGAGAGACAATCCAGACCCTGAATAGAGAGACACCCCAGACCCTGAATAGAGAGACACCGCAGACCCTGAATAGAGAGACACGCCAGACCCTGAAAAGAGAGACACCCCAGACCCTGAATAGGAGACACTCCAGACCCTGAATAGACAGTGACCCCAGACCCCGAATGGAGAGATACACTCCAGACCCTGTAAAGAAGAGACCCCAGTCCCTGAATAGTGAGACCCTCCAGACACTGAATAGAGAGAGAACACAGACCCTGAATAGAGAGAGACCCCAGACCCTGAATAGAGGGACTCCCCAGACCCTGAATAGAGAGAGACCCCAGATCCTGAATAGAGAGACACTCCAGACCCTGAAAAGAGAGAGACGCCAGACCCTGAATAGGGAGACCCTCCAGACCCTGAATAGAGAGAGACAACAGACCCTGAATAGAGGGACTCCCCAGACCCTGAATAGAGGGAGACCCCAGATCCTGAATAGGGAGACACTCCAAACCCTATATAGAGAGACACTCCAGACCCTAATAGAGAGAAACTCCAGACCCTGAATAGAGAGACACTCCAGACCCTGAATAGAGAGAAACCCCGGAACCAGAATACAGAGAGACCCCAGACCCTGAATAGGAGACACACCAGACCCTGAATAGACGGAGACCCCAGACCCTGAATAGAGAGACAATCCCAGACCCTGAATAGAGCGACACCCCAGACCGTGAATAGTGGCAGACCCCAGACCCTGAGTGGAGAGAGACCTCAGACCCTGAATGGAGAGAGACCCCAGATCCTGAATAGAGAGTCACTCCAGACCCTGAATAGAGAGACACTCCAGACCCTGAATAGAGAGACAAACCCAGACCCTGAATAGAGAGACACCCCAGACCTTGAATAGAGAGAAACCCCAGACCCTGAATAGAGAGACACCCCAGACCCTGAATAGAAATACACCCCAGACCCTGAATAGAAAGAGACCCCAGACCGTGAATAGAGAGACACCCAGGACCGTGAATAGAGAGACACCCCAGACCCTGAATAGTGAGAGACACCCCAGACCCTGAATCGAGAGAGAGACTCCAGAACCTGAATAGAGAGAGACCCCAGACCCTGATTAGAGAGACACCCCAGACCCTGAATAGGAGACAAACCAGACCCTGAATAGAAAATGACCCCAGACCCTGAATAGAGAGACACCCCAGATCCTGAATAGTGAGAGACCCCAGACCCCGAATGGAGAGAGACACTCCAGACCCTGAATAGAGAGACACCCCAGACCCTGAATAGAGAGACACCCCAGACCCTGAATAGAGAGAGACCCCAGACCCTGAATAGAGAGACACCCCAGACCCTGAATAGAGAGACACCCCAGAACCTGAATAGAGAGACACCCCAGACCCTGAATAGAGAGACACCCCAGACCCTGAGTAGAGAGACACCCCAGACCCTGAATAGTGAGGGTCCCCAGACCCCGAATAGAGAGATACTCGAGACCCTGAATAGAGATAGACACCAGACCCTGAATAGAGAGACACTCCACTCCCTGAATAGAGAGAGACCCCAGACCCTGAAGAGAGAGACACTCCAGATCCTGAATAGAGAGACATTCCAGACCCTGAATAGAGAGACACCCCAGACCCTGAACAGAAATGCACTCCAGACACTCAATAGAGAGACACTCCAGACCCAGAACAGAGAGACACCCCTGTCCCTGAATAGAGTGACAACCCAGACCCTGAATAGAGAGACCCCAGACCCAGAATAGACAGAGTCCTCAGACCCTGAATAGAGAGACAACACTGACCCTGAATAGGAGATCCCCAGACCCTGAATAGAGCGACACTCCAGACACTTAATAGGAGACACCCCAGACCCTCAATAGAGAGAAACTCCTGACACTGAATAGTGAGAGACCCCAGACCCCGGATGGAGAGAGAAACTCCAGAGCCTGAATAGAGAGAGACCCCTGACCCTGAATGGAGAGACACGCCAGACCCTGAATAGAGAGAGACCCCGCACCCTGAATAGAGAGAGACCCCAGACCCTGAATAGGAGACACCCCTGACCCTGAATAGACAGAGACCCCAGACCCTGAATAGAGAGACACCCCAGACCCTGAATAGGAGACACCCCTGATCCTGAATAGACAGAGACCCCAGACCCTGAATAGAGAGACACCCAGGACCGTGAATAGAGAGACACCCCAGACCCTGAATAGTGAGAGAACCCAGACCCTGAACAGGGAGACAATCCAGACCCTGAATAGAAAGAGACCCCAGACCTTGAATAGGGAGAGACACCAGATCCTGAATAGAGAGACACTCCAGTACCTAAATGGAGAGACAATCCAGACCCTGAATAGAGAGACACCCCAGACCCTGAATAGAGAGACACCGCAGACCCTGAATAGAGAGACACGCCAGACCCTGAAAAGAGAGACACCCCAGACCCTGAATAGGAGACACTCCAGACCCTGAATAGACAGTGACCCCAGACCCCGAATGGAGAGATACACTCCAGACCCTGTAAAGAGAGAGACCCCAGTCCCTGAATAGTGAGACCCTCCAGACACTGAATAGAGAGAGAACACAGACCCTGAATAGAGAGAGACCCCAGACCCTGAATAGAGGGACTCCCCAGACCCTGAATAGAGAGAGACCCCAGATCCTGAATAGAGAGACACTCCAGACCCTGAATAGAGAGAGACGCCAGACCCTGAATAGGGAGACCCTCCAGACCCTGAATAGAGAGAGACAACAGACCCTGAATAGAGGGACTCCCCAGACCCTGAATAGAGAGAGACCCCAGATCCTGAATAGAGAGACACTCCAAACCCTATATAGAGAGACACTCCAGACCCTAATAGAGAGAAACTCCAGACCCTGAATAGAGAGACACTCCAGACCCTGAATAGAGAGAAACCCCGGAACCAGAATACAGAGAGACCCCAGACCCTGAATAGGAGACACACCAGACCCTGAATAGACGGAGACCCCAGACCCTGAATAGAGAGACAATCCCAGACCATGAATAGAGCGACACCCCAGACCGTGAATAGTGGCAGACCCCAGAGCCTGAGTGGAGAGAGACCTCAGACCCTGAATGGAGAGAGACCCCAGATCCTGAATAGAGAGTCACTCCAGACCCTGAATAGAGAGACACTCCAGACCCTGAATAGAGAGACAAACCCAGACCCTGAATAGAGAGACACCCCAGACCTTGAATAGAGAGAAACCCCAGACCCTGAATAGAGAGACACCCCAGACCCTGAATAGAAATACACCCCAGACCCTGAATAGAGAGACACCCCAGACCCTGAATAGAAAGACACTCCAGACCCTCAATAGAAAGATACTCAAGACCCTGAATAGAGACAGAGCCCAGACCCTGAATAGGAGATATCCCAATCCCTAAATACAGAGACACTCCAGACCCTGAATAGAGAGAGACCCCAGACCCTGAATAGAGAGACACTCGAGACCCTGAATAGAGAGAGACCCCAGACCCTGAATAGAGAGACACCCCAGACCGTGAATAGAGAGACACCCCAGTCCCTTAATAGACAGACCCCAGACCCTGAATAGAGAGACTCCACACCCTGAATAGAGAGAGACCCCAGACCCTGAATAGAGAGACACCCAGATCCTGAATAGAGAGACACTCCAGACCCTGAATAGAGAGACACCCCAGACCCTGAATAGAGAGACACCCCAGACCCTGAATAGCGAGACACCCCAGACCCTGAATAGAGAGAGACACCGCAGACCCCGAACAGAGAGAGACACCCCTGACCCTGAATAGAGAGACACCCCAAACCATGAATAGAGAGACACCCCAGACCCTGAATAGAGAGACACCCCAGAACCTCAATAGAGAGATACCCCAGACCCTGAATAGAGAGACACCCCAGACCCTGAATAGAGAGACACCCCAGACCCTGAATAGGAGACACCTCAGACCCTGAATAGAGAGACAAACCTGACCCTGAATAGAGAGACAGTCCAGACCCTGAATAGAGAGGCACCCCAGAAACTGAATAGGATATCCCCAGACCCTCAATAGAGAGAAACTCCAGACACTGATTAGTGAGAGACCCCAGACCCCGGATGGAGAGAGACAATCCAGACCCTGATAGAGAGAGACGATAGACCCTGAATAGAGAGACACTCCAGACCCTGAATGGAGAGATACTCCAGACCCTGAATAGAGAGACACCCCAGACCCTGAATAGAGAGTCACCGCAGACCCTGAATAGAGAGACATCCCAGACCCTGAATAGAGAGACACCCCAGACCCTGAAAGGAGAGACACCCCAGACCCTGAATAGGAGACACCCCAGACCCTGAATAGACAGTGACCCCAGACCCTGAATAGAGAGACACCACAGACCCTGAATAGAGATACAACACAGACCCTGAATAGTGAGAGACCCCAGACCCCGAAAGGAGAGATACACTCCAGACCCGGAATAGAGAGAGACACCAGAAACTGAATAGTGAGAGAACCCAGACCCTGAATAGAGAGACACCCCGACTCTGAATAGAGAGACACCCCTGACCCTGAATAGAGAGACACTCGAGACCCTGAATAGAGAGAGACACCAGACACTGAATAGAGAGACAATCCAGACCCTGAATAGAGAGACACCCCAGACCCTGAATAGAGAGACACCCCAAACCCTGAATACAGAGAGACACCAGAAACTGAATAGTGAGAGAACCCAGACCCTGAATAGAGAGACACCCCGACTCTGAATAGAGAGACACCCCAGAACCTGAATAGGAGACACCTCAGACCCTGAATAGAGAGACACTCCAGACCCTGAATAGAGAGACAAACCTGACCCTGAATAGAGAGACAAACCTGACCCTGAATAGGAGACACCTCAGACCCTGAATAGAGAGACATCCCAGACCCTGAATAGAGAGACACCTCAGACCCTGAATAGAGAGACACTCCAGACCCTGAATAGAGAGACAAACCTGACCCTGAATAGAGAGACAAACCTGACCCTGAATAGGAGACACCTCAGACCCTGAATAGAGAGACATCCCAGACCCTGAATAGACAGAGACCCCAGACCCTGAATAGAGAGACACGCCAGACCCTGAATAGAGAGAGACCCCAGACCCTGAATAGAGAGACACTCCAGAACCTAAATAGAGAGACAATCCAGACCCTGAATAGAGAGACACCCCAGACCCTGAATAGAGAGACACCCCAGACCCTGAAGAGGAGACACCCCTGACCCTGAATACACAGAGAACCCAGACCCTGAATAGAGAGACACCCAGGACCGTGAATAGAGAGACACCCCAGACCCTGAATAGTGAGAGACACCCCAGAACCTGAATAGAGAGAGAGACTCCAGAACCTGAATAGAGAGAGACCCTAGACCCTGATTAGAGAGACACTCCAGACCCTGAATAGGAGACAAACCAGACCCTGAATAGAAAATGACCCCAGACCCTGAATAGAGAGACACCCCAGATCCTGAATAGTGAGAGATCCCAGACCCCGAATGGAGAGATACACTCCAGACCCTGAAAAGAGAGAGACCCCAGCCCCTGAATAGGGAGACCCTCCAGACTCTGAATAGAGAGAGACCACAGACCCTGAATAGAGAGAGACCCCAGACCCTGAATAGAGGGACTCCCCAGACCCTGAATAGAGAGAGACCCCAGATCCTGAATACAGAGACACTCCAAACCCGAAATAGAGAGACACACCAGACCCTGAATAGAGAGACACTCCAGACCCTGAATAGAGAGACACCCCAGACCCTGAACAGAAATGCACTCCAGACACTCAATAGAGAGACACTCCAGACCCAGAACAGAGAGACACCCCTGACCCTGAATAGAGTGACAACCCAGACCCTGAATAGAGACCACAGACCCTGAATAGACAGAGTCCTCAGACCCTGAATAGAGAGACAACACAGACCCTGAATAGGAGATCCCCAGACCCTGAATAGAGAGACACTCCAGATACTTAATAGGAGACACCCCAGACCCTCAATAGAGCGAAACTCCTGACACTGAATAGTGAGAGACCCCAGACCCCGGATGGAGAGAGAAACTCCAGAGCCTGAATAGAGAGAGACCCCTGACCCTGAATGGAGAGACACGCCAGACCCTGAATAGACAGAGACCCCAGACCCTGAATAGAGAGACACCCAGGACCGTGAATAGAGAGACACCCCAGACACTGAATAGTGAGAGAACCCAGACCCTGAACAGAGAGACAATCCAGACCCTGAATAGAAAGAGACCCCAGACCTTGAATAGGGAGAGACACCAGACCCTGAATATGAGATCCCCAGACCCTGAATAGACAGAGACCCCAGACCCTGAATAGAGAGACACGCCAGACCCTGAATAGAGAGAGACCCCAGACCCTGAATAGAGAGACACTCCAGAACCTAAATAGAGAGACAATCCAGACCCTGAATAGAGAGACACCCCAGACCCTGAATAGAGAGACACCCCAGACCCTGAAGAGGAGACACCCCTGACCCTGAATACACAGAGAACCCAGACCTTGAATAGAGAGACACCCAGGACCGTGAATAGAGAGACACCCCAGACCCTGAATAGTGAGAGACACCCCAGACCCTGAATCGAGAGAGAGACTCCAGAACCTGAATAGAGAGAGACCCCAGACCCTGATTAGAGAGACACCCCAGACCCTGAATAGGAGACAAACCAGACCCTGAATAGAAAATGACCCCAGACCCTGAATAGAGAGACACCCCAGATCCTGAATAGTGAGAGATCCCAGACCCCGAATGGAGAGATACACTCCAGACCCTGAAAAGAGAGAGACCCCAGCCCCTGAATAGGGAGACCCTCCAGACTCTGAATAGAGAGAGACCACAGACCCTGAATAGAGAGAGACCCCAGACCCTGAATAGAGGGACTCCCCAGACCCTGAATAGAGAGAGACCCCAGATCCTGAATACAGAGACACTCCAAACCCGAAATAGAGAGACACACCAGACCCTGAATAGAGAGACACTCCAGACCCTGAATAGAGAGACACCCCAGACCCTGAACAGAAATGCACTCCAGACACTCAATAGAGAGACACTCCAGACCCAGAACAGAGAGACACCCCTGACCCTAAATAGAGTGACAACCCAGACCCTGAATAGAGACCACAGACCCTGAATAGACAGAGTCCTCAGACCCTGAATAGAGAGACAACACAGACCCTGAAAAGGAGATCCCCAGACCCTGAATAGAGAGACACTCCAGATACTTAATAGGAGACACCCCAGACCCTCAATAGAGCGAAACTCCTGACACTGAATAGTGAGAGACCCCAGACCGCGGATGGAGAGAGAAACTCCAGAGCCTGAATAGAGAGAGACCCCTGACCCTGAATGGAGAGACACGCCAGACCCTGAATAGACAGAGACCCCAGACCCTGAATAGAGAGACACCCAGGACCGTGAATAGAGAGACACCCCAGACACTGAATAGTGAGAGAACCCAGACCCTGAACAGAGAGACAATCCAGACCCTGAATAGAAAGAGACCCCAGACCTTGAATAGGGAGAGACACCAGATCCTGAATAGAGAGACACCCCAGACCCTGAATAGAGAGACACCGCAGACCCTGAATAGAGAGACACGCCAGACCCTGAAAAGAGAGACACCCCAGACCCTGAATAGAGAGACACCACAGACCCTGAATAGAGAGACACCGCAGACCCTGAATAGAGAGACACGCCAGACCCTGAAAAGAGAGACACCCCAGACCCTGAATAGGAGACAAACAAGACCCTGAATAGTGAGAGACCCCAGACCCCGAATGGAGAGATACACTCCAGACGCTGTAAAGAGAGAGACCCCAGACCCTGAATAGTGAGACCCTCCAGACCCTGAATAGAGAGAGACCACAGACCCTGAATAGAGAGAGACCCCAGACCCTGAATAGAGGGACACTCCAGACCCTGAAAAGAGAGACACCCCAGACCCTGAATAGGGAGACCCTCCAGACCCTGAAAAGAGAGACACCCCAGACCCTGAATAGGGAGACCCTCCAGACCCTGAATAGAGAGAGACCCCAGACCCTGAATAGGGAGACCCTCCAGACCCTGAATAGTGAGAGACAACAGACCCTGAATGAAGAGAGACCCCAGACCCTGAATAGAGAGAGACCCCAGATCCTGAATAGAGAGACACTCCAAACCCTAAATAGAGAGACACACCAGACCCTGAATAGAGAGACACTCCAGACCCTGAATAGAGAGAAACCCCGGAACCAGAATACAGAGAGACCCCAGACCCTGAATAGACGGAGACCCCAGACCCTGAATAGAGAGACAATCCCAGACCCTGAATAGAGCGACACCCCAGACCGTGAATAGTGGCAGACCCCAGACCCTGAGTGGAGAGAGACCACAGACCCTGAATGGAGAGAGACCCCAGACCCTGAATAGAGAGACACGCCAGACCCTTAATAGAGAGAGACCCCAGACCCTGAATAGAGAGACACTCCAGAACCTAAATAGAGAGACAATCCAGACCCTGAATAGAGAGACACCCCAGACCCTGAATAGAGAGACACCCCAGACCCTGAAGAGGAGACACCCCTGACCCTGAATACACAGAGAACCCAGACCCTGAATAGAGAGACACCCAGGACCGTGAATAGAGAGACACCCCAGACCCTGAATAGTGAGAGACACCCCAGACCCTGAATCGAGAGAGAGACTCCAGAACCTGAATAGAGAGAGACCCCAGACCCTGATTAGAGAGACACCCCAGACCCTGAATAGGAGACAAACCAGACCCTGAATAGAAAATGACCCCAGACCCTGAATAGAGAGACACCCCAGATCCTGAATAGTGAGAGATCCCAGACCCCGAATGGAGAGATACACTCCAGACCCTGAAAAGAGAGAGACCCCAGCCCCTGAATAGGGAGACCCTCCAGACTCTGAATAGAGAGAGACCACAGACCCTGAATAGAGAGAGACCCCAGACCCTGAATAGAGGGACTCCCCAGACCCTGAATAGAGAGAGACCCCAGATCCTGAATACAGAGACACTCCAAACCCGAAATAGAGAGACACACCAGACCCTGAATAGAGAGACACTCCAGACCCTGAATAGAGAGACACCCCAGACCCTGAACAGAAATGCACTCCAGACACTCAATAGAGAGACACTCCAGACCCAGAACAGAGAGACACCCCTGACCCTGAATAGAGTGACAACCCAGACTCTGAATAGAGACCACAGACCCTGAATAGACAGAGTCCTCAGACCCTGAATAGAGAGACAACACAGACCCTGAATAGGAGATCTCCAGACCCTGAATAGAGAGACACTCCAGATACTTAATAGGAGACACCCCAGACCCTCAATAGAGCGAAACTCCTGACACTGAATAGTGAGAGACCCCAGACCCCGGATGGAGAGAGAAACTCCAGAGCCTGAATAGAGAGAGACCCCTGACCCTGAATGGAGAGACACGCCAGACCCTGAATAGACAGAGACCCCAGACCCTGAATAGAGAGACACCCAGGACCGTGAATAGAGAGACACCCCAGACACTGAATAGTGAGAGAACCCAGACCCTGAACAGAGAGACAATCCAGACCCTGAATAGAAAGAGACCCCAGACCTTGAATAGGGAGAGACACCAGATCCTGAATAGAGAGACACCCCAGACCCTGAATAGAGAGACACCACAGACCCTGAATAGAGAGACACGCCAGACCCTGAAAAGAGAGACACCCCAGACCCTGAATAGAGAGACACCGCAGACCCTGAATAGAGAGACACCGCAGACCCTGAATAGAGAGACACGCCAGACCCTGAAAAGAGAGACACCCCAGACCCTGAATAGGAGACAAACAAGACCCTGAATAGTGAGAGACCCCAGACCCCGAATGGAGAGATACACTCCAGACGCTGTAAAGAGAGAGACCCCAGACCCTGAATAGTGAGACCCTCCAGACCCTGAATAGAGAGAGACCACAGACCCTGAATAGAGAGAGACCCCAGACCCTGAATAGAGGGACACTCCAGACCCTGAAAAGAGAGACACCCCAGACCCTGAATAGGGAGACCCTCCAGACCCTGAAAAGAGAGACACCCCAGACCCTGAATAGGGAGACCCTCCAGACCCTGAATAGAGAGAGACCCCAGACCCTGAATAGGGAGACCCTCCAGACCCTGAATAGTGAGAGACAACAGACCCTGAATGAAGAGAGACCCCAGACCCTGAATAGAGAGAGACCCCAGATCCTGAATAGAGAGACACTCCAAACCCTAAATAGAGAGACACACCAGACCCTGAATAGAGAGACACTCCAGACCCTGAATAGAGAGAAACCCCGGAACCAGAATACAGAGAGACCCCAGACCCTGAATAGACGGAGACCCCAGACCCTGAATAGAGAGACAATCCCAGACCCTGAATAGAGCGACACCCCAGACCGTGAATAGTGGCAGACCCCAGACCCTGAGTGGAGAGAGACCACAGACCCTGAATGGAGAGAGACTCCAGACCCTGAATAGAGAGACACGCCAGACCCTGAATAGAGAGAGACCCCAGACCCTGAATAGAGAGACACTCCAGAACCTAAATAGAGAGACAATCCAGACCCTGAATAGAGAGACACCCCAGACCCTGAATAGAGAGACACCCCAGACCCTGAAGAGGAGACACCCCTGACCCTGAATACACAGAGAACCCAGACCCTGAATAGAGAGACACCCAGGACCGTGAATAGAGAGACACCCCAGACCCTGAATAGTGAGAGACACCCCAGACCCTGAATCGAGAGAGAGACTCCAGAACCTGAATAGAGAGAGACCCCAGACCCTGATTAGAGAGACACCCCAGACCCTGAATAGGAGACAAACCAGACCCTGAATAGAAAATGACCCCAGACCCTGAATAGAGAGACACCCCAGATCCTGAATAGTGAGAGATCCCAGACCCCGAATGGAGAGATACACTCCAGACCCTGAAAAGAGAGAGACCCCAGCCCCTGAATAGGGAGACCCTCCAGACTCTGAATAGAGAGAGACCACAGACCCTGAATAGAGAGAGACCCCAGACCCTGAATAGAGGGACTCCCCAGACCCTGAATAGAGAGAGACCCCAGATCCTGAATACAGAGACACTCCAAACCCGAAATAGAGAGACACACCAGACCCTGAATAGAGAGACACTCCAGACCCTGAATAGAGAGACACCCCAGACCCTGAACAGAAATGCACTCCAGACACTCAATAGAGAGACACTCCAGACCCAGAACAGAGAGACACCCCTGACCCTGAATAGAGTGACAACCCAGACCCTGAATAGAGACCACAGACCCTGAATAGACAGAGTCCTCAGACCCTGAATAGAGAGACAACACAGACCCTGAATAGGAGATCCCCAGACCCTGAATAGAGAGACACTCCAGATACTTAATAGGAGACACCCCAGACCCTCAATAGAGCGAAACTCCTGACACTGAATAGTGAGAGACCCCAGACCCCGGATGGAGAGAGAAACTCCAGAGCCTGAATAGAGAGAGACCCCTGACCCTGAATGGAGAGACACGCCAGACCCTGAATAGACAGAGACCCCAGACCCTGAATAGAGAGACACCCAGGACCGTGAATAGAGAGACACCCCAGACACTGAATAGTGAGAGAACCCAGACCCTGAACAGAGAGACAATCCAGACCCTGAATAGAAAGAGACCCCAGACCGTGAATAGGGAGAGACACCAGACCCTGAATATGAGATCCCCAGACCCTGAATAGACAGAGACCCCAGACCCTGAATAGAGAGACACGCCAGACCCTGAATAGAGAGAGACCCCAGACCCTGAATAGAGAGACACTCCAGAACCTAAATAGAGAGACAATCCAGACCCTGAATAGAGAGACACCCCAGACCCTGAATAGAGAGACACCCCAGACCCTGAAGAGGAGACACCCCTGACCCTGAATACACAGAGAACCCAGACCTTGAATAGAGAGACACCCAGGACCGTGAATAGAGAGACACCCCAGACCCTGAATAGTGAGAGACACCCCAGACCCTGAATCGAGAGAGAGACTCCAGAACCTGAATAGAGAGAGACCCCAGACCCTGATTAGAGAGACACCCCAGACCCTGAATAGGAGACAAACCAGACCCTGAATAGAAAATGACCCCAGACCCTGAATAGAGAGACACCCCAGATCCTGAATAGTGAGAGATCCCAGACCCCGAATGGAGAGATACACTCCAGACCCTGAAAAGAGAGAGACCCCAGCCCCTGAATAGGGAGACCCTCCAGACTCTGAATAGAGAGAGACCACAGACCCTGAATAGAGAGAGACCCCAGACCCTGAATAGAGGGACTCCCCAGACCCTGAATAGAGAGAGACCCCAGATCCTGAATACAGAGACACTCCAAACCCGAAATAGAGAGACACACCAGACCCTGAATAGAGAGACACTCCAGACCCTGAATAGAGAGACACCCCAGACCCTGAACAGAAATGCACTCCAGACACTCAATAGAGAGACACTCCAGACCCAGAACAGAGAGACACCCCTGACCCTGAATAGAGTGACAACCCAGACCCTGAATAGAGACCACAGACCCTGAATAGAGAGACAACACAGACCCTGAATAGGAGATCCCCAGACCCTGAATAGAGAGACACTCCAGATACTTAATAGGAGACACCCCAGACCCTCAATAGAGCGAAACTCCTGACACTGAATAGTGAGAGACCCCAGACCCCGGATGGAGAGAGAAACTCCAGAGCCTGAATAGAGAGAGACCCCTGACCCTGAATGGAGAGACACGCCAGACCCTGAATAGACAGAGACCCCAGACCCTGAATAGAGAGACACCCAGGACCGTGAATAGAGAGACACCCCAGACACTGAATAGTGAGAGAACCCAGACCCTGAACAGAGAGACAATCCAGACCCTGAATAGAAAGAGACCCCAGACCTTGAATAGGGAGAGACACCAGATCCTGAATAGAGAGACACCCCAGACACTGAATAGAGAGACACCGCAGACCCTGAATAGAGAGACACGCCAGACCCTGAAAAGAGAGACACCCCAGACCCTGAATAGAGAGACACCACAGACCCTGAATAGAGAGACACCGCAGACCCTGAATAGAGAGACACGCCAGACCCTGAAAAGAGAGACACCCCAGACCCTGAATAGGAGACAAACAAGACCCTGAATAGTGAGAGACCCCAGACCCCGAATGGAGAGATACACTCCAGACGCTGTAAAGAGAGAGACCCCAGACCCTGAATAGTGAGACCCTCCAGACCCTGAATAGAGAGAGACCACAGACCCTGAATAGAGAGAGACCCCAGACCCTGAATAGAGGGACACTCCAGACCCTGAAAAGAGAGACACCCCAGACCCTGAATAGGGAGACCCTCCAGACCCTGAAAAGAGAGACACCCCAGACCCTGAATAGGGAGACCCTCCAGACCCTGAATAGAGAGAGACCCCAGACCCTGAATAGGGAGACCCTCCAGACCCTGAATAGTGAGAGACAACAGACCCTGAATGAAGAGAGACCCCAGACCCTGAATAGAGAGAGACCCCAGATCCTGAATAGAGAGACACTCCAAACCCTAAATAGAGAGACACACCAGACCCTGAATAGAGAGACACTCCAGACCCTGAATAGAGAGAAACCCCGGAACCAGAATACAGAGAGACCCCAGACCCTGAATAGACGGAGACCCCAGACCCTGAATAGAGAGACAATCCCAGACCCTGAATAGAGCGACACCCCAGACCGTGAATAGTGGCAGACCCCAGACCCTGAGTGGAGAGAGACCACAGACCCTGAATGGAGAGAGACCCCAGACCCTGAATAGAGAGACACGCCAGACCCTGAATAGAGAGAGACCCCAGACCCTGAATAGAGAGACACTCCAGAACCTAAATAGAGAGACAATCCAGACCCTGAATAGAGAGACACCCCAGACCCTGAATAGAGAGACACCCCAGACCCTGAAGAGGAGACACCCCTGACCCTGAATACACAGAGGACCCAGACCCTGAATAGAGAGACACCCAGGACCGTGAATAGAGAGACACCCCAGACCCTGAATAGTGAGAGACACCCCAGACCCTGAATCGAGAGAGAGACTCCAGAACCTGAATAGAGAGAGACCCCAGACCCTGATTAGAGAGACACCCCAGACCCTGAATAGGAGACAAACCAGACCCTGAATAGAAAATGACCCCAGACCCTGAATAGAGAGACACCCCAGATCCTGAATAGTGAGAGATCCCAGACCCCGAATGGAGAGATACACTCCAGACCCTGAAAAGAGAGAGACCCCAGCCCCTGAATAGGGAGACCCTCCAGACTCTGAATAGAGAGAGACCACAGACCCTGAATAGAGAGAGACCCCAGACCCTGAATAGAGGGACTCCCCAGACCCTGAATAGAGAGAGACCCCAGATCCTGAATACAGAGACACTCCAAACCCGAAATAGAGAGACACACCAGACCCTGAATAGAGAGACACTCCAGACCCTGAATAGAGAGACACCCCAGACCCTGAACAGAAATGCACTCCAGACACTCAATAGAGAGACACTCCAGACCCAGAACAGAGAGACACCCCTGACCCTGAATAGAGTGACAACCCAGACCCTGAATAGAGACCACAGACCCTGAATAGACAGAGTCCTCAGACCCTGAATAGAGAGACAACACAGACCCTGAATAGGAGATCTCCAGACCCTGAATAGAGAGACACTCCAGATACTTAATAGGAGACACCCCAGACCCTCAATAGAGCGAAACTCCTGACACTGAATAGTGAGAGACCCCAGACCCCGGATGGAGAGAGAAACTCCAGAGCCTGAATAGAGAGAGACCCCTGACCCTGAATGGAGAGACACGCCAGACCCTGAATAGACAGAGACCCCAGACCCTGAATAGAGAGACACCCAGGACCGTGAATAGAGAGACACCCCAGACACTGAATAGTGAGAGAACCCAGACCCTGAACAGAGAGACAATCCAGACCCTGAATAGAAAGAGACCCCAGACCTTGAATAGGGAGAGACACCAGATCCTGAATAGAGAGACACCCCAGACCCTGAATAGAGAGACACCACAGACCCTGAATAGAGAGACACGCCAGACCCTGAAAAGAGAGACACCCCAGACCCTGAATAGAGAGACACCACAGACCCTGAATAGAGAGACACCGCAGACCCTGAATAGAGAGACACGCCAGACCCTGAAAAGAGAGACACCCCAGACCCTGAATAGGAGACAAACAAGACCCTGAATAGTGAGAGACCCCAGACCCCGAATGGAGAGATACACTCCAGACGCTGTAAAGAGAGAGACCCCAGACACTGAATAGTGAGACCCTCCAGACCCTGAATAGAGAGAGACCACAGACCCTGAATAGAGAGAGACCCCAGACCCTGAATAGAGGGACTCCCCAGACCCTGAATAGAGAGAGACCCCAGATCCTGAATAGAGATACACTCCAGACCCTGAAAAGAGAGACACCCCAGACCCTGAATAGGGAGACCCTCCAGACCCTGAAAAGAGAGACACCCCAGACCCTGAATAGGGAGACCCTCCAGACCCTGAATAGAGAGAGACCCCAGACCCTGAATAGGGAGACCCTCCAGACCCTGAATAGAGAGAGACAACAGACCCTGAATGAAGAGAGACCCCAGACCCTGAATAGAGAGAGACCCCAGATCCTGAATAGAGAGACACTCCAAACCCTAAATAGAGAGACACACCAGACCCTGAATAGAGAGACACTCCAGACCCTGAATAGAGAGAAACCCCGGAACCAGAATACAGAGAGACCCCAGACCCTGAATAGACGGAGACCCCAGACCCTGAATAGAGAGACAATCCCAGACCCTGAATAGAGCGACACCCCAGACCGTGAATAGTGGCAGACCCCAGACCCTGAGTGGAGAGAGACCACAGACCCTGAATGGAGAGAGACCCCAGATCCTGAATAGAGAGTCACTCCAGACCCTGAATAGAGAGACACTCCAGACCCTGAATAGAGAGACAAACCCAGACCCTGAATAGAGAGACACCCCAGACCTTGAATAGAGAGAAACCCCAGACCCTGAATAGAGAGACACCCCAGACCCTGAATAGAAAGACACTCCAGACCCTCAATAGAAAGATACTCAAGACCCTGAATAGAGACAGAGCCCAGACCCTGAATAGGAGATATCCCAATCCCTAAATACAGAGACACTCCAGACCCTGAATAGAGAGACACTCCAGACCCCGAATAGAGAGAGACCCCAGACTCTGAATAGAGAGACACTCGAGACCCTGAATAGAGATAGACCCCAGACCCTGAATAGAGAGAAACCCCAGATCCTGAATAGTGAGAGACCCCAGACCCTGAATAGAGAGACACCCCAGTCCATGAATAGAGAGAGAGACCCCAGACCCTGAATAGAGAGACACTCGAGACCCTGAATAGAGAGAGACCCCAGACTCTGAATAGAGAGACACTCGAGACCCTGAATAGAGAGACACACCAGTCCCTTAATAGACAGACCCCAGACCCTGAATAGAGAGACTCCACACCCTGAATAGAGAGAGACCCCAGACCCTGAATAGAGAGACACCCAGATCCTGAATAGAGAGACACTCCAGACCCTGAATAGAGAGACTCCCCAGACCCTGAATAGAGAGACACCCCAGACCCTGAATAGAGAGACACCGCAGACCCTGAATAGAGATACACCCCAGACCCTGAATAGAGAGACACCCCAGACCCTGAATAGAGAGATACCCCAGACCCTGAATAGAGAGACACCCCAGACCCTGAATAGGAGACACCTCAGACCCTGAATAGAGAGACAAACCTGACCCTGAATAGAGAGACAGTCCAGACCCTGAATAGAGAGGCACCCCAGAAGCTGAATAGGATATCCCCAGACCCTCAATAGAGAGAAACTCCAGACACTGAATAGTGAGAGACACCAGAACCCGGATGGAGAGAGACAATCCAGACCCTGATAGAGAGAGACGATAGACCCTGAATAGAGAGACACTCCAGACCCTGAATAGAGAGATACTCCAGACCCTGAATAGAGAGACACCCCAGACCCTGAATAGAGAGACACCGCAGACCCTGAATAGAGATACACCCCAGACCCTGAAGAGAGAGACACCCCAGACCCTGAATAGAGAGATACCCCAGACCCTGAATAGAGAGACACCCCAGACCCTGAATAGAGAGACACCCCAGACCCTGAATAGGAGACACCTCAGACCCTGAATAGAGAGACAAACCTGACCCTGAATAGAGAGACAGTCCAGACCCTGAATAGAGAGGCACCCCAGAAACTGAATAGGATATCCCCAGACCCTCAATAGAGAGAAACTCCAGACACTGAATAGTGAGAGACACCAGAACCCGGATGGAGAGAGACAATCCAGACCCTGATAGAGAGAGACGATAGACCCTGAATAGAGAGACACTCCAGACCCTGAATAGAGAGACACTCCAGACCCTGAATAGAGAGACACCCCAGACCCTGAATAGAGAGACACCGCAGACCCTGAATAGAGATACACCCCATACCCTGAATAGAGAGAAACCCCAGACCCTGAACAGAGAGACACCTCAGACCCTGAATAGATAGACACCACAGACCCTGAATAGATAGACACCCCAGACCCTGAATAGATAGACACCACAGACCCTGAATAGAGAGACACCCCAGACCCTGAATAGTGAAGGACCCCAGACCCCGAAAGCAGAGATACACTCCAGACCCTGAATAGAGAGAGACCCCAGACCCCGAATAGAGAGACACTCGAGACCCTGAATAGAGAGAGACCCCAGACCCTGAATAGAGAGACACCCCAGACCCTGAACAGAAATGCACTCCAGACACTCAATAGAGTGACACACCAGACCCTGAATAGAGAGACACCGCAGACCCAGAACAGTGAGACACCCCTGACCCTGACTAGAGATACACCCCAGACCCTGAATAGAGAGACCCCAGACCCTGAATAGAGAGACACCCCAGACCCTGAATAGGAGACACCTCAGACCCTGAATAGAGAGACAACCCTGACCCTGAATAGAGAGAGACCCCAGACCCTGAATAGAGAGGCACCCCAGACCCCGAATAGGAGACACCTCAGACCCTGAATAGAGAGACACCCCAGACCCTGAATAGAGAGGCCCCCCAGACCCTGAATAGGAGATCCCCAGACCCTGAATAGAGAGACAATCCAGACAGTTAATAGGAGACACCCCAGACCCTCAATAGAGAGAAACTCCAGACACTGAATAGTGAGAGACCCCAGATCCAGGATGGAGAGAGAAACTCCAGAGCCTGAATAGAGAGAGACCCCTGACCCTGAATGGAGAGACACGCCAGATCCTGAATAGAGACAGACCCCGCACCCTGAATAGAGAGAGACCCCAGACCCTGAATAGAGACACACCGCAGACACTGAATAGGAGAAACACCTGACCCTGAATAGACAGAGACCCCAGATGCTGAATAGAGAGACACCCAGGACCGTGAATAGAGAGACACCCCAGACCCTGAATAGGAGACACCTCAGACCCTGAATAGAGAGACACCCCAGACCCTGAATAGAGAGAGACCCCAGACCCCGAATAGAGAGACACTCCAGACACTTAATAGGAGAGACCCCAGACCCTCAATAGAGAGAAACTCCTGTCACTGAATAGTGAGAGACCCCAGACCCCGGATGGAGAGAGAAACTCCAGAGCCTGAATAGAGAGAGACCCTTGACCCTGAATGGAGTGACACGCCAGACCCTGAATAGAGAGAGACCCCGCACCCTGAATAGAGAGAGACCCCAGACCCTGCATAGAGAGACACCCCAGAGCCTGAATAGGAGACACACAGGACCGTGAATAGAGAGACACCCCAGACCCTGAATAGTGAGAGAACCCAGACCCTGAATAGGGAGACACCCCAGACCCTGAATAGGGAGACACCCCAGACACTGAATAGGGAGACACTCCAGACCCTGAATAGACAGTGACCCCACACCCCGAAAGGAGAGATACACTCCAGACCCTGAATCGAGAGAGACACTCCAGACCCTGAATAGAGAGACACCCCAGACCGTGAATAGGGAGACACCCCAGACCCTGAATAGGAGACACTCCAGACCCTGAATAGACAGTGACCCCAGACCCCAAAATGAGAGATACACTCCAGACCCTGAATAGAGAGAGACCCCAGACCCTGAATAGAGAGACACTCCAGTCCGTGAATAGAGAGAGACCCCAGACCCTGAAGAGAGAGACACTCCAGATCCTGAATAGAGAGACACTCCAGACCCTGAATAGAGAGACACCCCGACCATGAACAGAAATGCACTCCAGACACTCAATAGAGAGACACTAAAGACCCTGAATAGAGATACACCCCAGACCCTGAATAGAGAGACACCCCAGACCCTGAATAGGAGACACCTCAGACCCTGAATAGAGAGACAACCCTGACCCTGAATAAAAAGGCACCCCAGACCCTGAATAGGAGATCCCCAGACCCTGAATAGAGAGAAACTCCAGACACTTAATAGGAGACACCCCAGACCCTCAATAGAGAGAAACTCCTGACACTGAATAGTGAGAGACCCCAGACCCCGGATGGAGAGAGAAACTCCAGAGCATGAATAGAGAGAGACCCCGCACCCTGAATAGAGAGACACGCCAGACCCTGAATAGAGAGAGACCCCGCACCCTGAATAGAGAGACACCCCAGACCCTGAATAGAGAGAGACCCCAGACCCTGAATAGAGAGACACTCCAGAACCTAAATAGAGAGACAATCCAGACCCTGAATAGAGAGACACCCCAGACCCTGAATAGAGAGACACCCCAGACCCTGAAGAGGAGACACCCCTGACCCTGAATAGACAGAGACCCCAGACCGTGAATAGAGAGACACCCAGGACCGTGAATAGAGAGACACCCCAGACCCTGAATAGTGAGAGACACCCCAGACCCTGAATCGAGAGAGAGACTCCAGAACCTGAATAGAGAGAGACCCCAGACCCTGATTAGAGAGACACCCCAGACCCTGAATAGGAGACAAACCAGACCCTGAATAGAAAATGACCCCAGACCCTGAATAGAGAGACACCCCAGATCCTGAATAGTGAGAGACCCCAGACCCCGAATGGAGAGAGACACTCCAGACCCTGAATAGAGAGACACCCCAGACCCTGAATAGAGAGACACCGCAGACCCAGAACAGTGAGACACCCCTGACCCTGACTAGAGATACACCCCAGACCCTGAATAGAGAGACCCCAGACCCTGAATAGAGAGACACCCCAGACCCTGAATAGGAGACACCTCAGACCCTGAATAGAGAGACAACCCTGACCCTGAATAGAGAGAGACCCCAGACCCTGAATAGAGAGGCACCCCAGACCCCGAATAGGAGACACCTCAGACCCTGAATAGAGAGACACCCCAGACCCTGAATAGAGAGGCCCCCCAGACCCTGAATAGGAGATCCCCAGACCCTGAATAGAGAGACAATCCAGACAGTTAATAGGAGACACCCCAGACCCTCAATAGAGAGAAACTCCAGACACTGAATAGTGAGAGACCCCAGATCCCGGATGGAGAGAGAAACTCCAGAGCCTGAATAGAGAGAGACCCCTGACCCTGAATGGAGAGACACGCCAGATCCTGAATAGAGACAGACCCCGCACCCTGAATAGAGAGAGACCCCAGACCCTGAATAGAGACACACCGCAGACACTGAATAGGAGAAACACCTGACCCTGAATAGACAGAGACCCCAGATGCTGAATAGAGAGACACCCAGGACCGTGAATAGAGAGACACCCCAGACCCTGAGTAGGAGACACCTCAGACCCTGAATAGAGAGACACCCCAGACCCTGAATAGAGAGAGACCCCAGACCCCGAATAGAGAGACACTCCAGACACTTAATAGGAGACACCCCAGACCCTCAATAGAGAGAAACTCCTGTCACTGAATAGTGAGAGACCCCAGACCCCGGATGGAGAGAGAAACTCCAGAGCCTGAATAGAGAGAGACCCTTGACCCTGAATGGAGTGACACGCCAGACCCTGAATAGAGAGAGACCCCGCACCCTGAATAGAGAGAGACCCCAGACCCTGCATAGAGAGACACCCCAGAGCCTGAATAGGAGACACACAGGACCGTGAATAGAGAGACACCCCAGACCCTGAATAGTGAGAGAACCCAGACCCTGAATAGGGAGACACCCCAGACCCTGAATAGGGAGACACCCCAGACACTGAATAGGGAGACACTCCAGACCCTGAATAGACAGTGACCCCACACCCCGAAAGGAGAGATACACTCCAGACCCTGAATCGAGAGAGACACTCCAGACCCTGAATAGAGAGACACCCCAGACCGTGAATAGGGAGACACCCCAGACCCTGAATAGGAGACACTCCAGACCCTGAATAGACAGTGACCCCAGACCCCAAAATGAGAGATACACTCCAGACCCTGAATAGAGAGAGACCCCAGACCCTGAATAGAGAGACACTCCAGTCCGTGAATAGAGAGAGACCCCAGACCCTGAAGAGAGAGACACTCCAGATCCTGAATAGAGAGACACTCCAGACCCTGAATAGAGAGACACCCCGACCATGAACAGAAATGCACTCCAGACACTCAATAGAGAGACACTAAAGACCCTGAATAGAGATACACCCCAGACCCTGAATAGAGAGACACCCCAGACCCTGAATAGGAGACACCTCAGACCCTGAATAGAGAGACAACCCTGACCCTGAATAAAAAGGCACCCCAGACCCTGAATAGGAGATCCCCAGACCCTGAATAGAGAGAAACTCCAGACACTTAATAGGAGACACCCCAGACCCTCAATAGAGAGAAACTCCTGACACTGAATAGTGAGAGACCCCAGACCCCAGATGGAGAGAGAAACTCCAGAGCCTGAATAGAGAGAGACCCCGCACCCTGAATAGAGAGACACGCCAGACCCTGAATAGAGAGAGACCCCGCACCCTGAATAGAGAGACACCCCAGACCCTGAATAGAGAGAGACCCCAGACCCTGAATAGAGAGACACTCCAGAACCTAAATAGAGAGACAATCCAGACCCTGAATAGAGAGACACCCCAGACCCTGAATAGAGAGACACCCCAGACCCTGAAGAGGAGACACCCCTGACCCTGAATAGACAGAGACCCCAGACCGTGAATAGAGAGACACCCAGGACCGTGAATAGAGAGACACCCCAGACCCTGAATAGTGAGAGACACCCCAGACCCTGAATCGAGAGAGAGACTCCAGAACCTGAATAGAGAGAGACCCCAGACCCTGATTAGAGAGACACCCCAGACCCTGAATAGGAGACAAACCAGACCCTGAATAGAAAATGACCCCAGACCCTGAATAGAGAGACACCCCAGATCCTGAATAGTGAGAGACCCCAGACCCCGAATGGAGAGAGACACTCCAGACCCTGAATAGAGAGACACCCCAGACCCTGAATAGAGAGACACCGCAGACCCAGAACAGTGAGACACCCCTGACCCTGACTAGAGATACACCCCAGACCCTGAATAGAGAGACCCCAGACCCTGAATAGAGAGACACCCCAGACCCTGAATAGGAGACACCTCAGACCCTGAATAGAGAGACAACCCTGACCCTGAATAGAGAGAGACCCCAGACCCTGAATAGAGAGGCACCCCAGACCCCGAATAGGAGACACCTCAGACCCTGAATAGAGAGACACCCCAGACCCTGAATAGAGAGGCCCCCCAGACCCTGAATAGGAGATCCCCAGACCCTGAATAGAGAGACAATCCAGACAGTTAATAGGAGACACCCCAGACCCTCAATAGAGAGAAACTCCAGACACTGAATAGTGAGAGACCCCAGATCCCGGATGGAGAGAGAAACTCCAGAGCCTGAATAGAGAGAGACCCCTGACCCTGAATGGAGAGACACGCCAGATCCTGAATAGAGACAGACCCCGCACCCTGAATAGAGAGAGACCCCAGACCCTGAATAGAGACACACCGCAGACACTGAATAGGAGAAACACCTGACCCTGAATAGACAGAGACCCCAGATGCTGAATAGAGAGACACCCAGGACCGTGAATAGAGAGACACCCCAGACCCTGAATAGGAGACACCTCAGACCCTGAATAGAGAGACACCCCAGACCCTGAATAGAGAGAGACCCCAGACCCCGAATAGAGAGACACTCCAGACACTTAATAGGAGACACCCCAGACCCTCAATAGAGAGAAACTCCTGTCACTGAATAGTGAGAGACCCCAGACCCCGGATGGAGAGAGAAACTCCAGAGCCTGAATAGAGAGAGACCCTTGACCCTGAATGGAGTGACACGCCAGACCCTGAATAGAGAGAGACCCCGCACCCTGAATAGAGAGAGACCCCAGACCCTGCATAGAGAGACACCCCAGAGCCTGAATAGGAGACACACAGGACCGTGAATAGAGAGACACCCCAGACCCTGAATAGTGAGAGAACCCAGACCCTGAATAGGGAGACACCCCAGACCCTGAATAGGGAGACACCCCAGACACTGAATAGGGAGACACTCCAGACCCTGAATAGACAGTGACCCCACACCCCGAAAGGAGAGATACACTCCAGACCCTGAATCGAGAGAGACACTCCAGACCCTGAATAGAGAGACACCCCAGACCGTGAATAGGGAGACACCCCAGACCCTGAATAGGAGACACTCCAGACCCTGAATAGACAGTGACCCCAGACCCCAAAATGAGAGATACACTCCAGACCCTGAATAGAGAGAGACCCCAGACCCTGAATAGAGAGACACTCCAGTCCGTGAATAGAGAGAGACCCCAGACCCTGAAGAGAGAGACACTCCAGATCCTGAATAGAGAGACACTCCAGACCCTGAATAGAGAGACACCCCGACCATGAACAGAAATGCACTCCAGACACTCAATAGAGAGACACTAAAGACCCTGAATAGAGATACACCCCAGACCCTGAATAGAGAGACACCCCAGACCCTGAATAGGAGACACCTCAGACCCTGAATAGAGAGACAACCCTGACCCTGAATAAAAAGGCACCCCAGACCCTGAATAGGAGATCCCCAGACCCTGAATAGAGAGAAACTCCAGACACTTAATAGGAGACACCCCAGACCCTCAATAGAGAGAAACTCCTGACACTGAATAGTGAGAGACCCCAGACCCCGGATGGAGAGAGAAACTCCAGAGCCTGAATAGAGAGAGACCCCGCACCCTGAATAGAGAGACACGCCAGACCCTGAATAGAGAGAGACCCCGCACCCTGAATAGAGAGACACCCCAGACCCTGAATAGAGAGAGACCCCAGACCCTGAATAGAGAGACACTCCAGAACCTAAATAGAGAGACAATCCAGACCCTGAATAGAGAGACACCCCAGACCCTGAATAGAGAGACACCCCAGACCCTGAAGAGGAGACACCCCTGACCCTGAATAGACAGAGACCCCAGACCGTGAATAGAGAGACACCCAGGACCGTGAATAGAGAGACACCCCAGACCCTGAATAGTGAGAGACACCCCAGACCCTGAATCGAGAGAGAGACTCCAGAACCTGAATAGAGAGAGACCCCAGACCCTGATTAGAGAGACACCCCAGACCCTGAATAGGAGACAAACCAGACCCTGAATAGAAAATGACCCCAGACCCTGAATAGAGAGACACCCCAGATCCTGAATAGTGAGAGACCCCAGACCCCGAATGGAGAGAGACACTCCAGACCCTGAATAGAGAGACACCCCAGACCCTGAATAGAGAGACACCCCAGACCCTGAATAGAGAGACACCTCAGACCCTGAATAGAGAGACACCCCAGACCCTGAATAGAGAGAGACCCCAGACCCCGAATAGAGAGACACTCCAGACACTTAATAGGAGACACCCCAGACCCTCAATAGAGAGAAACTCCTGTCACTGAATAGTGAGAGACCCCAGACCCCGGATGGAGAGAGAAACTCCAGAGCCTGAATAGAGAGAGACCCTTGACCCTGAATGGAGTGACACGCCAGACCCTGAATAGAGAGAGACCCCGCACCCTGAATAGAGAGAGACCCCAGACCCTGCATAGAGAGACACCCCAGAGCCTGAATAGGAGACACACAGGACCGTGAATAGAGAGACACCCCAGACCCTGAATAGTGAGAGAACCCAGACCCTGAATAGGGAGACACCCCAGACCCTGAATAGGGAGACACCCCAGACACTGAATAGGGAGACACTCCAGACCCTGAATAGACAGTGACCCCACACCCCGAAAGGAGAGATACACTCCAGACCCTGAATCGAGAGACACCCCAGACCGTGAATAGGGAGACACCCCAGACCCTGAATAGGAGACACTCCAGACCCTGAATAGACAGTGACCCCAGACCCCAAAATGAGAGATACACTCCAGACCCTGAATAGAGAGAGACCCCAGACCCTGAATAGAGAGACACTCGAGACCCTGAATAGAGATAGACCCCAGACCCTGAATAGAGAGACACTCCAGTCCGTGAATAGAGAGAGACCCCAGACCCTGAAGAGAGAGACACTCCAGATCCTGAATAGAGAGACACTCCAGACCCTGAATAGAGAGACACCCCGACCATGAACAGAAATGCACTCCAGACACTCAATAGAGAGACACTAAAGACCCTGAATAGAGATACACCCCAGACCCTGAATAGAGAGACACCCCAGACCCTGAATAGGAGACACCTCAGACCCTGAATAGAGAGACAACCCTGACCCTGAATAAAAAGGCACCCCAGACCCTGAATAGGAGATCCCCAGACCCTGAATAGAGAGAAACTCCAGACACTTAATAGGAGACACCCCAGACCCTCAATAGAGAGAAACTCCTGACACTGAATAGTGAGAGACCCCAGACCCCGGATGGAGAGAGAAACTCCAGAGCATGAATAGAGAGAGACCCCGCACCCTGAATAGAGAGACACGCCAGACCCTGAATAGAGAGAGACCCCGCACCCTGAATAGAGAGACACCCCAGACCCTGAATAGAGAGAGACCCCAGACCCTGAATAGAGAGACACTCCAGAACCTAAATAGAGAGACAATCCAGACCCTGAATAGAGAGACACCCCAGACCCTGAATAGAGAGACACCCCAGACCCTGAAGAGGAGACACCCCTGACCCTGAATAGACAGAGACCCCAGACCGTGAATAGAGAGACACCCAGGACCGTGAATAGAGAGACACCCCAGACCCTGAATAGTGAGAGACACCCCAGACCCTGAATCGAGAGAGAGACTCCAGAACCTGAATAGAGAGAGACCCCAGACCCTGATTAGAGAGACACCCCAGACCCTGAATAGGAGACAAACCAGACCCTGAATAGAAAATGACCCCAGACCCTGAATAGAGAGACACCCCAGATCCTGAATAGTGAGAGACCCCAGACCCCGAATGGAGAGAGACACTCCAGACCCTGAATAGAGAGACACCCCAGACCCTGAATAGAGAGACACCCCAGACCCTGAATAGAGAGAAACCCCAGAGCCTGCATAGAGAGACACCCCAGACCCTGAATAGAGTGACACCCCAGACCCTGAATAGAGAGAGACCCCAGACCCTGAATAGAGAGACACCCCAGACCCTGAATAGAGAGACACCCCAGAACCTGAATAGAGAGACACCCCAGACCCTGAATAGAGAGACACCCCAGACCCTGAGTAGAGAGACACCCCAGACCCTGAATAGTGAGGGACCCCAGACCCCGAATAGAGAGATACTCGAGACCCTGAATAGAGATAGACACCAGACCCTGAATAGAGAGACACTCCACTCCCTGAATAGAGAGAGACCCCAGACCCTGAAGAGAGAGACACTCCAGATTCTGAATAGAGAGACATTCCAGACCCTGAATAGAGAGACACCCCAGACCCTGAACAGAAATGCACTCCAGACACTCAATAGAGAGACACTCCAGACCCAGAACAGAGAGACACCCCTGTCCCTGAATAGAGTGACAACCCAGACCCTGAATAGAGAGACCCCAGACCCTGAATAGACAGAGTCCTCAGACCCTGAATAGAGAGACAACACTGACCCTGAATAGGAGATCCCCAGACCCTGAATAGAGCGACACTCCAGACACTTAAAAGGAGACACCCCAGACCCTCAATAGAGAGAAACTCCTGACACTGAATAGTGAGAGACCCCAGACCCCGGATGGAGAGAGAAACTCCAGAGCCTGAATAGAGAGAGACCCCTGACCCTGAATGGAGAGACACGCCAGACCCTGAATAGAGAGAGACCCCGCACCCTGAATAGAGAGAGACCCCAGACCCTGAATAGGAGACACCCCTGACCCTGAATAGACAGAGACCCCAGACCCTGAATAGAGAGACACCCCAGACCCTGAATAGGAGACACCCCTGATCCTGAATAGACAGAGACTCCAGACCCTGAATAGAGAGACACCCAGGACCGTGAATAGAGAGACACCCCAGACCCTGAATAGTGAGAGAACCCAGACCCTGAACAGGGAGACAATCCAGACCCTGAATAGAAAGAGACCCCAGACCTTGAATAGGGAGAGACACCAGATCCTGAATAGAGAGACACTCCAGTACCTAAATGGAGAGACAATCCAGACCCTGAATAGAGAGACACCCCAGACCCTGAATAGAGAGACACGCCAGACCCTGAAAAGAGAGACACCCCAGACCCTGAATAGGAGACACTCCAGACCCTGAATAGACAGTGACCCCAGACCCCGAATGGAGAGATACACTCCAGACCCTGTAAAGAGAGAGACCCCAGTCCCTGAATAGTGAGACCCTCCAGACACTGAATAGAGAGAGACCACAGACCCTGAATAGAGAGACACTCCAGACCCTGAAAAGAGAGAGACGCCAGACCCTGAATAGGGAGACCCTCCAGACCCTGAATAGAGAGAGACAACAGACCCTGAATAGAGGGACTCCCCAGACCCTGAATAGAGAGAGACCCCAGATCCTGAATAGAGAGACACTCCAAACCCTATATAGAGAGACACTCCAGACCCTAATAGAGAGACACTCCAGACCCTGAATAGAGAGACACTCCAGACCCTGAATAGAGAGAAACCCCGGAACCAGAATACAGAGAGACCCCAGACCCTGAATAGGAGACACACCAGACCCTGAATAGACGGAGACCCCAGACCCTGAATAGAGAGACAATCCCAGACCCTGAATAGAGCGACACCCCAGACCGTGAATAGTGGCAGACCCCAGACCCTGAGTGGAGAGAGACCACAGACCCTGAATGGAGAGAGACCCCAGATCCTGAATAGAGATTCACTCCAGACCCTGAATAGAGAGACACTCCAGACCCTGAATAGAGAGACAAACCCAGACCCTGAATAGAGAGACACCCCAGACTTTGAATAGAGAGAAACCCCAGACCCTGAATAGAGAGACACCCCAGACCCTGAATAGAAATACACCCCAGACCCTCAATAGAAAGATACTCAAGACCCTGAATAGAGACAGAGCCCAGACCCTGAATAGGAGATATCCCAATCCCTAAATACAGAGACACTCCAGACCCTCAATAGAGAGAGACCCCAGACCCTGAATAGAGAGAGACCCCAGATTCTGAATAGTGAGACACACCAGACCCTGAATAGAGAGACACCCCAGTCCCTAAATAGAGAGAGACCCCAGACCCTGAATAGAGAGACACTCGAGACCCTGAATAGAGAGAGACCCCAGACCCTGAATAGAGAGATACCCCAGACCGTGAATAGAGAGACACCCCAGTCCCTTAATAGACAGACCCCAGACCCTGAATAGAGAGACTCCGCACCCTGAATAGAGAGACACTCCAGACCCTGAATAGAGAGACACCCCAGACCCTGAATAGAGAGACACCCCAGACCCTGAATAGCGAGACACCCCAGACCCTGAATAGAGAGAGACACCGCAGACCCCGAACAGAGAGACACCCCTGACCCTGAATAGAGAGACACCCCAAACCATGAATAGAGAGACACCCCAGACCCTGAATAGAGAGACACCGCAGACCCTGAATAGAGATACACCCCAGACCCTGAATAGAGAGACACCCCAGAACCTCAATAGAGAGATACCCCAGACCCTGAATAGAGAGACACCCCAGACCCTGATTAGAGAGACACCCCAGACCCTGAATAGGAGACACCTCAGACCCTGAATAGAGAGACAAACCTGACCCTGAATAGAGAGACAGTCCAGACCCTGAATAGAGAGGCACCCGAGAAACTGAATAGGATATCCCCAGACCCTCAATAGAGAGAAACTCCAGACATTGAATAGTGAGAGACCCCAGACCCCGGATGGAGAGAGACAATCCAGACCCTGATAGGGAGAGACGATAGACCCTGAATAGAGAGACACTCCAGACCCTGAATGGAGAGATACTCCAGACCCTGAATAGAGAGACACCCTAGACCCTGAATAGAGAGTCACCGCAGACCCTGAATAGAGAGACATCCCAGACCCTGAATAGAGAGACACCCCAGACCCTGAATAGAGAGACACCACAGACCCTGAATAGAGATACAACACAGACCCTGAATAGAGAGAGACCCCAGACCCCGAAAGGAGAGATACACTCCAGACCCGGAATAGGAGACACCCCAGACCCTGAATAGACAGTGACCCCAGACCCTGAATAGAGAGACACCACAGACCCTGAATAGAGATACAACACAGACCCTGAATAGAGAGAGACCCCAGACCCCGAAAGGAGAGATACACTCCAGACCCGGAATAGAGAGGGACCCCAGACCCTGAATAGAGAGACACCCCAAACCCTGAATAGAGAGAGACACCAGACACTGAATAATGAGAGAACCCCGACCCTGAATAGAGAAACCCCGACTCTGAATAGAGAGACACCCCAGAACCTGAATAGGAGACACCTCAGACCCTGAATAGAGAGACACTCCAGACCCTGAATAGAGAGACAAACCTGACCCTGAATAGAGAGACAAACCTGACCCTGAATAGGAGACACCGCAGACCCTGAATAGAGAGACATCCCAGACCCTGAATAGAGAGACACCCAGACCCTGAATATGAGATCCCCAGACCCTGAATAGACAGAGACCCCAGACCCTGAATAGAGAGACACGCCAGACCCTGAATAGAGAGAGACCCCAGACCCTGAATAGAGAGACACTCCAGAACCTAAATAGAGAGACAATCCAGACCCTGAATAGAGAGACACCCCAGACCCTGAATAGAGAGACACCCCAGACCCTGAAGAGGAGACACCCCTGACCCTGAATACACAGAGAACCCAGACCCTGAATAGAGAGACACCCAGGACCGTGAATAGAGAGACACCCCAGACCCTGAATAGTGAGAGACACCCCAGACCCTGAATCGAGAGAGAGACTCCAGAACCTGAATAGAGAGAGACCCCAGACCCTGATTAGAGAGACACCCCAGACCCTGAATAGGAGACAAACCAGACCCTGAATAGAAAATGACCCCAGACCCTGAATAGGGAGACCCTCCAGACTCTGAATAGAGAGAGACCACAGACCCTGAATAGAGAGAGACCCCAGACCCTGAATAGAGGGACTCCCCAGACCCTGAATAGAGAGAGACCCCAGATCCTGAATACAGAGACACTCCAAACCCGAAATAGAGAGACACACCAGACCCTGAATAGAGAGACACTCCAGACCCTGAATAGAGAGACACCCCAGACCCTGAACAGAAATGCACTCCAGACACTCAATAGAGAGACACTCCAGACCCAGAACAGAGAGACACCCCTGACCCTGAATAGAGTGACAACCCAGACCCTGAATAGAGACCACAGACCCTGAATAGACAGAGTCCTCAGACCCTGAATAGAGAGACAACACAGACCCTGAATAGGAGATCCCCAGACCCTGAATAGAGAGACACTCCAGATACTTAATAGGAGACACCCCAGACCCTCAATAGAGCGAAACTCCTGACACTGAATAGTGAGAGACCCCAGACCCCGGATGGAGAGAGAAACTCCAGAGCCTGAATAGAGAGAGACCCCAGACCCTGAATAGAGGGACACCGCAGACCCTGAATAGAGAGACACGCCAGACCCTGAAAAGAGAGACATCCCAGACCCTGAATAGAGAGACACCCCAGACCCTGAATATGAGATCCCCAGACCCTGAATAGACAGAGACCCCAGACCCTGAATAGAGAGACACGCCAGACCCTGAATAGAGAGACACTCCAGAACCTAAATAGAGAGACAATCCAGACCCTGAATAGAGAGACACCCCAGACCCTGAATAGAGAGACACCCCAGACCCTGAAGAGGAGACACCCCTGACCCTGAATACACAGAGAACCCAGACCCTGAATAGAGAGACACCCAGGACCGTGAATAGAGAGGCACCCCAGACCCTGAATAGTGAGAGACACCCCAGACCCTGAATCGAGAGAGAGACTCCAGAACCTGAATAGAGAGAGACCCCAGACCCTGATTAGAGAGACACCCCAGACCCTGAATAGGAGACAAACCAGACCCTGAATAGAAAATGACCCCAGACCCTGAATAGAGAGACACCCCAGATCCTGAATAGTGAGAGATCCCAGACCCCGAATGGAGAGATACACTCCAGACCCTGAAAAGAGAGAGACCCCAGCCCCTGAATAGGGAGACCCTCCAGTCTCTGAATAGAGAGAGACCACAGACCCTGAATAGAGAGAGACCCCAGACCCTGAATACAGAGACACTCCAAACCCGAAATAGAGAGACACACCAGACCCTGAATAGAGAGACACTCCAGACCCTGAATAGAGAGACACCCCAGACCCTGAACAGAAATGCACTCCAGACACTCAATAGAGAGACACTCCAGACCCAGAACAGAGAGACACCCCTGACCCTGAATAGAGTGACAACCCAGACCCTGAATAGAGACCACAGACCCTGAATAGACAGAGTCCTCAGACCCTGAATAGAGAGACAACACAGACCCTGAATAGGAGATCCCCAGACCCTGAATAGAGAGACACTCCAGATACTTAATAGGAGACACCCCAGACCCTCAATAGAGTGAAACTCCTGACACTGAATAGTGAGAGACCCCAGACCCCGGATGGAGAGAGAAACTCCAGAGCCTGAATAGAGAGAGACCCCTGACCCTGAATGGAGAGACACGCCAGACCCTGAATAGACAGAGACCCCAGACCCTGAATAGAGAGACACCCAGGACCGTGAATAGAGAGACACCCCAGACCCTGAATAGTGAGAGAACCCAGACCCTGAACAGAGAGACAATCCAGACTCTGAATAGAAAGAGACCCCAGACCTTGAATAGGGAGCGACACCAGATCCTGAATAGAGAGACACCCCAGACCCTGAATAGAGAGACACCGCAGACCCTGAATAGAGAGACACGCCAGACCCTGAAAAGAGAGACACCCCAGACCCTGAATAGAGAGACACCTCAGACCCTGAATAGAGAGACACCGCAGACCCTGAATAGAGAGACACGCCAGACCCTGAAAAGAGAGACACCCCAGACCCTGAATAGGAGACAAACAAGACCCTGAATAGTGAGAGACCCCAGACCCCGAATGGAGAGATACACTCCAGACCCTGTAAAGAGAGAGACCCCAGACCCTGAATAGAGAGACCCTCCAGACCCTGAATAGAGAGAGACCACAGACCCTGAATAGAGAGAGACCCCAGACCTTGAATAGAGGGACTCCCCAGACCCTGAATAGAGAGAGACCCCAGATCCTGAATAGAGAGACACTCCAGACCCTGAAAAGAGAGACACCCCAGACCCTGAATAGGGAGACCCTCCAGACCCTGAATAGAGAGAGACCCCAGACCCTGAATAGGGAGACCCTCCAGACCCTGAATAGAGAGAGACAACAGACCCTGAATGAAGAGAGACTCCAGACCCTGAATAGAGGGACTCCCCAGACCCTGAATAGAGAGAGACCCCAGATCCTGAATAGAGAGACACACCAGACCCTGAATAGAGAGACACTCCAGACCCTGAATAGAGAGAAACCCCGGAACCAGAATACAGAGAGACCCCAGACCCTGAATAGACGGAGACCCCAGACCCTGAATAGAGAGACAATCCCAGACCCTGAATAGAGCGACACCCCAGACCGTGAATAGTGGCAGACCCCAGACCCTGAGTGGAGAGAGACCACAGACCCTGAATGGAGAGAGACCCCAGATCCTGAATAGAGAGTCACTCCAGACCCTGAATAGAGAGACACTCCAGACCCTGAATAGAGAGACAAACCCAGACCCTGAATAGAGAGACACCCCAGACCTTGAATAGAGAGAAACCCCAGACCCTGAATAGAGAGACACCCCAGACCCTGAATAGAAAGACACTCCAGACCCTGAATAGAGACAGAGCCCAGACCCTGAATAGGAGATATCCCAATCCCTAAATACAGAGACACTCCAGACCCTGAATAGAGAGACACTCCAGACCCTGAATAGAGAGAGACCCCAGACTCTGAATAGAGAGACACTCGAGACCCTGAATAGAGATAGACCCCAGACCCTGAATAGAGAGAAACCCCAGATCCTGAATAGTGAGAGACCCCAGACCCTGAATAGAGAGACACCCCAGTCCCTGAATAGAGAGAGACCCCAGACCCTGAATAGAGAGACACTCGAGACCCTGAATAGAGAGAGACCCCAGACCCTGAATAGAGAGACACCCCAGACCGTGAATAGAGAGACACACCAGTCCTTTAATAGACAGACCCCAGACCCTGAATAGAGAGACTCCACACCCTGAATAGAGAGAGACCCCAGACCCTGAATAGAGAGACACCCAGATCCTGAATAGAGAGACACTCCAGACCCTGAATAGAGAGACACCCCAGACCCTGAATAGAGAGACACCCCAGACCCTGAATAGAGAGACACCGCAGACCCCGAACAGAGAGACACCCCTGACCCTGAATAGAGAGACACCCCAAACCATGAATAGAGAGACAGCCCAGACCCTGAGTAGAGAGACACCGCAGACCCTGAATAGAGATTCACCCCAGACCCTGAATAGAGAGACACCCCAGACCCTGAATAGAGAGATACCCCAGACCCTGAATAGAGAGACACCCCAGACCCTGAATAGAGAGACACCCCAGACCCTGAATAGGAGACACCTCAGACTCTGAATAGAGAGACAAACCTGACCCTGAATAGAGAGACTGTCCAGACCCTAAATAGAGAGGCACCCCAGAAACTGAATAGGATATCCCCAGACCCGCAATAGAGAGAAACTCCAGACACTGAATAGTGAGAGACACCAGAACCCGGATGGAGAGAGACAATCCAGACCCTGATAGAGAGAGACGATAGACCCTGAATAGAGAGACACTCCAGACCCTGAATAGAGAGATACTCCAGATCCTGAATAGAGAGACACCCCAGACCCTGAATAGAGAGACACCGCAGACCCTGAATAGAGAGACACCCCAGAACCTCAATAGAGAGATACCCCAGACCCTGAATAGAGAGACACCCCAGACCCTGAATAGAGAGACACCCCAGACCGTGAATAGGAGACACCTCAGACCCTGAATAGAGAGACAAACCTGACCCTGAATAGAGAGACAGTCCAGACCCTGAATAGAGAGGCACCCCAGAAACTGAAAAGGATATCCCCAGACCCTCAATAGAGAGAAACTCCAGACACTGAATAGTGAGAGACACCAGAACCCGGATGGAGAGAGACAATCCAGACCCTGATAGAGAGAGACGATAGACCCTGAATAGAGAGACACTCCAGACCCTGAATAGAGAGATACTCCAGATCCTGAATAGAGAGACACCCTAGACCCTGAATAGAGAGTCACCGCAGACCCTGAATAGAGAGACATCCCAGACCCTGAATAGAGAGACACCCCAGACCCTGAAAAGAGAGACACCCCAGACCCTGAATAGAGAGACACCACAGACCCTGAATAGAGATACAACACAGACCCTGAATAGTGAGAGACCCCAGACCCCGAAAGGAGAGATACACTCCAGACCCGGAATAGAGAGAGACCCCAGACCCTGAATAGAGAGAAACCCCAGATCCTGAATAGTGAGTGACCCCAGACCCTGAATAGAGAGACATTCCAGACCCTGAATAGAGAGACACCCCAGACCTTGAAAAGAGAGACAACCCAGACCCTGAATAGAGAGACACCACAGACCCTGAATAGAGATACAACACAGACCCTGAATAGTGAGAGACCCCAGACCCCGAAAGGAGAGATACACTGCAGACCCGGAATAGAGAGGGACCCCTGACCCTGAATAGAGAGAGACACTCGAGACCCTGAATAGAGAGAGACACCAGACACTGAATAGAGAGACAATCCAGACCCTGAATAGAGAGACAACCCAGACCCTGAATAGAGAGACACCCCAAACCCTGAATAGAGAGAGACACCAGACCCTGAATAGAGAGACACCCCGACTCTGAATAGAGAGACACCCCAGAACCTGAATAGAGAGACAAACCTGACCCTGAATAGAGAGACAAACCTGACCCTGAATAGGAGACACCTCAGACCCTGAATAGAGAGACATCCCAGACCCTGAATAGAGAGACACCCCAGACCCTGAATATGAGATCCCCAGACCCTGAATAGACAGAGACCCCAGACCCTGAATAGAGAGAAACACCAGACCCTGAATAGAGAGAGACCCCAAACCCTGAATAGAGAGACACCCCAGACCCTGAATAGAGAGACACCCCAGACCCTGAAAAGAGAGACACCCCAGACCCTGAATATAGAGACATCCCAGACCCTGAAAAGAGAGACACCCCAGACACTGAAAAGAGAGACACCCCAGAACCTGAATATAGAGACATCCCAGACCCTGAAAAGAGAGACACCCCAGACCCTGAAAAGGGAGACACCCCAGAACCTGAATAGAGAGACACCCCAGACCCTGATTAGTGAGAGACCCCAGACCACGAAAGGAGAGATACACTCCAGACCCTGAATAAGAGAGACACTCGAGACCCTGAATAGAGAGACACCCCAGACCCTGAATAGAGAGACACTCGAGACCCTGAATAGAGAGACACCCCAGACCCTGAATAGAGAGACACTCGAGACCCTGAATAGAGAGAGACCCCTGACCCTGAATAGAGAGACACTCCTGATCCTGAATAGAGAGACACTCTAAACCTGAATAGAGAGACACTCCAGACCCTCAAAGAGAGACACCCCAGACCCTGAATAGAGAGACACTCGAGACCCTGAATAGAGAGACACCCCAGACCCTGAATAGAGAGACACTCGAGACCCTGAATAGAGAGACACCCCAGACCCTGAATAGAGAGACACTCGAGACCCTGAATAGAGAGAGACCCCTGACCCTGAATAGAGAGACACTCCTGATCCTGAATAGAGAGACACTCTAAACCTGAATAGAGAGACACTCCAGACCCTCAAAGAGAGACACCCCAGACCCTGAATAGAGAGACACCGCTGACCCTGAACAGAGAGACACCCCAGACCCTGAATAGAGAAGCACCACAGACCCTGAATAGAGAGACATCCCAGACCCTGAATAGAGAGACACCCCAGACCCTGAATATAGAGCCACCCCAGACCCTGAATAGAGAGACACCCCAGACCCTGAATAGAGAGACACCCCAGACCCTGAATAGAGAGACACCACAGTCCCTGAATAGAGAGACACCCCAGACCCTGAATAGAGAGACACCCCAGACCCTGAATAGAGAGACACCACAGTCCCTGAATACAGAGACACCCCAGACCCTGAATAGAGAGACACCCCAGACCCAGAATAGAGTGACACCCCAGACCCTGAATAGACAGAGACCCCAGACCCTGAATAGTGAGAGAACCCAGACCTGGAATAGAGAGAGACCCCAGACCCTGAACAGAGAGACACTCCAGACCCTGAATAGAGAGACACCCCAGACCCTGAATAGAGTGACACCGCAGACCCTGAACAGAGAGACACCCCTGACCCTGAATAGAGATACACCCCAGACCCTGAATAGAGAGAGACCCCAGACCCTGAGTAGAAAGAGTCCCCAGACCCTGAATAGGAGACACCTCAGACCCTGAATAGAGAGACAACCCTGACCCTGAATAGAGAGAAACCCCGGAACCAGAATACAGAGAGACCCCAGACTCTGAATAGGAGACACACCAGACCCTGAATAGACGGAGACCCCAGACCCTGAATAGAGAGACAATCCCAGACCCTGAATAGAGCGACACCCCAGACCGTGAATAGTGGCAGACCCCAGACCCTGAATGGAGAGAGACCCCAGATCCTGAATAGAGAAACACCCCAGACCCTGAATAGAGAGACACCCCAGACCCTGAATAGAGAGACACCACAGTCCCTGAATACAGAGACACCCCAGACCCTGAATAGAGATACACCCCAGACCCAGAATAGAGTGACACCCCAGACCCTGAATAGAGAGAGACCCCAGACCCTGATTAGACAGAGACCTCAGACCCTGAATAGAGAGACACCCCAGACCCTGAATAGACAGAGACCCCAGACCCTGAATAGTGAGAGAACCCAGACCTGGAATAGAGAGAGACCCCAGACACTGAACAGAGAGACACTCCAGACCCTGAATAGAGAGAGACCCCGCACCCTGAATAGAGAGACACCGCAGACCCTGAATAGAGATACACCCCAGACCCTGAATAGAGAGAGACCCCAGACCCTGAGTAGAAAGAGTCCCCAGACCCTGAATAGGAGACACCTCAGACCCTGAATAGAGAGAGACCCCAGACCCTGAGTAGAAAGAGTCCCCAGACCCTGAATAGGAGACACCTCAGACCCTGAATAGAGAGACAACCCTGACCCTGAATAGAGAGAAACCCCGGAACCAGAATACAGAGAGACCCCAGACTCTGAATAGGAGACACACCAGACCCTGAATAGACGGAGACCCCAGACCCTGAATAGAGAGACAATCCCAGACCCTGTATAGAGCGACACCCCAGACCGTGAATAGTGGCAGACCCCAGACCCTGAATGGAGAGAGACCCCAGATCCTGAATAGAGAGTCACTCCAGACCCTGAATAGAGAGACACTCCAGACCCTGAATAGAGAGACACTCCAGACCCTCAATAGAAAGATACTCAAGGCCCTGAATACAGACAGAGCCCAGACCCTGAATAGGAGACATCCCAGTCCCTCAATAGAGAGACACTCCAGACCCTCAATAGAGAGAGACCCCAGACCCTGAATAGAGAGAGACCACAGACCTTGAATAGAAAGAGACCCCAGACCCTGAAGAGACAGAGACCCCAGACCCGGAATAGAGAGACACTCCTGATCCTGAATAGCGAGACACCCCTGACCCTGAATAGAGAGACACCCCAGTCCCTGAATAGAGAGACACCCCAGATCCTGAATAGAGAGCGACCCCAGTCCCTGAATAGAGAGACACCCCAGAACCTGAATAGGAGACACCCCAGCCCCTGAATAGACAGTGAACCCAGACCTTGCATAGAGAGACAAACCAGACCCTGATTAGTGAGAGACCCCAGACACCGAAAGGAGAGATACACTCCAGACCCTGAATAGAGAGAGACCCCAGACCCTGAATAGAGAGACACTCCAGACCCTGAATAGAGAGACACCGCAGACCCTGAAGAGAGAGACACCCCAGAACCTGAATAGAGAGACACCCCAGAACCTGAATAGAGAGACTCCCCACACCCTGAATAGAGAGACACCCCAGAACCTGAATAGAGAGACTCCCCACACCCTGAATAGAGAGACACCCCAGACCCTGAATAGAGAGAGACCCCAGACCCTGAATAGGAGACACCTCAGACCCTGAATAGAGAGACAAACCTGACCCTGAATAGAGAGGCACCCCAGAAACTGAATAGGAGATCCCCAGACCCTGAATAGAGAGAGACCCCGGACCCTGAATAGACAAAGACACCAGACCCTGAATAGAGAGACACTCCAGACCCTGAATAGAGAGAGACCCGAGGCCCTGAATAGAGAGAGACTCCAGACCCTGAATAGAGAGACACCCCAGACCCTGAATAGAGAGGCACCCCAGAAACTGAATAGGAGACACCTCAGACCCTGAATAGAGAGGCACCCCAGAAACTGAATAGGAGATCCCCAGACCCTGAATAGAGAGAGACCCCGGACCCTGAATAGACAAAGACACCAGACCCTGAATAGAGAGAGACTCGAGACCCTGAATAGAGAGACACTCCAGACCCTGAATAGAGAGACACTCGAGACCCTGAATAGAGAGACACTCCAGACCCTGAATAGAGAGACACTCGAGACCCTGAATAGAGAGACACTCGAGACCCTGAATAGAGAGACACTCCAGACCCTGAATAGAGAGACACTCGAGACCCTGAATAGAGAGACACTCCAGACCCTGAATAGAGAGACACTCCAGACCCTGAATAGAGAGACACTCGAGACCCTGAATAGAGAGACACTCCAGACCCTGAATAGAGAGACACTCGAGACCCTGAATAGAGAGACACTCCAGACCCTGAATAGAGAGACACTCCAGACCCTGAATAGAGAGACACTCCAGACCCTGAATAGAGAGACACTCGAGACCCTGAATAGAGAGACACTCCAGACCCTGAATAGAGAGACACTCGAGACCCTGAATAGAGAGACACTCCAGACCCTGAATAGAGAGACACTCCAGACCCTGAGCAGAAAGGCACTCCGACCGTCAATAGAGAGACACCACAGACCCTCAATAGAGATTCCGCAGACCCTTAATAGAGATACACCCCAGACCCTGAACAGAGTGAGACCCCGTACCCTGAGTAGACAGGGACCTCAGACCCTGAAAAGAGAGACATCCCAGACCCTGAATAGAGAGAGACCCCAGACCCTGAATAGAGAGAGACCCCAGACCCTGAAAAGAGAGAGACCGCAGACCCTGAATAGGAGACACACCACACCCTGAATAGGAGACACTACAGACCCTCAATAGAGAAACACTCCAGACACTGAATAGAGAGACACTCCAGACGCTGAATAGAGAGAGACTCCGGACCCTGAATAGAGAGTCACTCCAGACCCTGAATAGGAGACACCCCAGACCCTGAATAGATTAGACCACAGACCCTGAATAGTGAGAGACCTCAGACACTGAATGGAGAGAGACACTCCAGACCTTGAATAGAGAGAGACACCAGACCCTGAATAGAGAGACACTCCAGACCCTGAATAGAGAGAGACCGCAGACCCTGAATAGAGAGAGACCTCTGGCCCTGAATAGAGAGACATTCCAGACCCTGAATAGAGAGACACCCCAGACCCTGAATAGAGAGACACCACAGACCCTGAATAGAGAGACACCCCAGAACCTGAATAGAGAGACATCGCAGACCCTGAATAGAGAGACACAGCAGACCCTGAATAGAGAGACACCCCAGACCCTGAATAGAGAGACACCCCAGACCCTGAAAAGAGAGACACCCCAGACCCTGAATAGAGAGACACCGCAGACCCTGAATAGAGTGACACCCCAGACCCTGAATAGACAGACACCCCAGACCCTGAATAGAGAGACACCCCAGACCCTGAATAGAGATACACCCCAGACCCTGAATAGTGAGAGTCCACAGACCCCAAATGGAGAGATACACTCCAGACCCTGAATAGAGAGAGACCTCAGACCCTAAATAGATGGAGACCCCTGACCCTGAATAGAGAGACAATCCCCAAACCCTGAATAGAGCAACACCCCAGACCCTGAATAGTGAGTGACCCCAAACCCTGAATAGAGAGGCACCCCAGACCCTGAATAGGAGACACCACAGACCATGAATAGAGAGACACCCCAGACACTTAATAGGAGACACCCCAGACCCTCAATAGAGAAACACGCCAGACCCTGAATAGTGAGTGACCCCAAACCCTGAATAGAGAGACACTCCAGACCCTAAATAGAGAGAGTCCCCAGATCCTGAATCGAGAGAGTCACTCCAGACCCTGAATAGAAAGAGACCCCAGACCCTGAATAGAGAGACAATCCAGAACCTAAATAGAGAGACTCCCCATACCCTGAAGAGAGAGACACCTCAGACCCGGAATAGACAGACAACCCAGACCCTGAAAAGAGAGATACCTCCGACCCTGAATATAGAGACAACCCCGACCCTGAATAGGAGACACCCCAGACCCTGAATAGGAGACACCCCAGACCCTGAATGGACAGTGACCCCAGATCCTGAATAGAGAGACACCACAGACCCTGAATACAGAGACACCACAGACCCTGAATACAGAGAGAGCCCAGCCCCTGAAGAGGAGACATCCCAGTCCCTGAATAGAGAGACACTCCAGAGCCTCAATAGAGAGACACTCCACACCCTCAATAGACAGAGAAACCAGACCCTGAATAGAGAGAGACCACAGACCCTGAATAGACATAGACCCCAGACCCTGAATAGACAGAGACCCCAGATCCTGAATAGAGAGAGACCCAGGACCCTGAATAGAGAGACACTCCAGATCGTGAATAGAGAGACACCACAGACCCTGAATAGTGAGAGACCTCAGACACTGAATAGAGAGACACTCCAGACCCTGAATGGAGAGAGACCCCAGACCCTGAATAGAGAGAGACACCGGACCCTGAATAGAGAGAGACCCCAGGGCCTGAATAGAGAGTGACCCCAGACCCTGAATAGATAGACACCCCAGACACTGAATAGAGAGACACCGCACACCCTGAATAGAGAGAGACCCCAGACCCTGAATAGAGAGACACCGCAGACCCTGAATAGAGAGAGATCCCAGACCCTGAATATGAGACATCCCAGACCCTCAATAGAGAGACTCTCCAGACCCTCAATAGAGAGACACTCCAGACCCTCAATAGAGAGAGACCCCAGACCCTGAATAGAGAGACACCCCAGACCCTGAATAGAGAGACACCCCAGACCATGATAGAGAGACACCCCAGACTCTGAATAGAGAGAAACCCCAGACCCTGAATAGAGAGACACCGCAGACCCTGAACAGAGAGACACCCCAGACCCTGAATAGAGAGAGACCCCAGACCCTGAATAGAGAGAGACCCCAGACCCTGAATAGAGAGACACCGCAGACCCTGAAGAGAGAGACACCACAGACCCTCAATAGAGATACACCCTAGACCCTGAATAGTGAGAGACCCCAGACCCTGAAAAGAGAGAGACCGCAGACCCTGAATAGGAGACACCCCAGACCCTGAATAGAGAGACACCCCAGAGCCTGAATAGAGAGGCACCCCACACCCTGAATAGGAGACACCACAGACCATGAATAGAGAGACACCCCAGACACTTAATAGGAGACACCCCAGACCCTCAATAGAGAAACACGCCAGACCCTGAATAGTGAGAGTCCCCAGATCCTGAATAGAGTGACACCCCAGACCCTGAATAGAGAGACACCCCAGACCCTGAATAGAGAGACACCCCAGATCCTGAATAGAGTGACACCCCAGACCCTGAATAGAGAGACACCCCAGACCCTGAATAGAGAGACACCCCAGACCCTGAATAGAAAGACACTCCAGACCCTCAATAGAAAGACACTCAGGACCCTCACTAGAGATACACCCCAGACCCTGAATAGACAGAGACCCCAGACCCTGAATAGAGAGAGAACGCAGACCCTGAATCGAGAGAGTCACTCCAGACCCTGAATAGAGAGACACCCCAGACCCTGAATAGAAAGACACTCCAGACCCTGAATAGAGAGACAACCCCGACCCTGAATAGGAGACACCCCAGACCCTGAATAGGAGACACCCCAGACACTTAATAGGAGACACCCCAGACCCTCAATAGAGAAACACGCCAGACCCTGAATAGAGAGACATCCCAGACCCTGAATAGACAGTGACCCCAGACCCTGAATAGAGAGACACCCCAGACCCTGAATAGAGAGACATCCCAGACCCTGAATAGACAGTGACCCCAGACCCTGAATAGAGAGACACCCCAGACCCTGAATAGAGAGACACCCCAGACCCTGAATAGTGAGAGACCCCAGACCCCGAAAGGAGAGATACACACCAGACCCTGAATACAGAGAGACCCCAGACTCTGAATAGAGAGACACTCTAGACCGTGAATAGAGATAGACAACAGACACTGAATAGAGAGACACTCCAGACCCTGAATAGAGAGAGACCCCAGACCCTGAATCGAGAGACACTCCAGATCCTAAATAGAGAGACACTCCAGACCCTGAATAGAGCGATACCCTAGACCCTGAATAGTGAGTGACCCCAGACCCTGAATGGAGAGAGAGCCCAGATCCGGAATAGAGAGACACTCCAAACCCTAAATAGAGAGACACCCCAGACCCTGAATAGAGAGACACCCCAGACCCTGAATAGAGAGAGAGCCCAGACCTTGAATATAGAGACACCACAGACCCTGAATAGAGAGAGAGCCCAGCCATTGAAGAGGAGACATCCCAGTCCCTCAATAGAGAGACACTCCAGAGCCTCAATAGAGAGACACTCCACACCCTCGATAGACAGAGAAATCAGACCCTGAATAGAGAGAGAGCACAGAACCTGAATAGACATAGACCCCAGACCCTGAATAGAGAGACACCGCAGACCCTGAATTGAGAGAGATCCCAGACCCTGAATATGAGACATCCCAGACCCTGAATAGAGAGACTCTCCAGACCCTCAATAGAGAGACACTCCAGACCCTCAATAGAGAGAGACCCCAGACCATGAATAGAGAGAGACCCCAGACCCTGAATAGAGAGACACCGCAGACCCTGAATAGAGAGACACCCCAGACCCTGAATAGAGAGACACCGCAGACCCTGAATAGAGAGACACCCCAGACCCTGACTAGAGAGACACCCCAGACCCTCAATAGAGAGACACCCCAGACCCTGAATAGAGAGAGACCCCAGACCCTGAAAAGAGAGAGACCGCAGACCCTGAATAGGAGACACCCCAGACCCTGAATAGAGAGACACCCCAGAGCCTGAATAGAGAAACACCCCAGGCCCTGAATAGGAGACACCACAGACCATGAATAGAGAGACACCCCAGACACTTAATAGGAGACACCCCAGACCCTCAACAGAGAAACACGCCAGGCCCTGAATAGAGAGAGACCCCAGACCCTGAATAGAGAGACACCGCAGACCCTGAATAGAGAGACACCCCAGACCCTGAATAGAGATACACCACAGACTCTGAATAGTGAGAGACCCCAGACCCCTAAAGGAGAGATACACTCCAGACCCTGAATACAGAGAGACCCCAGACTCTGAATAGAGAGACACTCGAGACCGTGAATAGAGATAGACAACAGACACTGAATAGAGAGACACTCCAGACCCTGAATAGAGAGAGACCCCAGACCCTGAATAGAGAGACACCCCAAACCCTCAATAGAGCGACACCCTAGACCCTGAATAGTGAGTGACCCCAGACCCTGAATAGAGAGACACTCCAGACCCTGAATAGAGAAACAGTCCAGACCCTGAATAGAGAGACACCACAGACCCTGAATAGAGAGAGACCCCAGACCCTGAATAGGAGACACCTCAGACCCTGAATAGAGAGACACCGCAGACCCTGAGCAGAAAGGCACACCAGACCCTGAATAAAGAGACACCACCGACCCTCAATAGAGAGACACCGCAGACCCTTAATAGAGATACACCCCAGACCCTGAATAGAGAGACACCCCAGACACTGAATAGAGAGATACCCCAGACCCTGAAAAGAGAGAGACCGCAGACCCTGAATAGGAGACACCCCAGACCCTGAATAGATAGAGACCCCAGACCCTGAATAGTGAGGCACCCCAGACCCTGAATAGGAGACACCACAGACCATGAATAGAGAGACACCCCAGACCCTGAATAGAGAGACACCCCAGACCCTGAATAGAGAGACACCTCAAACCCTGAATAGAGAGGCACCACAGATCCTGAATAGGAGACACCCCAGACCATGAATAGTGAGACACCCCAGACCCTTAATAGGATACACCCCAAACCCTCAATAGAGAGACACTCCAGACACTGAATAGAGAGACACCCCAGACCCCGAATGGAGAGAGAAACTCCAGACCCTGAATAGAGAGACACCACAGACCATGAATTGAGAGACACCCCAGACCCTGAATAGAGAAACACGCCAGACCCGGAATAGAGAGAGACGCCAACCCTGAATAGAGAGAGTCCCCAGACCCTGAATAGAGAGACACCCCAGACCCTGAATAGGAGACACCCCAGACCCTGAATAGAGAGAGACCCCAGACACTGAATAGAGAAACACCCCGGACAATGAATAGAGAGAGACCCGAGGCCCTGAATAGAGAGACACCCCAGACCCTGAATAGAGAGACACGCCAGACCCTGAATAGAGAGACACCCCAGACCCTGAATAGAGTGAGACCCCATACTCTGAATAGACTGAGACCTCAGACCCTGAATAGAGAGAGACCCCAGACCCTGAAAAGAGAGAGACCCCAGACCCTGAATAGAGGGACTCCCCAGACCCTGAATAGAGAGACACCCTAGATCCTGAATAGAGAGACACACCAGACCCTGAATAGGAGACACCCCAGACCTTGAATAGAGAGACTCTCCAGACCTGAATTGAGAGAGACCCCAGACCCTGAATAGAGAGCGACCCCAGACCCTGAATAGACAGAGACCCCAGACCCTGACTAGACAGAGGCTCCAGAACTTGAATAGAGAAACACCCCAGACCCTGAATAGGAGACACCCCAGACCCTGAATATACAGAGACCCCAGACCATGAATAGTGAGAGAACCCAGACCCTGAATGGAGAGAGACACTCCAGACCCTGAATAGACAGAGACCCCAGATGCTGAATAGAGAGAAACTCCAGACCCTGAATAGATGGAGACCGCTGACCCTGAATAGAGCGACACCCCAGACCCTGAATAGTGATTGACCCCAGACCCTGAATGGAAAGAGACACTCCAGACCCTGAATAGAGAGAGACCCCAGACCCTGAATAGAGAGACACCCCAGACCCTGAATAGAGAGACACCCCAGACCCTGAATAGAGAGACACCCCAGACCCTGAATAGAGAGACACCCCAGATCCGGAATAGAGAGATACACCAGACCCTGAATAGAGAGACACTTCAGACCCTGAATAGAGAGACACCCCAGACCCTGAATAGAGAGACACCCCAGACCCTGAATAGAGAGACACCCCAGACCCTGAATAGAGAGACACCCCAGACCCTGAATAGAGAGAGACCCCAGACACTGAATAGAAAGACACCCGAGACCCTGAATAGAGCGACATCCCAGACCCTGAATAGAGAGACACTCCAGACCCTGAATAGGAGACACCCCAGACCCTGAATACAGAGGCACCACAGACCCTGAATAGAGAGAGAGCCCAGCCCCTGAATAGGAGACATCCCAGTCCCTCAATAAAGAGACACTCCAGAGCCTCAATAGAGAGACAATCCACACCCTCAATAGACAGAGAATCCAGACCCTGAATGGCGAGAGACCCAAGACCCTGAATAGAGAGAGACCACAGAACCTGAATAGTCATAGACCCCAGACCCTGAAGAGACAGAGAGCCCAGACCCTGAATAGTGAGAGACCCCAGACCCTGAATAGAGAGAGACCCCAGACCCTGAATAGGAGACACCCCAGACCCTGAATAGACCGAGACCCCAGACCCTGAATAGAGAGACACCCCAGACCCTGAATAGACAGAGACCCCAGACCCTGAATAGAGAGACACTCGAGACCCTGAATAGAGAGACAGTCCAGACCCTGAATAGAGAGAGATTCCAGACCCTGAATAGGAGACACCCCAGACCCCGAATGGAGAGAGAAACTCCAGACCCTGAATAGAGTGAGACCCCAGACCCTGAATAGAGAGACACGCCAGACCCTGAATAGAGAGAGATCCCAGACCCTGAATAGGAGACACCCCAGACCCTGAATAGACCGAGACCCCAGACCCTGAATAGAGAGACACCCCAGACACTGAATAGACAGAGACCCCAGACCCTGAATAGTGAGAGACCGCAGACCCTGAATAGAGAGACACCCCAGACCCTGAATAGAAAGACACCCGAGACCCTGAATAGAGAGACACCGCAGACCGTGAATAGAGAGACACCCCAGGCACTGAATAGTGAGAGACCCCAGACCCTGAATGGAGAGAGACACTCCAGACACTGAATAGAGAGAGAGCCCAGACCCTGAATAGAGAGACACCCCAGGCCCTGAATGGAGAGAGACACTCCAGACCCTGAATGGAGAGAGAGCCGAGACCCTGAATAGAGAGACACCCCAGACCCTGAATAGAGAGAAACTCCAGTCCACGAATAGAGAGACACGCCAGACCCTGAATAGAGAGAGACCCCAGACCCTGAATAGAGAGACACCCCAGACCCTGAATAGAGAGACACCCCTGACCCTGAATAGAGAGAGACCGCAGACACAGAATAGAGAGACACCCCAGACCCTGAATAGAGAGACACCCCAGACCCTGAATAGAGAGAGACCCCAGACACTGAATAGAAAGACACCCGAGACCCTGAATAGAGCGACATCCCAGACCCTGAATAGAGAGACACTCCAGACCCTGAATAGGAGACACCCCAGACCCTGAATACAGAGGCACCACAGACCCTGAATAGAGAGAGAGCCCAGCCCCTGAATAGGAGACATCCCAGTCCCTCAATAAAGAGACACTCCAGAGCCTCAATAGAGAGACAATCCACACCCTCAATAGACAGAGAATCCAGACCCTGAATGGCGAGAGACCCAAGACCCTGAATAGAGAGAGACCACAGAACCTGAATAGTCATAGACCCCAGAAACTGAATAGACATAGACCCCAGACCCTGAAGAGACAGAGAGCCCAGACCCTGAATAGTGAGAGACCCCAGACCCTGAATAGAGAGAGACCCCAGACCCTGAATAGGAGACACCCCAGACCCTGAATAGACCGAGACCCCAGACCCTGAATAGAGAGACACCCCAGACCCTGAATAGACAGAGACCCCAGACCCTGAATAGAGAGACACTCGAGACCCTGAATAGAGAGACAGTCCAGACCCTGAATAGAGAGAGATTCCAGACCCTGAATAGGAGACACCCCAGACCCCGAATGGAGAGAGAAACTCCAGACCCTGAATAGAGTGAGACCCCAGACCCTGAATAGAGAGACACGCCAGACCCTGAATAGAGAGAGATCCCAGACCCTGAATAGGAGACACCCCAGACCCTGAATAGACCGAGACCCCAGACCCTGAATAGAGAGACACCCCAGACACTGAATAGACAGAGACCCCAGACCCTGAATAGTGAGAGACCGCAGACCCTGAATAGAGAGACACCCCAGACCCTGAATAGAAAGACACCCGAGACCCTGAATAGAGAGACACCGCAGACCGTGAATAGAGAGACACCCCAGGCACTGAATAGTGAGAGACCCCAGACCCTGAATGGAGAGAGACACTCCAGACACTGAATAGAGAGAGAGCCCAGACCCTGAATAGAGAGACACCCCAGGCCCTGAATGGAGAGAGACACTCCAGACCCTGAATGGAGAGAGAGCCCAGACCCTGAATAGAGAGACACCCCAGACCCTGAATAGAGAGAAACTCCAGTCCACGAATAGAGAGACACGCCAGACCCTGAATAGAGAGAGACCCCAGACCCTGAATAGAGAGACACCCCAGACCCTGAATAGGAGACACCCCAGACCGTGAATAGAGAGACATCCCAGACACTGAATAGTGAGAGACCCCAGACCCTGAATGGAGAGATACACTCCAGACCCTGAATAGAGAGAGACCCCAGACCCTGAATAGAGAGACACCCCAGACCCTGAATAGAGAGACACCCCTGACCCTGAATAGAGAGAGACCGCAGACACAGAATAGAGAGACACCCCAGACCCTGAATAGGAGACACCCCAGACCGTGAATTGGAGACACCCAAGAAACTGAATAGTGAGAGACCCCAGACCCTGAATGGAGAGAGACACTCCAGACCCTGAATAGAGAGAGACCACAGAACCTGAATAGACATAGACCCCAGAAACTGAATAGACATAGATCCCAGACCCTGAATAGACAGAGAGCCCAGACCCTGAATAGAGAGAGACCCCAGACCCTGAATAGAAAGACACCCCAGACTCTGAATAGTGAGAGACACCAGACACTGAATAGAGAGAGACCCCAGACCCTGATTAGACAGAGACCCCAGACCCTGAATAGAGTGACCCTCGAGACCCTGAATAGAGAGACAGTCCAGACCCTGAATAGAGAGAGACCCCAGACCCTGAATAGAGAGACACGCCAGACCTTGAATAGAGAGAGACCCCAGACCCTGAATAGGAGACACCCCAGACCCTGAATAGACAGAGACCCCAGACACTGAATAGAGAGACACCCCAGACCCTGAATAGACAGAGACCCCAGACCCTGAATAGTGAGAGACCCCAGACCCTGAATGGAGAGAGAGACACTCCAGACCCTGAATAGAGAGACACTCCAGACCCTGAATAGAGAGAGAGACCAGACCCTGAATAGAGAGACACCCCAGACCCTGAATAGAGAGAAACCCCAGACCCTGAATAGAGAGACACCACAGACCCTGAATAGGAGACACACCAGACCCTGAATAGGAGACACCCCAGACCCTGAAAAGAGAGAGACCCCAGACCCTGAATAGAGAGACCCCCCAGACCCTGAATAGGAGACACCCCAGACCCTCAATAGAGAGACACTCCAGACCCTGAATAGGAGACACCCCAGACCCTGAATAGAGAGACACCCCAGACCCTGAATAGGAGACACCCCAGACTCTGAATAGAGAGACACACCAGACCCTGAATAGGAGACATCCCAGACCCTCAATAGAGAGACACTCCAGACCCTCAATAGAGAGAGACCCCAGACCATGAATAGAGAGAGACCCCAGACCCTTAATAGACAGAGACCCAGACCCTGAATAGGAGACAACCCAGACCCAGAATAGACAGATACACCAGACCCTGAATAGAGAGACACCCCAGACCCTGAATAGAGAGACTCCCCAGACCCTGAATAGACAGAGATCCCAGACCCTGAATAGACAGATACACCAGACCCTGAATAGAGAGACACCCCAGACCCTGAATGGAGAGAAACCCTAGATCCTGAATAGAGAGACACCGCAGACACTGAATCGGGAGACAATTTAGACCCTGAATTGAGAGACACCACAGACCCTGAATAGAGAGACACCGCAGACCCTGAATATAGAGACAACCCAGACCCTGAATAGAGAGAGAACCCAGACCCTGAATAGACAGAGACCTCAGAACCTGAATGGAGAGTCTCCCCAGACCCTGAATAGAGAGACTCCCCAGACCCTGAATAGGAGACACCCCAGACCCTGAATAGAGAGATTCTCCAGACCCTGAATTGAGAGAGACTCCAGACCCTGAATAGAGAGCGAACCCAGACCCTGAATAGACAAAGACCCCAGACCCTGACTAAACAGAGACCCCAGACCCTGAATAGAGAAAAACCGCAGACCCTGAATAGAGAGACATCCCAGACACTTAATAGGAAACACCCCAGACCCTGAATAGAGAGACACCACAGACCCTGATTAGAGAGACACCCCAGACCCTGAATAGTGAGAGACCCCAGACTTCGAATGGAGAGAGACACTCCAGACACTGAATAGAGAGAGACCCCAGAGCCTGAATAGAGAGACCCTCCAGACCCTGAATAGACAGAGACCCCGGACCCTGAATAGAGAGAGACCCCAGACCCTGAATAGATAGACACCCCAGACCCTGAATAGAGAGAAACCCCAGTCCACGAATAGAGAGACACGCCACACCCTGAATAGAGAGAGACCCCAGACCCTGAATAGAGAGACACCACAGACCCTGAATAGAGAGAGACCGCAGACACAGAATAGAGAGACACCCCAGACCCTGAATAGGAGACACCCCAGACGTGAATAGAGAGACACCCCAGACACTGAATAGTGAGAGACCCCAGACCCTGAATGGAGAGAGACACTCCAGACCCTGAATAGAGAGAGAGCCCAGACCCTGAATAGAGAGAGACCCCAGACCCTCAATAGAGGGACACTCCAGACCCTCAATAGAGAGAGACCCCAGACCATGAATAGAGAGAGACCCCAGACCCTGAATAGAGAGACACCACAGACCCTGAATAGGAGACACCCCAGACCCTGAAGAGACACACCAGACCCTGAATAGGAGACACCCCAGACCCTGAATAGAGAGAGACCCCAGACCCTGAATAGAGAGACCCCACAGACTCTGAATAGGAGACACCCCAGACCCTCAATAGAGAGACCCCCCAGATCCTGAATAGGAGACACCCCAGACCCTGAATAGAGAGACACCCCAGACCCTGAATAGGAGACACCCCAGACTCTGAATAGAGAGAGAGCCCAGACCCTGAATAGGAAACATCCCAGACCCTCAATATAGAGACACTCCAGACCCTCAATAGAGAGACTCCCCAGACCATGAATAGAGAGAGACCCCTGACCCTGAATAGACAGATACACCAGACCATGAATAGACAGAGATCCCAGACCCTGAATAGGAGACAACGCAGACCCTGAATAGACAGAGACCCAGACCCTGAATAGGAGACAACCCAGACCCTGAATAGACAGATACACCAGACCCTGAATAGAGAGACACCCCAGACCCTGAATAGAGAGACTCCCCAGACCCTGAATAGACAGAGATCCCAGACCCTGAATAGACAGAGATCCCAGACCCTGAATAGGAGACAACCCAGACCCTGAATAGACAGATACACCAGACCCTGAATAGAGAGACACCGCAGACCCTGAATAGGGAGACAGTTTAGACCCTGAATAGAGAGACACCACAGACCCTGAATAGAGAGACACCGCAGACCCTGAATATAGAGACAACCCAGACCCTGAATAGAGAGAGAACCCAGACCCTGAATAGACAGAGAACCCAGACCCTGAATAGGAGACACCCCAGACCCTGAATAGAGAGACACCCCAGACCTTGAATAGGAGACACCCCAGACCCTAATAGAGAGATTCTCCAGACCATGAATTGAGAGAGACCCCAGACCCTGAAGAGAGAAACACCCCAGACCCTGAATAGACAGAGACCCCAGACCCTGACTAGACAGAGACCCCAGACCCTGAAGAGAGAAACACCCCAGACCCTGAATAGAGAGACACCGCAGACCCTGAATAGAGAGACACCCCAGACCCTGAATAGAGAGACACCCCAGACCCTGAATACAGAGAAACCCCAGACCCTGAATAGGAGACACCCCAGACCCTGAATAGACAGTGACCCCAGACCCCGAATAGAGAGACACCCCAGACCCTGAATAGTGAGAAACCCCAGACTTCGAATGGAGAGAGACCCTCCAGACCCTGAATAGAGAGATACCCCAGACCCTGAATAGAAAGACACCCCAGACCCTGAATAGAGAGACACTCCAGACCCTCAATAGAGAGAAACTCCAGACCCTGAATAGAGAGACACCCCTGACCCTGATTAGTGAGAGACCCCAGACCCTGAATAGGAGACACCCCAGACCCTGAATACAGAGACACCACAGACCCTGAATAGAGAGAGAGCCCAGTCCCTGAACAGGAGACATCCCAGTCCCTCAATAGAGAGACACTTCAGAGCCTCAATAGAGAGACACTCCACACCCTCAATAGACAGAGAAACCAGACCCTGAATAGAGAGAGACCACAGAACCTGAATAGACATAGACCCCAGAAACTGAATAGACAGAGACCCCAGACCCTGAATAGGAGACACCCCAGACCCTGAATAGACAGAGACCCCAGACCCTGAATAGAGAGAGACCCCAGACCCTGAATAGAGAGACACCCCAGACCCTGAATAGTGAGAGACCCCAGACCCTGAATAGACAGAGACCCCAGACCCTGAATAGAGAGACACCCCAGACCCTGAATAGACAGAGACCCGAGACCCTGAATAGAGAGACAGTCCAGACCCTGAATAGAGAGACACTCCAGACCCTGAATAGAGTGAGACCCCAGACCCTGAATAGGAGACACTCCAGACCCTGAATAGACCGAGACCCCAGACCCTGAATAGAGAGACACCCCAGACACTGAATAGACAGAGACCCCAGACCCTGAATAGTGAGAGACCGCAGACCCTGAATAGAGAGACACCCCAGACCCTGAATAGAAAGACACCCGAGACCCTGAATAGAGAGAAACCCCAGTCCACGAATAGAGAGACACCCCTGACCCTGAATAGAGAGAGACCCCAGTACACAGAATAGAGAGACACCCCAGACCGTGAATAGAGAGACACCCCAGGCACTGAATAGTGAGAGACCCCAGACCCTGAATGGAGAGAGACACTCCAGACCCTGAATAGAGAGAGAGCCCAGACCCTGAATAGAGAGACACCCCAGGCCCTGAATGGAGAGAGACACTCCAGACCCTGAATGGAGAGAGAGCCCAGACCCTGAATAGAGAGACACCCCAGACCCTGAATAGAGAGAAACTCCAGTCCACGAATAGAGAGACACGCCAGACCCTGAATAGAGAGAGACCCCAGACCCTGAATAGAGAGACACCCCAGACCCTGAATAGAGAGACACCCCTGACCCTGAATAGAGAGAGACCCCAGACCCTGAATAGAGAGACACCCCAGACCCTGAATAGAGAGACACCCCTGACCCTGAATAGAGAGAGACCCCAGACCCTGAATAGAGAGACACCCCAGACCCTGAATAGAGAGACACCCCTGACCCTGAATAGAGAGAGACCGCAGACACAGAATAGAGAGACACCCCAGACCCTGAATAGGAGACACCCCAGACCGTGAATAGAGAGACATCCCAGACACTGAATAGTGAGAGACCCCAGACCCTGAATGGAGAGATACACTCCAGACCCTGAATAGAGAGAGACCGCAGACACAGAATAGAGAGACACCCCAGACCCTGAATAGGAGACACCCCAGACCGTGAATTGGAGACACCCAAGAAACTGAATAGTGAGAGACCCCAGACCCTGAATGGAGAGAGACACTCCAGACCCTGAATAGAGAGAGACCACAGAACCTGAATAGACATAGACCCCAGAAACTGAATAGACATAGATCCCAGACCCTGAATAGACAGAGAGCCCAGACCCTGAATAGAGAGAGACCCCAGACCCTGAATAGAAAGACACCCCAGACTCTGAATAGTGAGAGACACCAGACACTGAATAGAGAGAGACCCCAGACCCTGATTAGACAGAGACCCCAGACCCTGAATAGAGTGACCCTCGAGACCCTGAATAGAGAGACAGTCCAGACCCTGAATAGAGAGAGACCCCAGACCCTGAATAGAGAGACACGCCAGACCTTGAATAGAGAGAGACCCCAGACCCTGAATAGGAGACACCCCAGACCCTGAATAGACAGAGACCCCAGACACTGAATAGAGAGACACCCCAGACCCTGAATAGACAGAGACCCCAGACCCTGAATAGTGAGAGACCCCAGACCCTGAATGGAGAGAGAGACACTCCAGACCCTGAATAGAGAGACACTCCAGACCCTGAATAGAGAGAGAGACCAGACCCTGAATAGAGAGACACCCCAGACCCTGAATAGAGAGAAACCCCAGACCCTGAATAGAGAGACACCACAGACCCTGAATAGGAGACACACCAGACCCTGAATAGGAGACACCCCAGACCCTGAAAAGAGAGAGACCCCGGACCCTGAATAGAGAGACCCCCCAGACCCTGAATAGGAGACACCCCAGACCCTCAATAGAGAGACACTCCAGACCCTGAATAGGAGACACCCCAGACCCTGAATAGAGAGACACCCCAGACCCTGAATAGGAGACACCCCAGACTCTGAATAGAGAGACACACCAGACCCTGAATAGGAGACATCCCAGACCCTCAATAGAGAGACACTCCAGACCCTCAATAGAGAGAGACCCCAGACCATGAATAGAGAGAGACCCCAGACCCTTAATAGACAGAGACCCAGACCCTGAATAGGAGACAACCCAGACCCAGAATAGACAGATACACCAGACCCTGAATAGAGAGACACCCCAGACCCTGAATAGAGAGACTCCCCAGACCCTGAATAGACAGAGATCCCAGACCCTGAATAGACAGATACACCAGACCCTGAATAGAGAGACACCCCAGACCCTGAATGGAGAGAAACCCTAGATCCTGAATAGAGAGACACCGCAGACACTGAATCGGGAGACAATTTAGACCCTGAATAGAGAGACACCACAGACCCTGAATAGAGAGACACCGCAGACCCTGAATATAGAGACAACCCAGACCCTGAATAGAGAGAGAACCCAGACCCTGAATAGACAGAGACCTCAGAACCTGAATGGAGAGTCTCCCCAGACCCTGAATAGAGAGACTCCCCAGACCCTGAATAGGAGACACCCCAGACCCTGAATAGAGAGATTCTCCAGACCCTGAATTGAGAGAGACTCCAGACCCTGAATAGAGAGCGAACCCAGACCCTGAATAGACAAAGACCCCAGACCCTGACTAAACAGAGACCCCAGACCCTGAATAGAGAAAAACCGCAGACCCTGAATAGAGAGACATCCCAGACACTTAATAGGAAACACCCCAGACCCTGAATAGAGAGACACCACAGACCCTGATTAGAGAGACACCCCAGACCCTGAATAGTGAGAGACCCCAGACTTCGAATGGAGAGAGACACTCCAGACACTGAATAGAGAGAGACCCCAGAGCCTGAATAGAGAGACCCTCCAGACCCTGAATAGACAGAGACCCCGGACCCTGAATAGAGAGAGACCCCAGACCCTGAATAGATAGACACCCCAGACCCTGAATAGAGAGAAACCCCAGTCCACGAATAGAGAGACACGCCACACCCTGAATAGAGAGAGACCCCAGACCCTGAATAGAGAGACACCACAGACCCTGAATAGAGAGAGACCGCAGACACAGAATAGAGAGACACCCCAGACCCTGAATAGGAGACACCCCAGACGTGAATAGAGAGACACCCCAGACACTGAATAGTGAGAGACCCCAGACCCTGAATGGAGAGAGACACTCCAGACCCTGAATAGAGAGAGAGCCCAGACCCTGAATAGAGAGAGACCCCAGACCCTCAATAGAGAGAGACCCCAGACCATGAATAGAGAGAGACCCCAGACCCTGAATAGAGAGACACCACAGACCCTGAATAGGAGACACCCCAGACCCTGAAGAGACACACCAGACCCTGAATAGGAGACACCCCAGACCCTGAATAGAGAGAGACCCCAGACCCTGAATAGAGAGACCCCACAGACTCTGAATAGGAGACACCCCAGACCCTCAATAGAGAGACCCCCCAGATCCTGAATAGGAGACACCCCAGACCCTGAATAGAGAGACACCCCAGACCCTGAATAGGAGACACCCCAGACTCTGAATAGAGAGAGAGCCCAGACCCTGAATAGGAAACATCCCAGACCCTCAATATAGAGACACTCCAGACCCTCAATAGAGAGACTCCCCAGACCATGAATAGAGAGAGACCCCTGACCCTGAATAGACAGATACACCAGACCATGAATAGACAGAGATCCCAGACCCTGAATAGGAGACAACGCAGACCCTGAATAGACAGAGACCCAGACCCTGAATAGGAGACAACCCAGACCCTGAATAGACAGATACACCAGACCCTGAATAGAGAGACACCCCAGACCCTGAATAGAGAGACTCCCCAGACCCTGAATAGACAGAGATCCCAGACCCTGAATAGACAGAGATCCCAGACCCTGAATAGGAGACAACCCAGACCCTGAATAGACAGATACACCAGACCCTGAATAGAGAGACACCGCAGACCCTGAATAGGGAGACAGTTTAGACCCTGAATAGAGAGACACCACAGACCCTGAATAGAGAGACACCGCAGACCCTGAATATAGAGACAACCCAGACCCTGAATAGAGAGAGAACCCAGACCCTGAATAGACAGAGAACCCAGACCCTGAATAGGAGACACCCCAGACCCTGAATAGAGAGACACCCCAGACCTTGAATAGGAGACACCCCAGACCCTAATAGAGAGATTCTCCAGACCATGAATTGAGAGAGACCCCAGACCCTGAAGAGAGAAACACCCCAGACCCTGAATAGACAGAGACCCCAGACCCTGACTAGACAGAGACCCCAGACCCTGAAGAGAGAAACACCCCAGACCCTGAATAGAGAGACACCGCAGACCCTGAATAGAGAGACACCCCAGACCCTGAATAGAGAGACACCCCAGACCCTGAATACAGAGAAACCCCAGACCCTGAATAGGAGACACCCCAGACCCTGAATAGACAGTGACCCCAGACCCCGAATAGAGAGACACCCCAGACCCTGAATAGAGAGAGAACCCAGACCCTGAATAGAGAGACCCTCCAGACCCTGAATAGAGAGATACCCCAGACCCTGAATAGAAAGACACTCCAGACCCTCAATAGAGAGAAACTCCAGACCCTGAATAGAGAGACACCCCTGACCCTGATTAGTGAGAGACCCCAGACCCTGAATAGGAGACACCCCAGACCCTGAATACAGAGACACCACAGACCCTGAATAGAGAGAGAGCCCAGTCCCTGAACAGGAGACATCCCAGTCCCTCAATAGAGAGACACTTCAGAGCCTCAATAGAGAGACACTCCACACCCTCAATAGACAGAGAAACCAGACCCTGAATAGAGAGAGACCACAGAACCTGAATAGACATAGACCCCAGAAACTGAATAGACAGAGACCCCAGACCCTGAATAGGAGACACCCCAGACCCTGAATAGACAGAGACCCCAGACCCTGAATAGAGAGAGACCCCAGACCCTGAATAGAGAGACACCCCAGACCCTGAATAGTGAGAGACCCCAGACCCTGAATAGACAGAGACCCCAGACCCTGAATAGAGAGACACCCCAGACCCTGAATAGACAGAGACCCGAGACCCTGAATAGAGAGACAGTCCAGACCCTGAATAGAGAGACACTCCAGACCCTGAATAGTGAGAGACACCAGACCCTGAATAGAGTGACACCCCAGAACCTCAATAGAGACAGACTCCAGACCCTGAATAGAGAGACACCCCAGACCCTGAATAGACAGAGAACTCAGACCCTGAATAGAGAGACACCCCAGACCCTGAATAGAGAGAGACCCCATACCCTGAATAGACAGAGAACTCAGACCCTGAATAGAGAGAGACCCCAGACCCTGAATAGATGGACACCCCAGATCGTGAATAGTGAGAGACCTCAGACCCTGAATAGGAGACACCCCAGACCCTGAATAGAGAGACACCCCAGATCCTGAATAGAGAGACACTCCGGACCCTGAATAGAGAGACACCCCAGACCCTGAATAGGAGACACCCCAGACCCTGAATAGAGAGACACCCCAGACCCTCAACAGAGAGAGACCCCAGACCATGAATTGAGAGAGACCCCAGACCCTGAATAGAGAGACACCCCAGACTCTGAATAGAGAGATCCCCTGCACCCTGAATAGAGAGAGACGCCTGACCCTGAATAGTGAAAGACCCCAGACCCTGAATAGAAATAAACCCCAGACCCTGAATAGTGAGAGACCCCAGACCATGAATAGAAATAAACCCCAGACCCTGAATAGAGAGAGACCCCAGACCCTGAATAGAGAGAGGACCCGGACACTGAATAGGAAGCAACACTGGACCCTGAATACAAATAAACCCTGGATCTTGAAAAGAGAGAAAAACCCCGGACCCTGAATAGAAATAAACCCGGGACCCTGAATAGAGAGACCGCGGATCCTGAATCGAGAGAGACCCCAGACCCAGAATAGACAGAGATCCCAGACCTTGAATATAAAGCAACCCCGGACCCTTAATAGAGAGAGAGACACCAGAATCTGAATAGTGAGAGACTCCAGACCCTAAATTGAAATAAACCCCAGACCCTGAATATAGAGAGACCCCAGACTCTGAATAAAGAGAACCCCAGACCCTGAATAGAAATAATCCCCGGACCCTGAATTGTGAGAGATCCCAGATCCTGAATAGAGAGAGACCCCAACCCTGGATACTGAATAGAAATACACCCAGGTACCCTGAATTCAAATAAACCCTGGATCCTGAATAGAGAGAAAACCCGGACTCTGAATAGAAATAAACCCCAGACCCTGAATAGAGAGAGACCCAGACCCTGAATAGAGGGAAAACCTGGACCCTGAATAGCGAGAGACCACGTACCCTGAATAGAGAGAAACTGAGGACTCTGATAGGGGAACAGAAACCCTGAACCCTGAACACAGAGGAACCCGGACCCTGAATAGAGAGAGACCCTGGACCCTGAATACAAGTAAATCCTGGAACCTGAAATGAGAGAAACCCCGGCCCTGAATAGAGAGAGAGACCCCGGAACCTGAATAGAGAGAGGCCCCGGACCATGTATAGAATGCAACTCCGGATCCTGAATAGATAGAGACCTCAGACCCTGATCAGAGACCCCAGACCCTGAATAGAGAGAACCCCTGGACCATGGATAGAGGAGACCCCAGACCCTGATCAGAGAGCGACCCCAGACCCTGAATAGATAGAGAACCAGACCCTGAATAGAGAGAACCACTGGACCCTGGATAGAGAGAGACCCCAGACCCTGAATAGAGAGAGATCCTGAATATAGAGTGACCCTAGACCCTGAGTAGAGAGAGACCCAGGACCCTGAATACCCAGACCTGATGTTAACTGAACTTTGGTTCCTGTTTTGGTGTGATGTGGCTATCTGTGATTTTTTGTTGTCCAGTGTCGGATATTATCTCATGCTGCAATTTGTGACATTTGTTGTGCGAGATGTTTCATCATGACATTTTGAAGTGGGACAGACTGAGATATGACAGCTCCATTTTGTACAAGATTGGTCCATTTGGAATTTATTCAATATATAATATTTCTGTAGAAATGGCTTTTTAACAAAGTGAACACTACAACTCGATAGAAGCAACTCTCAATCTTTTCTTTCAATATATTTACCTATATCTGTATTGATCTCAAGAAAATAGAAGATATTTTATATAAAATCTAAACACAGAAAACTCTGCCTTTAATATCAGTACATGTTCCCGGTGGCTCCCAGTGTTGGAGGGTATGTATATGAGAGGGCAATTATGGTGCTGTTTAAATATCCCAGCTCCAACACTGTGAAACACTGCAGTCACTTTAAATTCCATATTTCACAACATTACACACACGATTCAGCTTGAAATTTTCCAACAGCTTGTTCTCAATCATACTGATCCACACTATGCATTAGCTGCTAAAGGGCAATCTGTAACAGTCTGAGGGGTTTGTGTCTGATGGACACTGCAGAGTGGCAACACAAGCATTTTGGGTGTCAGGACTGGCAAGGCCGGCATTTATTACCCATGAACTTTCAGAGCGCTATTGCTGTGGGGCTGGAGTCACATGTAGGTTTTCAGACATCCAGCTACATTAATAGCTTCATAATCACTATTATATTTCAGATTTATTAACTGAATTTAAACTCCACCAGCTGCTGTGGTGGGATTTGAACCCATATCCCCAGAGAATTAGGCTAGACCTCTGGGTTACTAGCTCAGTGACATCACCACTGTGCCACCATCTCCCCATAATTCTTCACATAGGCATTTGGTGATAAGCTTCAAATAGAACCATTAATCTAACCCATTCAAATGGGGAGTATTTTAAGGAGAAACAGTATTATTGGGCTAAAGCTCTAAAGCACCAGCTCTGAGTGCTGCTTCTGTGCTGCTACTTTTTCAGTAATTCTGCTGCAATTCAGTGCAATTTCCAGATGAACATTTACAAGCACAACTGACGGTCGAATTGAGGAGCTGGAAGAATACTGATTGTGTCTGGGAGTTAGCAAGGGATTTGAGGCACCTCCTCTGAAAAAAGGAGTGGTCCAATTAAAAACATCTTTGGAATTGTGGGACTGTTTAAATAACCCTCCTCTACCTTCAGCCCCAGCCCTGTGAAATGCTGCAGTCGCTTTAAATTCCATACTTCACAACAATTACATTGTACATACTCATCACACTATGTACACTGGGCACATTGTACACTAGTCACAATGTACACTACAGGCACAATGTACATTACAGTCACGTTGCATACACATAATAAGCACTGGTCACATTGTACACAAAACAACAGACATACATATACAGATGTACAAACTGTGGTCACAGTTAACAGACATCCAGATGCAATTGTAAACAGCGTAGTTGAGAGCAGTTGAGAGTACAATGCAGAATCTGGATTCTCATGGCAAGCGACTCACGCAGCCACTGCTGTGATATAATGACCAGTGCACAGTGAAGCGACATTGCAATATCTGAAACCCAGTGAGTGACTTCATCCCACAACAACCAGCACAACAGAAGTGGGCAATCTGTAAATGTCTCCCAAGCGACAGCAACCAAAGTAAGAAGAGGGTCTCTCCAGATCCATGTGGTCTGAAGTCCTGTTCTCCAAAGGGGAAGGAGGGGGCCATGCATACACTGACACCGAGACCCAGGACGCTGTGTTACACCGGCACTGAGAGACTCTCCATCATGATTGGCTGTGGCTGGCTTGGAATCCAAAGGTCGTCTAGTTTCTTCTTCTTCTTTGTCTCTTGCTGCCGATGACAACACTTGCAGCAAGACTCCCGACCACAACAACACCAGTGACAGCAGAGGCACACAGCAAGAATCAGCAGCAACAGGGGCAGAATCAAGAGAATCACCAAACAGATAGAGTTATACACCCCCTCATTGTGCTTCACTACAATCAACTCCCACATCGACTTAATGAATGAGCCCACAGAATCCAGCATTCTTACACCGTGCTAGTTCTGTCCACGGTAAGGCAGAGGGAATGCTCACACACTCACATACACAGGTACAGGGTACAGGCAGAGGGAATGGTCACACTCTCACACACACAGGTACAGGTTACAGGCAGAGGGAATGCCCAGACTCTCACATACACAGGTACAGGGTACAGGCTGAGAGACCGCTCCCACATACACATATGCACACACACGTAGGTCACAGGCAGGGAAAATGGTCAGACTCTCACACAGACAGCTCCCACTTTCTGCTCATAGGGTACCAGACCATAAACTATCTGATTGATCCCAAGGCCGTAGAGAGATCTTCAGGAGCCTCAACTGGAACAGTAAAATGTCTCTGCTTCACCTGGAAAGCTGTCCTACGTAGCTCCTGAAAGAAAGAAGCAGTAAATCATTGCAAACCAAAACCGAACTGGCCGCACTAACTGACAGAGATAGGGTGTGCTCACTCCTGAAGACCCCCACCCCACTGCCAAATAATCCCACATATTGCCCCCAAAACCCCCATATCCCACATACCCACCACCCTTCCATATCCCCCATATCCCACAAACCCACCATCCCCCATATCCTTCAACCCCACACACCCATCAACATCCCATAACCCACCACCCCCCATATCCCTCAATCCCACACACCCACCATCCCTCCAGATCCCCCACATCCCACACACCCATCATCCCCCCCATAACCTTCAATCCCACACATGCACCATCTCCCCATATTCCCCCATATCCCACACACCCATCAACACCCCCATAACCCACAAACCCATCATCGCCCCTTATCCCCCCTATCCCACGCACCCGCCATATCCCCCATATCCCCCAAACCCACCATCCCCCACATATCCCTCAATCCCACACACCCATCATCCCCTCATATCCCACACACACCATCCCCATATATCCCTCAATCCCATCTCTCCTCCTAGCCCCATCCAGGATGAGTATATATCGGCCAGTGGAAAGCACTCTATTTATCAAATAAAATCGCCATGGTGACGAGCAGTGTGAGATAATGCAAAGCTAAATGAAAGAGCAAATAAAATGTGAAGAATCGTGTAGGTCCAGGGGTGCATGAATAATACAGCAACTAGCAAAGGAAAACAAGGAAGATAGTCAGAGCCGTAAAAGGAAATTCCAGTGGAAACACAAATTATATCATGATTAACTTAAAATGGTTTTACAAAACTAAAAAGGCAAGGGTAATGTGGGCCATTGAAAAACAGATTGGTAATTTGCAAATTTGAATAAAGTAAAGGGAGGTTTGTGGAATAATTACTTTGTGTCAGTCTGCACAGCTGAGGAAGAGGATAATGTACCTGATCTTCCAGGGAAATTAAAAATGTATCAACGACTGGAACTCAAGTAAGGAAATAGTGCTCAAAAAATAATAGCCCTAAAGGCTGACAAATGCCCCGGAGATGACTGATTCTACCCTTGGTTTTCGAAGGAAAGTTAGCAAAGAAACTGCAGGTAGTTCAGCTGTAACCTTCCAAAACATACTTCATTCATGAATGGTTCCTTCAGGTTGGAAAGTTGTCACTGTAACTCCATTATTTAAGGACGGCGTGAGAAAGTAACTAAGAAATGACAGAGTTATTAGTCAACAATCTGCTGTCGGACATTTATGGGAACTTGTAATGAAAAACATAGTAACTGAGAGAAACTTCAGCTGTAAAGGGGCAGATCATGAAAATGAACCCAAGTAAGCAATGTAACAAAAGTAATTATCTTGGAAGGTAACAGGACATATTGAGAGTGTGGTTGGTACAGCAGATGGGATTGGGCTTCATAAACAGAGGTATTGGGTACAAGAGCAGGGAAGTTATGCTGAACCTTTATAAAGTTCTGGTTAGGCCCCAACTAGAAAATTGTGTCCAATCCTGGTCACCACACTGTAGGAAGGAGGTGAAGGTCTCTGAGGAGGGTGCGGAGGAGATTTATCGGAATGGTTCCAGGGATGAGGGATTTTAGTTACAAGGTTAGGTTGGAGAAGCTGGGGTTGTTCTCCTTGGAGTCAAGGAGATTGAGAGGAGATTTGATAGAGGGGTACGAGATTAGGACAGGTTTAGATAAGGTAGACAAAGAAAAGCTGTTCCCATTGGCTGATGGAACAAGGACGGGGGGACCCAGATTTAAGGTTTTGAACAAGAGATACAGGGGGAATGTGAGGAAGAACTTGTTTACACAGCGAGTGGTGATGACCCGGAACTCGCTGCCCACGAGGGGAGTGGAAGCAGAGACGATGAATAATTTCAACAGGAAATTGGATGGGGAGATGAGGGAAATAAACTTCCAGGGACACGGGGATGGGGCGGGCTGGGGGGAGAATAAGACCAACTGGATTGCTTCACGGGCAACCAGCATGGACTTGATGGGCTGGTTGGCCTTTTTTGTGCAGCAATGACTCTATGACTAGAAGACAGAATAATCTGTGGATGTAGATTAAATGGACTTCCAAAAGGCATTTAATAAAGTTCCATACAGAAGACAGTTAGCGAAAACTAAAGTTCAAGGAATTGAAGGCAATTTATTGGATGGGTTTGGAGGTTGGTTAGTTGGTAGAGGACGGAGAGCAAGGATAATAGGATTGTACTCAATGTGGAAGGAAAGAGCGGTGCTAGGAGCTCAATACTTCACTACATAGAACATATTAATGACTTAGGTACCACAGTTCAGAGCTACAAATATAGCTGTAAAAGTATCGAGGCATCGATAAACAATGTGCCTCAACCAAGCATTGGCCGATGGGTTCCAACACAGTGAATTGTGATGCCACCAATTTTGGACTGAGAGAGGATTGGATCCCAGTATCTTTTAAATAAAAAATAACTGGGAACTGTGAAAGCCCCAAAGAGATCTAGAGATTCATATACACAGATCACTAAAGTATAACTGCTGAGAACAAAAATAATCAAAGGCTATTGGAAGGTTGGCCTTTATAATTGCAGGGCTAGAATATAAAGGGGAAAGCTGCTACAGTTACACAAATTGCTGGTTGGAGCACATCTGGAGTACTGGGAGCAGATCTGTACATAGCCTGAGTGAGAACACATCTGGAGTGCTGGGAGCAGTTCTGTACATAGCCCGAGTGAGAACACAACAGGAGTGCTGGGAGCAGTTCTGTACATAGCCCGAGTGAGAACACATCTACAGTACTGGGAGCAGATCTGTACATAGCCCAAGTGAGAACACATCTGGAGTGCTGGGAGCAGATCTGTACATTACATCTTAGGAATGATAGAAATGATACATTGACCTCTGTATGGCTCAGGTGCACCTAGACGTGAATTGTTAGCTTATGAAGGGAGATTAAGTAAACTTTTCTTGTGTTTTCAGGATTACTTGGGTGATTTGTTTGAGGTTTTTAGGATTTTGAAAGGAATTGATGGAAATCTTTTTGCTGGTGGAAGAGGACAAAGAAACAACATCTTAAAGTCAGGTCTCGAACAGTGAGGAGGGAAATTAGGAAACAATTCGTCACAGAATTGGGTAGAAGAGTTGTGAATCCTTCTCCAATCAAAAGCAGACGATGCTATGGTTCAATCCATAATTTTACATCGATCGATTGTCGACAGTGAAGGAATATGGAAGCATGGCAGCTGGATAGAGCTAGGACACGGGGCAGCAATCATCTCACTGAATGACAGAAGAAGCTTGAGAGGTTAAACGGCTTCCTTCAGTTTTCATCTTCCTATATCCCTCAACCCTACCTGGCCACCTTCTCACTAATGCTGAGACAAGAATGAATCATTGTCTTTTATTCACTGTGTTCTGCATCTGTACAGGAGCTGCCACAACACAAGGGCTGCACAGTACCAGTGGAGAGTGAATCATTTCATCCGATACACATCGTGAGAAGTTAAGTGATAAAATGTGAAGTGAATAGTGCGTGTGCCTTTAAGATAAAACAATGAGTCCACGATCGAGTTAAACTTCAGAGACTGTGATCCCAATCACTGTTCTGTCACCCCACCCTTATATAAACAGGCCTAGACCCACCTGGGCAGGCCGCAGTCTCAACTTGTTGTAATGCTCAGCGCTAACTCTTTGCTGCTTAACTGAGACTCACCTCATCGGTTCAGCTTGTGAGACAGCTCGATGATACTTTTGAAAGCTTTGCTTTTGCTGTCTGCTCTGCCTCCTCACTGCTCAGCTGGCCACACAGGTGGTGGCATCTAGCAGTGGCTGTGGGAGTGGAGATGACAGCTCTCTCTCTCTCTCTCTCTCCTGCTCACTCTCGGCCTCTCGCTGTGTGTGTCGGAGTTCACTCTGTGCTCCTGTGGTCAAAAAGTTTGATGCTTTAACATCTGACGTCAAGACTCACATACTGACTAAAACTTCCTGTTTATTTCATCAAACTGAGGCCTGCTCTGAGAGAAAAAAAATATTTTTATTTTCGGGCCAGTGAGAGAGCAAGTCTCATTTGGTTGTATTTTTTGTTGATTAAGGGCTATTTTTAGCTGGCCTGTGCTAACTTTAGATTCTAAGAAATCTGACCTTAGCTCACAATGCGCTCTCAAGAGAACTTCAGTACTTTTAACATAAACCCGAATGGTAGTGCTGGCAAAATGACTGCAGTGTTATGGAATTCAGCTCCTGGCAAGCTAGGGCTGAGGGACTGTGTGCAAGTATAAGGTTCTGATTCAGCAGCACAGGCATATTCAATATGTGACCAGTCAGCCAAGCAATTCTAACAATTCCCCTCTTTCACAGCCTGTTTGAGGTGGAGGTGCAAGTTGGGGGCGGAGGTGGGTGGGGAGAAGGGGAGGAGCAATGTCGAGGCTGGTGAGCCCTCACATTAAAACCAGGAAGCAGGAGACAATGAACAAGAAAGAGAGACAGAGAGACAGAAAGAGCAGAGCGAAGCAGGCAGAGGGAGAGAGAGAGAGCAGAGAGGGATGCAGAAAGATCAGCAAAGGAGAGGGTGAGCAGAGAGGGAGATAGGGAGACAGACACACACATTCAAGAAAGATAGAGAGAGAACAGTGAGGGAGTGAGAGAGAGAGAAGAGGGAGTGAGAGCAGAGAGAGAGCGAGAGCAGAGTGGGAGATAGAGAGAGAGGGACACACACACAAGATGGGGGGAGAGAGGACAGAGAGGGAGAGAAAGAAGAGGGATTGAGAGCAGAGAGGGAGTGAGAGCAGAGAGGGAGTGAGAGCAGAGAGGGAGTGAGAGCAGAGGGAGTGAGAGCAGAGAGGGAGTGAGAGCAGAGAGGGAGTGAGAGCAGAGGGAGTGAGAGCAGAGAGGGAGTGAGAGCAGAGAGGGAGTGAGAGCAGAGAGGGAGTGAGAGCAGAGAGGGAGTGAGAGCAGAGAGGGAGTGAGAGCAGAGAGGGAGTGAGAGCAGAGAGGGAGTGAGAGCAGAGAGGGAATGAGAGCAGAGAGGGAGTGAGAGCAGAGAGGGAGTGAGAGCAGAGAGGGAGTGAGAGCAGAGAGGGAGTGAGAGCAGAGGGAGTGAGAGCAGAGAGGGAGTGAGAGCAGAGAGGGAGTGAGAGCAGAGAGGGAGTGAGAGCAGAGAGGGAGGTAGAGAGAGAGAGATACACACACAAGGGGGAGAGAGAGAGACAGAAGGGGGAGTGAGAGCAGAGAGGGAGTGTGAGAGAGAACAGAGAGGGATAAAGAGCACGGAGAGGGAGAGAGAAAGAGAGAGACAGAAGATGGAGTGAGAGCAGAAAGGGAGAAAGAACAGAGAAGGTGTGAACAGAAGTGGAGAGAAAGCAGAGACCTAGAGAGAGAACAGAGATGGGGAGAGAGCAGAAATTAAATGAGAGAAAGGGTGAGAGCGGGGAGAATGGCATAAGAGGGCAAGAGAGAGACAGCAGAAAGGGAGAGAGGTGGGAGAGAGAAGGAAAGGTGGCAGAGAGAGGGAGAGGTGGCAGAAAGGGAGAGAAGGCAGATAGAAGGAGAGCGAGCTGAGAGGTGAAGGGGGATAGAGCAGAGGGAGAGGAGGAATAGTGAGAAAGAAAATAAGTAAACAGGACAATAACAGAAAAATGAGAGAGGAACAGCAAAGATAAAATAGAGAGGAATAGCAGAGATAAACTAGAGAGGAATAGCAGAGAAAAGCTAGAGAGGAATAGTGGAGAAACTAGAGAGGAATAGAAGAGATGAACTAGGGAGGAATAGCAGAGATAAAGTGGAGAGGAGTAGCAGAAATAAACTAGAGAGAAAGAGTAGAGATAAACTAGCGAGGAATAGCAAGAATAAACTGGAAGGGAAGAGCAGAGGTAAACTCGAGAGGAATAGCAAAAATAAACTAGACAGGAACAGCAGTTATAAACGAGATATTAACAGCAGAGATAAATGAGAGGGGAATAGCAGAGATAGAATAGAGAGGAAATGTAGAGATAAACTAGAGACTAATAGCAGAAATGAACTAGAGTGGAATAACTGTGATAAACTAGAGATGAATCGCAGAGATATACTAGAGAAAAATTGCAAAGAAACTAGAGATGAATAGCAGAGATGAATTAGAGAGGAATAGTAGAAATAAACCAGAAAAGAATTGCAGAGTAACTAGAGATGAATAGCAGTGATAAACCAGAAAGGAATAGCAGAGATGAAGTAAAGGGGAATAGCAGAGATAAATTAGAGGGTAATAGCATTGATGAACCAGAGAGGCACAACAGAGGAACTAGTGAGGAATAGCAGAGGTAAATTAGAGAGTAAAAACAGAGATGAACTACAGAGGAATAGCAGAGAAAGTAGGATGGATTAGCTAAGATAGAATAAAGCCGAATTTCAGAGATAAAATAAAGAGGAATAGCAGAAAATCTGGGAAGGAATAGTAGAGAATCTGGAGAGGAATAGTAGAGTTAAATCATAGGGGAATAGGAGACAAAAACTAGAGAGAATAGCAGAGATAAACTAGAGAAGAATAGCAGAGATAAACTAGAGATGAATAGCAGATTAAAACTAGGGAGGAATAGCAGAGAAAATCTAAAGGGACTTGCAGAGAAACTAGAGACGAGTAGAGGACATAAACTAGAGCGAAAGAGCAGAGATAAACTAGAGAGGAATAGCAAAAATAAACCAGACAGGAATAGCAGTTATAAACTAGATAGTAACAGCAGAGAAAAATGACAGGAGATAGCAGAGATAGAATAGAGAGGAAATGCAAAGATAAACAAGAGAGTAGAGATAAACAAAAAAGTAAATCAGATAAACGAGATAGAAATCGCACAAACTCAAGAAGAATGTCAGAGAAAAACTAGAGAGGAAAGCCAGAGATAAACTAGAGAGGAAAGTCAGAGATAAACTAGAGAGGAAAGTCAGAGATAAACTAGAGAGGAAAGTCAGAGATAAACTAGAGAGGAATGTCAGATATAAACTAGAGAGGAAAGTCAGAGATAAACTAGAGAGGAAAGTCAGAGATAAACTAGAGAGGAATGTCAGAGATAAATTAGAGAGGAATGTCAGAGATAAACTAGAGAGGAAAGTCAGATATAAACTAGAGAGGAATGTCAGAGATAAACTAGAGAGGAAAGTCAGAGATAAACTAGAGAGGAATGTCAGAGATAAACTAGAGAGGAAAGTCAGATATAAAGTAGAGAGGAAAGTCAGAGATAAAGTAGAGAGGAATGTCAGATATAAAGTAGAGAGGAAAGTCAGAGATAAACTAGAGAGGAATGTCAGAGATAAACTAGAGAGGAATGTCAGAGATAAACTAGAGAGGAAAGTCAGATATAAACTAGAGAGGAATGTCAGAGATAAACTAGAGAGGAAAGTCAGAGATAAACGAGAGAGGAATGTCAGATATAAACTAGAGAGGAATGTCAGAGATAAACTAGAGAGGAAAGTCAGATATAAAGTAGAGAGGAAAGTCAGAGATAAAGTAGAGAGGAATGTCAGATATAAAGTAGAGAGGAAAGTCAGATATAAACTAGAGAGGAATGTCAGAAATAAAGTAGAGAGGAATGTGAGAGATAAACTAGAGAGGAAAGTCAGATATAAACTAGAGAGGAATGTCAGAGATAAACTAGAGAGGAAAGTCAGATATAAACTAGAGAGGAATGTCAGATATAAACTAGAGAGTAAAGTCAGATATAAACTAGAGAGGAATAGCAAAAATAAACCAGACAGAAATAGCAGTTATAAACTAGATAGTAACAGCAGAGATAAATGAAAGGAGATAGCAGAGATAGAATAGAGAGGAAATGCAAAGATAAACAAGAGAGTAGAGATAAACAAAAAAGTAAATCAGATAAACTAGATAGAAATCGCATAAAATCAAGAAGAATGTCAGAGATAAACTAGAGAGGAAAGTCAGATATAAACTAGAGAGGAATGTCAGAGATAAACTAGAGAGGAAAGTCAGAGATAAACTAGAGAGGAAAGTCAGAGATAAACTAGAGAGGAATGTCAGATATAAACTAGAGAGGAAAGTCAGAGATAAACTAGAGAGGAAAGTCAGAGATAAACTAGAGAGGAATGTCAGAGATAAACTAGAGAGGAATGTCAGAGATAAACTAGGGAGGAAAGTCAGATATAAACTAGAGAGGAATGTCAAAGATAAACTAGAGAGGAAAGTCAGATATAAAGTAGAGAGGAAAGTCAGAGATAAAGTAGAGAGGAATGCCAGATATAAAGTAGAGAGGAAAGTCAGATATAAACTAGAGAGGAATGTCAGAGATAAAGTAGAGAGGAATGTCAGAGATAAACTAGAGAGGATAGTCAGATATAAACTAGAGAGGAATGTCAGAGATAAACTAGAGAGGAAAGTCAGAGAGAAACTAGAGAGGAATGTCAGAGATAAACTAGAGAGGAAAGTCAGATATAAACTAGAGAGGAAAGTCAGAGATAAACTAGAGAGGAATGTCAGATATAAACTAGAGAGGAAAGTCAGATATAAACTAGAGAGGAATGTCAGATATAAACTAGAGAGGAATGTGAGATATAAACTGGAGAGGAATGTCAGATATAAACTAGAGAGGAATGTCAGAGATAAACTAGAGAGGAATGTCAGAGATAAACTAGAGAGGAAAGTCAGATATAAACTAGAGAGGAATGTCAGATATAAACTAGAGAGGAATAGCAAAAATAAACCAGACAGGAATAGCAGTTATAAACTAGATAGTAACAGCAGAAATAAATCACAGGAGATAGCAGAGATAGAATAGAGAGAAAATGCAAAGATAAACAAGAGAGTAGAGATAAACAAAAAAGTAAATCAGAAAAACTAGATAGAAATCGCACAAACTCAAGAAGAATGTCAGATATAAAATAGAGAGGAAAGTCAGAGATAAACTAGAGAGGAAAGTCAGAGATAAACTAGAGAGGAAAGTCAGAGATAAACTAGAGAGGAATGTCAGATATCAACTAGAGAGGAAAGTCAGAGATAAACTAGAGAGGAAAGTCAGAGATAAACTAGAGAGGAATGTCAGATATAAACTAGAGAGGAATGTCAGAGATAAACTAGAGAGGAAAGTCAGATACAAACTAGAGAGGAATGTCAGAGATAAACTAGAGAGGAAAGTCAGCGATAAACTAGAGAGGAAAGTCAGATATAAACTAGAGAGGAATGTCAGAGATAAAGTAGAGAGGAAAGTCAGATATAAAGTAGAGAGGAATGTCAGAGATAAAGTAGAGAGGAAAGTCAGATATAAACTAGAGAGGAATGTCAGAGATAAAGTAGAGAGGAATGTGAGAGATAAACTAGAGAGGAAAGTCAGATATAAACTAGAGAGGAATGTCAGAGATAAATTAGAGAGGAAAGTCAGATATAAACTAGAGAGGAAGGTCAGAGATAAACTAGAGAGGAATGACAGAGATAAACTAGAGAGGAAAATCAGATATAAACAAGAGAAGAAAGTCAACGATGAAGTAGAGAGGAAAGTCAGATATAAACTAGAGAGGAAGGTCAGAGATAAACTAGAGAGGAATGTCAGAGACAAACTAGAGAGGAAAGTCAGATATAAACAAGAGAGGAAAGTCAACGATGAAGTAGAGAGGAAAGTCAGAGATAAACTAGAAAGGAATGTCAGAGAAAAACTAGAGAGGAAAGTCAGAGAGAAACTAGAGAGGAAAGTCAGAGATAAACTAGAGAGGAAAGTCAGATATAAACAAGAGAGGAAAGTCAGAAATAAAATAAAGAGGAATGTCAGATATAAACTAGAGAGGAAAGTCAGAGATAAAGTAGATAGGAATGTCAGATATGAACTAGAGAGGAATGTCAGATATAAACTAGAGAGGAAAGTCAGATATAAACTAGAGAGGAAAGTCAGAGATAAAGTAGATAGGAATGTCAGATATAAACTAGAGAGGAATGTCAGATTTAAACTAGAGAGGAAAGTCAGAGATAAACTAGATAGGAATGTCAGACATGAACTAGAGAGGAATGTCAGATATAAACTAGAGAGGAAAGTCAGATATAAACTAGAGACGAAAGTCAGAGATGAAGTAGATAGGAATGTCAGATATAAACTAGAGAGGAAAGTCAGATATAAACTAGAGAGGAAAGTCAGACATAAAGTAGATAGGAATGTGAGATATAAACTAGAGAGGAAAGTCAGATATAAACTAGAGAGGAATGTCAGAGATAAAGTAGAGAGGAATGTCAGAGATAAACTAGAGAGGAGTGTCAGAGATAAACTAGAGAGGAATGTCAGATATAAACTAGAGAGGAAAGTCAGAGATAAAGTAGCGAGGAAAGTCAGAAATAAACTAGAGAGGAATGTCAGAGATAAACTAGAGAGGAAAGTCAGATATAAACTAGAGAGGAAAGTCAGAGATAAAGTAGAGAGGAAAGTCAGAGATAAACTAGAGAGGAATGTCAGACATAAACTAGAGAGGATAGGCAGATATAAACTAGAGAGAAAAGTCAGAGATAAAGTAGATAGGAATGTCAGATATAAACTAGAGAGGAAAGTCAGAGATAAACTAGAGAGGAATGTCAGATATAAACTGGAGAGGAAAGTCAGAGATAAAGTAGAGAGGAATGTCAGAGATAAACTAGAGAGGAAAGTCAGAGATAAAGTAGAGAGGAAAGTCAGAGATAAACTAGAGAGGAATGTCAGACATAAACTAGAGATGAAAGGCAGATATAAACTAGAGAGAAAAGTCAGAGATAAAGTAGATAGGAATGTCAGATATAAACTAGAGAGGAAAGACAGAGATAGACTAGAGAGGAAAGTCAGATATAAACTAGAGAGGAATGTCAGATATAAACTAGAGAGGAAAGTCAGAGATAAAGTAGAGAGGAAAGTCAGAGATAAACTAGAGAGGAATGTCAGATATAAACTAGAGAGGAAAGTCAGAGATAAAGTAGAGAGGAAAGTCAGATTTAAACTAGAGAGGAATGGCAGAGATAAACTAGAGAGGAAAGTCAGATATAAGCTAGAGAGGAAAGTCAGAGATAAAGTAGAGAGGAAAGTCAGAGATAAACTAGAGAGGAATGTCAGACATAAACTAGAGAGGAAAGGCAGATATAAACTGGAGAGAAAATTCAGAGATAAAGTAGATAGGAATGTCAGATATAAACTAGAGAGGAAAGTCAGAGATAAACTAGAGAGGAATGTCAGATATAAACTGGAGAGGAAAGTCAGAGATAAAGTAAAGAGGAATGTCAGAGATAAACTAGAGAGGAATGTCAGAGATAAACTATAGAGGAAAGTCAGAGATAAACTGGAGAGGAAAGTCAGAGATAAAGTAGATAGGAATGTCATATATAAACTAGATAGGAAAGTCAGAGATAAACTAGATAGGAAAGTCAGAGATAAACTAGATAGGAAAGTCAGAGATAAACTAGAGAGGAATGTCAGAGATAAACTAGCGAGGAATGTCAGATATAAACTAGAGAGGAAAGTCAGAGATAAACAAGCGAGGAATTTCAGATATAAACTAGAGAGGAAAGTCAGAGATAAACTAGAGAGGAATGTCAGACATAAACTAGAGAGGAAAGGCAGATATAAACTAGAGAGAAAAGTCAGAGATAAAGTAGATAGGAATGTCAGATATAAACAAGAGAGGAAAGTCAGAGATAAACTAGAGAGGAATGTCAGATATAAACTGGAGAGGAAAGTCAGAGATAAAGTAGAGAGGAATGTCAGAGGTAAACTAGAGAGGAAAGTCAGAGATAAAGTAGAGAGGAAAGTCAGAGATAAACTAGAGAGGAATGTCAGACATAAACTAGAGATGAAAGGCAGATATAAATTAGAGAGAAAAGTCAGAGATAAAGTAGAGAGGAATGTCAGATATAAACTAGAGAGGAAAGTCAGAGATAGACTAGAGAGGAAAGTCAGATATAAACTAGAGAGGAATGTCAGATATAAACTAGAGAGGAAAGTCAGAGATAAAGTAGAGAGGAAAGTCAGAGATAAACTAGAGAGGAATGTCAGATATAAACTAGAGAGGAAAGTCAGAGATAAAGTAGAGAGGAAAGTCAGATTTAAACTAGAGAGGAATGGCAGAGATAAACTAGAGAGGAAAGTCAGATATAAACTAGAGAGGAAAGTCAGAGATAAAGTAGAGAGGAAAGTCAGAGATAAACTAGAGAGGAATGTCAGACACAAACTAGAGAGGAAAGGCAGATATAAACTGGAGAGAAAATTCAGAGATAAAGTAGATAGGAATGTCAGATATAAACTAGAGAGGAAAGTCAGAGATAAACTAGAGAGGAATGTCAGATATAAACTGGAGAGGAAAGTCAGAGATAAAGTAGAGAGGAATGTCAGAGATAAACTAGAGAGGAAAGTCAGAGATAAACTAGATAGGAAAGTCAGAGATAAACTAGAGAGGAATGTCAGAGATAAACTAGCGAGGAATGTCAGATATAAACTAGAGAGGAAAGTCAGAGATAAACAAGCGAGGAATGTCAGATATAAACTAGAGAGGAAAGTCAGAGATAAACTAGAGAGGAATGTCAGATATAAACTAGAGAGGAAAGTCAGAGATAAACTAGAGAGGAATGACAGATATAAACTAGAGAGGAATGTCAGATATAAACTAGAGAGGAATGTCAGAGATAAACTAGAGAGGAATGTCAGAGATAAACTAGAGAGGAATGTCAGATATAAACTGGAGAGGAATGTCAGAGAAAAACTAGAGAGGAATGTCAGATATAAACTGGAGAGGAAAGTCAGAGATAAACTAGAGAGGAAAGTCAGAGATAAACTATAGAGGAATGTCAGATATAAACTACAGAGGAATGTCAGAGATGAACTAGAGAGGAATGTCAGATATAAACTAGAGAGGAATGTCAGATATAAAATAGAGAGGAATGTCAGATATAAACTAGAGAGGAATGTCAGAGATAAACTAGAGAGGAATGTCAAAGATAAAGTACAGAGTAATGTCTGAGATAAACTAGAGAGGAAAGTCAGAGATAAACTAGAGAGGAATGTCAGAGATAAACTAGAGAGGAATGTCAGAGATAAACTAGAGAAAATGTCTGACATAAACTGGATAGGAAAGGCAGATGTAAACTAGAGAGGAATGTCAGATATAAACTAGAGAGGAATGTCAGATATAAACAAGAGAGGAAAGTCAGAGTTAAACTAGAGAGGAAAGTCAGAGATAAACTAGAGAGGAATGTCAGATATAAACTAGAGAGGAATGTCAGATATAAACTAGAGAGGAATGTCAGAGATAAACTAGAGAGGAATGTCAGAGATAAACTAGAGAGGAATGTCAGATATAAACTAGAGAGGAATGTCAGATATAAACTAGAGAGGAATGTCAGATATTAACTAGAGAGGAATGTCAGAGATAAGCGAGAGAGGGATGTCAGATTTAAACTAGAGAGGAATCTCAGAGATAAACTAGAGAGGAATGTCATAGATAAACTAGAGAGGAAAGTCAGAGATAAACTAGAGAGGAATGTCAGAGATAAACTAGAGAGGAATATCAGAGATAAACTACAGTGGAAAGTCAGATATAAACTAGAGAGGAATGTCAGATATAAAATAGAGAGGAATGTCAGAGATAAACTAGAGAGGAATGTCAGATATAAACTAGAGAGGAATGTCACAGATAAACTAGAGAGGAATGTCAGATATAAACTAGAGAGGAATGTCAGAGATAAACTAGAGAGGAATGTCAGATATAAAATAGAGAGGAATGTCAGATATAAACTAGAGAGGAATGTCAGAGATAAACTAGAGAGAAATGTCAGATATAAAATAGAGAGGAATGTCAGATATAAACTAGAGAGGAATGTCAGATATAAAATAGAGAGGAATGTCAGATATAAACTAGAGAGGAATGTCAGAGATAAACTAGAGAAGAATGTCAGATATAAAATAGAGAGGAATGTCAGATATAAACTAGAGAGGAATGTCAGAGATAAACTAGAGAGGAATGTCAGATACAAACTAGAGAGGAATGTCAGATATAAAATAGAGAGGAATGTCAGATATAAACTAGAGAGGAATGTCAGAGATAAACTAGAGAGCAATGTCAGATATAAACTAGAGAGGAATGTCAGAGATAAACTAGAGAGGAATGTCAGATATAAACTAGAGAGGAATGTCAGAGATAAACTAGAGAGGAATGTCAGATATAAACTAGAGAGGAATGTCAGAGATAAACTAGAGAGGAATGTCAGATATAAACTGGAGAGGAATGTCAGATATAAAATAGAGAGGAATGTCAGATATAAACTAGAGAGGAATGTCAGAGATAAACTAGAGAGGAATGTCAGATATAAACTAGAGAGGAATGTCAGATATAAACTAGAGAGGAATGTCAGAGATAAACTAGAGAGGAATGTCAGATATAAACTAGAGAGGAATGTCAGATATAAAATAAAGAGGAATGTCAGATATAAACTAGAGAGGAATGTCAGAGATAAACTAGAGAGGAATGTCAGAGATAAAGTAGAGAGGAATGTCAGATATAAAATAGAGAGGAATGTCAGATATAAACTAGAGAGGAATGTCAGAGATAAACTAGAGAGGAATGTCAGAGATAAAGTAGAGAGTAATGTCTGAGATAAACTAGAGAGGAAAGTCAGAGATAAACTAGAGAGGAATGTCAGAGATAAACTAGAGAGGAATGTCAGAGATAAACTAGAGAAAATGTCTGACATAAACTAGATAGGAAAGTCAGATATAAACTAGAGAGGAATGTCAGATATAAACTAGAGAGGAATGTCAGATATAAAAAAGAGAGGAATGTCAGAGTTAAACTAGAGAGGAAAGTCAGAGATAAACTAGAGACGAATGTCAGATATAAACTAGAGAGGAATCTCAGATATAAATTAGAGAGGAATGTCAGATATAAACTAGCGAGGAATGTCAGAGATAAACTAGAGAGGAATGTCATAGATAAACTAGAGATGAAAGTCAGAGATAAACTAGAGAGGAATGTCAGATATAAACTAGAGAGGAATGTCAGAGATAAACTAGAGAGGAAAGTCAGATATAAACTAGAGAGGAATGTCAGATATAAACTAGAGAGGAATGTCAGAGATAAACTAGAGAGGAATGTCAGATAAAAACTAGAGAGGAATGTCAGAGATAAACTAGAGAGGAATGTCAGAGATAAACTAGAGAGGAATGTCAGAGATAAACTAGAGAGGAAAGTCAGATATAAACTAGAGAGGAATGTCAGATATAAACTAGAGAGGAATGTCAGAGATAAACTAGAGAGGAATGTCAGATATAAACTAGAGAGGAATGTCAGAGATAAACTAGAGAGGAATGTCAGAGATAAACTAGAGAGGAATGTCAGAGATAAACTAGAGAAAAATGTCAGATATAAACTAGAGAGGAATGTATGAGATAAACTAGAGAGGAATGTTCGAGATAAACTAGAGAGGAATGTCAGAGATAAACTAGAGAGGAAAGTCAGAGATAAACTAGAGAGGAAAGTCAGAAATAAACTAGAGAGGAATGTCAGAGATAAACTAGAGAGGATTGTCAGATATAAACAAGAGAGGAATGTCAGATATAAACTAGAGAGGAATGTCAGAGATAAACTAGAGAGGAATGTCAGATATAAACTAGAGAGGAATGTCAGATATAAACTAGAGAGGAATGTCAGAGATAAACTAGAGAGGAATGTCAGATATAAACCAGAGATGAATGTCAGATATAAACTAGAGAGGAATGTCAGATATCAACTAGAGAGGAAAGTCAGATATAAACAAGAGAGGAATGTCAGATATAAACTAGATTGGAATGTCAGAGATAAACCAGAGAGGAATGTCAGATATAAACTAGAGAGGAATGTCAGATATAAACTAGAGTGGAATGTCAGATATGAACTAGAGAGGAAAGTGAGATATAAACTAGAGAGGAATGTCAGAGATAAACTAGGGAGGAATGTCAGATATAAGCTAGAGAGGAATGTCAGAGATAAACGAGAGTGGAATGTCAGATATAAACTATAGAGGAAAGTCAGATATAAACTAGAGAGGAAATTCAGATATAACCTAGAGAGGAATGTCAGAGATAAACTAGAGAGGAATGTCAGATATAAACTAGAGAGGAAAGTCAGATATAAACTAGAGAGGAATGTCAGTTATAAATTAGAGAGGAATGTCAGAGATAAACTAGAGAGGAATGTCAGATATAAACTAGAGAGGAATGTCAGAGATAAACTAGAGAGGAATGTCAGAGATAAACTAGTGAGGAATGTCAGATATAAACTAGAGAGGAAAGTCAGATATAAATTAGAGCGGAATGTCAGAGATAAACTAGAGAGGAATGTCAGATATAAACTAGAGAGGAATGTCAGAGATAAACTAGAGAGGAAAGTCAGATATAAACTAGAGAGGAAAGTCAGATATAAACTAGAGAGGAAAGTCAGATATAAAATAGAGAGGAATGTCAGATATAAACTAGAGAGGAATGTCAGAGATAAACTAGAGAGGAATGTCAGATATAAACTAGAGAGGAATGTCAGAGATAAACTAGAGAGGAATGTCAGAGATAAACTGGAGAGGAATGTCAGACACAAACTAGAGAGGAATGTCGGAGATAAAATAGGGAGGAATGTCAGATATAAACTAGAGAGGAATGTCAGATATAAACTAGAGAGGAATGTCAGAGATAAACTGGAGAGGAATGTCAGACATAAACTAGAGAGGAATGTCAGATATAAACTAGAGAGAAATGTCTGATATAAACTAGAGAGGAAAGTCAGAGATAAACTAGAGAGGAATGTCAGAGATAAACTAGTGAGGAATGTCAGATATAAACTAGAGAGGAATGTCAGAGATAAACTAGAGAGGAATGTCAGAGATAAACTAGAGAGGAATGTCAGAGATAAACTGGAGAGGAATGTCAGAGATAAACTAGAGAGGAATGTCAGAGATAAACTAGAGAGGAATGTCAGAGATAAACTAGAGAGGAATGTCAGATATAAACTAGAGAGGAATGTCAGATATAAACTAGAGAGGAATGTCAGAGATAAACTAGAGAGGAATGTCAGAGATAAACTAGAGAGGAATATCAGATATCAATTGGAGAGGAAAGTCAGATATAAACTATTGAGAAATGTCAGAGATAAACTAGAGAGGAATGTCAGAGAATAACTAGAGAGGAATGTCAGAGATAAACTAGAGAGGAATGTCAGATATAAACTAGAGAGGAATGTCAGAGATAAACTAGAGAGGAATGTCAGAGATAAACTAGAGAGGAATGTCAGATATAAACTAGAGAAGAATGTCAGAGATAAACTAGAGAGGAATGTCAGAGATAAACTAGAGAGGAATGTCAGATATAAACTAGAGAGGAATGTCAGATATAAACTAGCGTGGAAAGTCAGAGATAAACTAGAGAGGATTGTCAGAGATAAACTAGAGAGGAATGTCAGAGACAAACTAGAGAGGAATCTCAGAGATAAAGTAGAGAGGAATGTCAGAGATAAACTAGAGAGGAATGTCAGCGATAAACTAGAGAGGAAAGTCAGAGATAAACTAGAGAGGAAAGTCAGAGATAAACTAGAGAGGATTGTCAGATATAAACTAGAGAGTAATGTCAGAGATAAACGAGAGAGGAATGGCAGAGATAAACTAGAGAGGAATGTGAGCGATAAACTAGATAGGAATGTCAGAGATAAACTAGAGAGGAATGTCAGATATAAACTTGAGAGGAATGTCAGATATAAACTAGAGAGGAATGTCAGAGATAAACTAGAGAGGAATATCAGATATAAATTAGAGAGGAAAGTCAGAGATAAAGTAGCGAGGAAAGTCAGAAATAAACTAGAGAGGAATGTCAGAGATAAACTAGAGAGGAAAGTCAGATATAAACTAGAGAGGAAAGTCAGAGATAAAGTAGAGAGGAAAGTCAGAGATAAACTAGAGAGGAATGTCAGACATAAACTAGAGAGGATAGGCAGATATAAACTAGAGAGAAAAGTCAGAGATAAAGTAGATAGGAATGTCAGATATAAACTAGAGAGGAAAGTCAGAGATAAACTAGAGAGGAATGTCAGATATAAACTGGAGAGGAAAGTCAGAGATAAAGTAGAGAGGAATGTCAGAGATAAACTAGAGAGGAAAGTCAGAGATAAAGTAGAGAGGAAAGTCAGAGATAAACTAGAGAGGAATGTCAGACATAAACTAGAGATGAAAGGCAGATATAAACTAGAGAGAAAAGTCAGAGATAAAGTAGATAGGAATGTCAGATATAAACTAGAGAGGAAAGACAGAGATAGACTAGAGAGGAAAGTCAGATATAAACTAGAGAGGAATGTCAGATATAAACTAGAGAGGAAAGTCAGAGATAAAGTAGAGACGAAAGTCAGAGATAAACTAGAGAGGAATGTCAGATATAAACTAGAGAGGAAAGTCAGAGATAAAGTAGAGAGGAAAGTCAGATTTAAACTAGAGAGGAATGGCAGAGATAAACTAGAGAGGAAAGTCAGATATAAGCTAGAGAGGAAAGTCAGAGATAAAGTAGAGAGGAAAGTCAGAGATAAACTAGAGAGGAATGTCAGACATAAACTAGAGAGGAAAGGCAGATATAAACTGGAGAGAAAATTCAGAGATAAAGTAGATAGGAATGTCAGATATAAACTAGAGAGGAAAGTCAGAGATAAACTAGAGAGGAATGTCAGATATAAACTGGAGAGGAAAGTCAGAGATAAAGTAAAGAGGAATGTCAGAGATAAACTAGAGAGGAATGTCAGAGATAAACTATAGAGGAAAGTCAGAGATAAACTGGAGAGGAAAGTCAGAGATAAAGTAGATAGGAATGTCATATATAAACTAGATAGGAAAGTCAGAGATAAACTAGATAGGAAAGTCAGAGATAAACTAGATAGGAAAGTCAGAGATAAACTAGAGAGGAATGTCAGAGATAAACTAGCGAGGAATGTCAGATATAAACTAGAGAGGAAAGTCAGAGATAAACAAGCGAGGAATTTCAGATATAAACTAGGGAGGAAAGTCAGAGATAAACTAGAGAGGAATGTCAGACATAAACTAGAGAGGAAAGGCAGATATAAACTAGAGAGAAAAGTCAGGGATAAAGTAGATAGGAATGTCAGATATAAACAAGAGAGGAAAGTCAGAGATAAACTAGAGAGGAATGTCAGATATAAACTGGAGAGGAAAGTCAGAGATAAAGTAGAGAGGAATGTCAGAGGTAAACTAGAGAGGAAAGTCAGAGATAAAGTAGAGAGGAAAGTCAGAGATAAACTAGAGAGGAATGTCAGACATAAACTAGAGATGAAAGGCAGATATAAATTAGAGAGAAAAGTCAGAGATAAAGTAGAGAGGAATGTCAGATATAAACTAGAGAGGAAAGTCAGAGATAGACTAGAGAGGAAAGTCAGATATAAACTAGAGAGGAATGTCAGATATAAACTAGAGAGGAAAGTCAGAGATAAAGTAGAGAGGAAAGTCAGAGATAAACTAGAGAGGAATGTCAGATATAAACTAGAGAGGAAAGTCAGAGATAAAGTAGAGAGGAAAGTCAGATTTAAACTAGAGAGGAATGGCAGAGATAAACTAGAGAGGAAAGTCAGATATAAACTAGAGAGGAAAGTCAGAGATAAAGTAGAGAGGAAAGTCAGAGATAAACTAGAGAGGAATGTCAGACACAAACTAGAGAGGAAAGGCAGATATAAACTGGAGAGAAAATTCAGAGATAAAGTAGATAGGAATGTCAGATATAAACTAGAGAGGAAAGTCAGAGATAAACTAGAGAGGAATGTCAGATATAAACTGGAGAGGAAAGTCAGAGATAAAGTAGAGAGGAATGTCAGAGATAAACTAGAGAGGAAAGTCAGAGATAAACTAGATAGGAAAGTCAGAGATAAACTAGAGAGGAATGTCAGAGATAAACTAGCGAGGAATGTCAGATATAAACTAGAGAGGAAAGTCAGAGATAAACAAGCGAGGAATGTCAGATATAAACTAGAGAGGAAAGTCAGAGATAAACTAGAGAGGAATGTCAGATATAAACTAGAGAGGAAAGTCAGAGATAAACTAGAGAGGAATGACAGATATAAACTAGAGAGGAATGTCAGATATAAACTAGAGAGGAATGTCAGAGATAAACTAGAGAGGAATGTCAGAGATAAACTAGAGAGGAATGTCAGATATAAACTGGAGAGGAATGTCAGAGAAAAACTAGAGAGGAATGTCAGATATAAACTGGAGAGGAAAGTCAGAGATAAACTAGAGAGGAAAGTCAGAGATAAACTATAGAGGAATGTCAGATATAAACTACAGAGGAATGTCAGAGATGAACTAGAGAGGAATGTCAGATATAAACTAGAGAGGAATGTCAGATATAAAATAGAGAGGAATGTCAGATATAAACTAGAGAGGAATGTCAGAGATAAACTAGAGAGGAATGTCAAAGATAAAGTACAGAGTAATGTCTGAGATAAACTAGAGAGGAAAGTCAGAGATAAACTAGAGAGGAATGTCAGAGATAAACTAGAGAGGAATGTCAGAGATAAACTAGAGAAAATGTCTGACATAAACTGGATAGGAAAGGCAGATGTAAACTAGAGAGGAATGTCAGATATAAACTAGAGAGGAATGTCAGATATAAACAAGAGAGGAAAGTCAGAGTTAAACTAGAGAGGAAAGTCAGAGATAAACTAGAGAGGAATGTCAGATATAAACTAGAGAGGAATGTCAGATATAAACTAGAGAGGAATGTCAGAGATAAACTAGAGAGGAATGTCAGAGATAAACTAGAGAGGAATGTCAGATATAAACTAGAGAGGAATGTCAGATATAAACTAGAGAGGAATGTCAGATATTAACTAGAGAGGAATGTCAGAGATAAGCGAGAGAGGGATGTCAGATTTAAACTAGAGAGGAATCTCAGAGATAAACTAGAGAGGAATGTCATAGATAAACTAGAGAGGAAAGTCAGAGATAAACTAGAGAGGAATGTCAGAGATAAACTAGAGAGGAATATCAGAGATAAACTACAGTGGAAAGTCAGATATAAACTAGAGAGGAATGTCAGATATAAAATAGAGAGGAATGTCAGAGATAAACTAGAGAGGAATGTCAGATATAAACTAGAGAGGAATGTCACAGATAAACTAGAGAGGAATGTCAGATATAAACTAGAGAGGAATGTCAGAGATAAACTAGAGAGGAATGTCAGATATAAAATAGAGAGGAATGTCAGATATAAACTAGAGAGGAATGTCAGAGATAAACTAGAGAGGAATGTCAGATATAAAATAGAGAGGAATGTCAGATATAAACTAGAGAGGAATGTCAGATATAAAATAGAGAGGAATGTCAGATATAAACTAGAGAGGAATGTCAGAGATAAACTAGAGAAGAATGTCAGATATAAAATAGAGAGGAATGTCAGATATAAACTAGAGAGGAATGTCAGAGATAAACTAGAGAGGAATGTCAGATACAAACTAGAGAGGAATGTCAGATATAAAATAGAGAGGAATGTCAGATATAAACTAGAGAGGAATGTCAGAGATAAACTAGAGAGCAATGTCAGATATAAACTAGAGAGGAATGTCAGAGATAAACTAGAGAGGAATGTCAGATATAAACTAGAGAGGAATGTCAGAGATAAACTAGAGAGGAATGTCAGATATAAACTAGAGAGGAATGTCAGAGATAAACTAGAGAGGAATGTCAGATATAAACTGGAGAGGAATGTCAGATATAAAATAGAGAGGAATGTCAGATATAAACTAGAGAGGAATGTCAGAGATAAACTAGAGAGGAATGTCAGATATAAACTAGAGAGGAATGTCAGATATAAACTAGAGAGGAATGTCAGAGATAAACTAGAGAGGAATGTCAGATATAAACTAGAGAGGAATGTCAGATATAAAATAAAGAGGAATGTCAGATATAAACTAGAGAGGAATGTCAGAGATAAACTAGAGAGGAATGTCAGAGATAAAGTAGAGAGGAATGTCAGATATAAAATAGAGAGGAATGTCAGATATAAACTAGAGAGGAATGTCAGAGATAAACTAGAGAGGAATGTCAGAGATAAAGTAGAGAGTAATGTCTGAGATAAACTAGAGAGGAAAGTCAGAGATAAACTAGAGAGGAATGTCAGAGATAAACTAGAGAGGAATGTCAGAGATAAACTAGAGAAAATGTCTGACATAAACTAGATAGGAAAGTCAGATATAAACTAGAGAGGAATGTCAGATATAAACTAGAGAGGAATGTCAGATATAAAAAAGAGAGGAATGTCAGAGTTAAACTAGAGAGGAAAGTCAGAGATAAACTAGAGACGAATGTCAGATATAAACTAGAGAGGAATCTCAGATATAAATTAGAGAGGAATGTCAGATATAAACTAGCGAGGAATGTCAGAGATAAACTAGAGAGGAATGTCATAGATAAACTAGAGATGAAAGTCAGAGATAAACTAGAGAGGAATGTCAGATATAAACTAGAGAGGAATGTCAGAGATAAACTAGAGAGGAAAGTCAGATATAAACTAGAGAGGAATGTCAGATATAAACTAGAGAGGAATGTCAGAGATAAACTAGAGAGGAATGTCAGATAAAAACTAGAGAGGAATGTCAGAGATAAACTAGAGAGGAATGTCAGAGATAAACTAGAGAGGAATGTCAGAGATAAACTAGAGAGGAAAGTCAGATATAAACTAGAGAGGAATGTCAGATATAAACTAGAGAGGAATGTCAGAGATAAACTAGAGAGGAATGTCAGATATAAACTAGAGAGGAATGTCAGAGATAAACTAGAGAGGAATGTCAGAGATAAACTAGAGAGGAATGTCAGAGATAAACTAGAGAAAAATGTCAGATATAAACTAGAGAGGAATGTATGAGATAAACTAGAGAGGAATGTTCGAGATAAACTAGAGAGGAATGTCAGAGATAAACTAGAGAGGAAAGTCAGAGATAAACTAGAGAGGAAAGTCAGAAATAAACTAGAGAGGAATGTCAGAGATAAACTAGAGAGGATTGTCAGATATAAACAAGAGAGGAATGTCAGATATAAACTAGAGAGGAATGTCAGAGATAAACTAGAGAGGAATGTCAGATATAAACTAGAGAGGAATGTCAGATATAAACTAGAGAGGAATGTCAGAGATAAACTAGAGAGGAATGTCAGATATAAACCAGAGATGAATGTCAGATATAAACTAGAGAGGAATGTCAGATATCAACTAGAGAGGAAAGTCAGATATAAACAAGAGAGGAATGTCAGATATAAACTAGATTGGAATGTCAGAGATAAACCAGAGAGGAATGTCAGATATAAACTAGAGAGGAATGTCAGATATAAACTAGAGTGGAATGTCAGATATGAACTAGAGAGGAAAGTGAGATATAAACTAGAGAGGAATGTCAGAGATAAACTAGGGAGGAATGTCAGATATAAGCTAGAGAGGAATGTCAGAGATAAACGAGAGTGGAATGTCAGATATAAACTATAGAGGAAAGTCAGACATAAACTAGAGAGGAAATTCAGATATAACCTAGAGAGGAATGTCAGAGATAAACTAGAGAGGAATGTCAGATATAAACTAGAGAGGAAAGTCAGATATAAACTAGAGAGGAATGTCAGTTATAAATTAGAGAGGAATGTCAGAGATAAACTAGAGAGGAATGTCAGATATAAACTAGAGAGGAATGTCAGAGATAAACTAGAGAGGAATGTCAGAGATAAACTAGTGAGGAATGTCAGATATAAACTAGAGAGGAAAGTCAGATATAAATTAGAGCGGAATGTCAGAGATAAACTAGAGAGGAATGTCAGATATAAACTAGAGAGGAATGTCAGAGATAAACTAGAGAGGAAAGTCAGATATAAACTAGAGAGGAAAGTCAGATATAAACTAGAGAGGAAAGTCAGATATAAAATAGAGAGGAATGTCAGATATAAACTAGAGAGGAATGTCAGAGATAAACTAGAGAGGAATGTCAGATATAAACTAGAGAGGAATGTCAGAGATAAACTAGAGAGGAATGTCAGAGATAAACTGGAGAGGAATGTCAGACACAAACTAGAGAGGAATGTCGGAGATAAAATAGGGAGGAATGTCAGATATAAACTAGAGAGGAATGTCAGATATAAACTAGAGAGGAATGTCAGAGATAAACTGGAGAGGAATGTCAGACATAAACTAGAGAGGAATGTCAGATATAAACTAGAGAGAAATGTCTGATATAAACTAGAGAGGAAAGTCAGAGATAAACTAGAGAGGAATGTCAGAGATAAACTAGTGAGGAATGTCAGATATAAACTAGAGAGGAATGTCAGAGATAAACTAGAGAGGAATGTCAGAGATAAACTAGAGAGGAATGTCAGAGATAAACTGGAGAGGAATGTCAGAGATAAACTAGAGAGGAATGTCAGAGATAAACTAGAGAGGAATGTCAGAGATAAACTAGAGAGGAATGTCAGATATAAACTAGAGAGGAATGTCAGATATAAACTAGAGAGGAATGTCAGAGATAAACTAGAGAGGAATGTCAGAGATAAACTAGAGAGGAATATCAGATATCAATTGGAGAGGAAAGTCAGATATAAACTATTGAGAAATGTCAGAGATAAACTAGAGAGGAATGTCAGAGAATAACTAGAGAGGAATGTCAGAGATAAACTAGAGAGGAATGTCAGATATAAACTAGAGAGGAATGTCAGAGATAAACTAGAGAGGAATGTCAGAGATAAACTAGAGAGGAATGTCAGATATAAACTAGAGAAGAATGTCAGAGATAAACTAGAGAGGAATGTCAGAGATAAACTAGAGAGGAATGTCAGATATAAACTAGAGAGGAATGTCAGATATAAACTAGCGTGGAAAGTCAGAGATAAACTAGAGAGGATTGTCAGAGATAAACTAGAGAGGAATGTCAGAGACAAACTAGAGAGGAATCTCAGAGATAAAGTAGAGAGGAATGTCAGAGATAAACTAGAGAGGAATGTCAGCGATAAACTAGAGAGGAAAGTCAGAGATAAACTAGAGAGGAAAGTCAGAGATAAACTAGAGAGGATTGTCAGATATAAACTAGAGAGTAATGTCAGAGATAAACGAGAGAGGAATGGCAGAGATAAACTAGAGAGGAATGTGAGCGATAAACTAGATAGGAATGTCAGAGATAAACTAGAGAGGAATGTCAGATATAAACTTGAGAGGAATGTCAGATATAAACTAGAGAGGAATGTCAGAGATAAACTAGAGAGGAATATCAGATATAAATTAGAGAGGAATGTCAGAGATTATCTAGAGAGGAATGTCAGATATAAACTGGAGAGGAATGTCAGACATAAACTAGAGAGGAATGTCAGAGATAAAATAGAGAGGAATGTCAGAGATAAACGAGAGAAGAATGTCAGAGATAAACTAGAGAGGAATGTCAGAGATAAACTAGAGAGGAATCTCAGATATAAACTAGAGAGGAATGTCAGATATAAACTAGCGAAGAATGTCAGAGATAAACTAGAGAGGAATGTCAGAGATAAACTAGAGTGGAATCTCAGATATAAACTAGAGAGGAATGTCAGATATAAACTAGAGAGGAATGTCAGAGATAAACTAGAGAGGAATGTCAGATATAAACTTGAGAGGAATGTCAGATATAAACTAGAGAGGAACGTCAGAGATAAACTAGAGTGGAATGTCAGAGATAAACTAGAGAGGAATGTCAGATATAAACTAGAGAGGAATGTCAGAGATAAACTAGAGAGGAATGTCAGATATAAACTAGAGAGGAATGCCAGAGATAAACTAGAGAGGAATGTCAGAGATAAACTAGAGAGGAATGTCAGAGATAAACTGGAGAGGAATGTCATAGATAAACTAGAGAGGAATGTCAGAGATAAACTAGATAGGAATGTCAGATATAAACTAGAGAGGAATGTCAGAGATAAACTAGAGAGGAATGTCAGAGACAAACTAGAGAGGAATGTCAGAGATAAACTAGAGAGGAATGTCAGTTATAAACTAGAGAGGAAAGTCAGATATAAACTAGAGAGGAATGTCAGAGATAAACTAGAGAGGAATGTCAGATATAAACTAGAGAGGAATGTCAGATATTAACTAGAGAGGAAAGTCAGATATAAACTAGAGAGGAATGTCAGAGATAAACTAGAGAGGAATGTCCGATATAAACTAGAGAGGAATGTCAGAGATAAACTAGAGAGGAAAGTCAGATATAAACTAGAGAGGAATGTCAGAGATAAACTAGAGAGGAATGTCAGATATAAACTAGAGAGGAATGTCAGAGATAAACTAGAGAGGAATGTCACAGATAAACTAGAGAGGAATGTCAGATATAAACTAGAGAGGAATGTCAGAGATAAAGTAGAGAGGAATGTCAGAGATAAACTAGAGAGGAATGTCAGTGATAAACTAGAGAGGAATGTCAGATATAAACTAGAGAGGAATGTCAGAGATAAACTAGAGAGGAATGTCAGATATAAACTAGAGAGGAATGTCAGATATAAACTAGAGAGGAATGTCAGATATAAACTTGAGAGGAATGTCAGATATAAACTAGATTGGAATGTCAGAGATAAACTAGAGAGGAATGTCAGATATAAACTAGAGAGGAATGTCAGAGATAAACTAGAGAGGAATGTCAGATATAAACTAGAGAGGAATGTCAGAGATAAACTAGAGAGGAATGTCAAATATGAAATAGAGAGGAATGGCAGATATAAAGTAGAGAGGAATGTCAGAGATAAACTAGACAGGAATGTCAGAGATAAACTAGAGAGCAATGTCAGAGATAAACTAGAGAGGAATGTCAGATATAAACTAGAGAGGAATGTCAGAGATAAACTAGAGAGGAATGTCAGAGATAAACTAGAGAGGAATGTCAGATATAAACTAGAGAGGAATGTCAGATATAAACTAGAGAGGAATGTCAGAGATAAACTAGAGAGGAATGTCAGATATAAACTAGAGAGGAATGTCAGATATAAACTAGAGAGGAATGTCAGTGATAAACCGGAGAGGAATGTCAGACATAAACTAGAGAGGAATGTCAGAGATAAAATAGAGAGGAATGTCAGATATAAACTAGAGAGGAATGTCAGATATAAACTAGAGAGGAATGTCAGAATAAACTGGAGAGGAATGTCAGACATAAACTAGAGAGGAATGTCAGATATAAACGACAGAGGAATGTCAGATATAAACTAGAGAGGAATGTCAGATATAAACTAGAGCGGAAAGTCAGAGATAAAATAGAGAGGAATGGCAGAGATAAACTAGAGAGGAATGTCAGCGATAAACTAGAGAGGAATGTCAGAGATAAACTAGAGAGGAATGTCAGACATAAACTGGAGAGGAATATCAGATATAAACTAGAGAGGAATGTCAGAGATAAACTAGAGAGGAATGTCAGAGATAAACTAGAGAGGAATGTCAGATATAAACTAGAGAGGAATGTCAGAGATAAACTAGAGAGGAATGTCAGAGATAAACTAGAGAGGAATGTCAGAGATAAACTAGAGAGGAATGTCAGATATCAATTGGAGAGGAAAGACAGATATAAACTATTGAGAAATGTCAGAGATAAACTAGAGAGGAATGTCAGAGAATAACTAGAGAGGAATGTCAGAGATAAACCAGAGAGCAATGTCAGATATAAACTAGAGAGGAATGTCAGATATAAACTAGAGAGGAAAGTCAGAGATAAACTAGAGAGTATTGTCAGAGATAAACTAGAGAGGAATGTCAGAGACAAACTAGAGAGGAATGTCAGAGATAAAGTAGAGAGGAATGTCAGATATAAACTAGAGAGGAATGTCAGAGATAAACTAGAGAGGAATGTCAGAGATAAACTAGAGAGGAAAGTCAGAGATAAACTAGAGAGGAAAGTCAGAGATAAATTAGAGAGGAATGTCAGATATAAACTTGAGAGGAATGTCAGATATAAACTAGAGAGGAATGTGAGAGATAAACTCGAGAGGAATATCATATATAAATTAGAGAGGAATGTCAGAGATTATCTAGAGAGGAATGTCAGATATAAACTGGAGAGGAATGTCAGACATAAACTAGAGAGGAATGTCAGAGATAAATAGAGAGGAATGTCAGAGATAAACGAGAGAAGAATGTCAGAGATAAACTAGAGAGGAATGTCAGAGATAAACTAGAGAGGAATGTCAGATATAAACTAGCGAGGAATGTCAGAGATAAACTAGAGAGGAATGTCAGAGATAAACTAGAGAGGAATCTCAGATATAAACTAGAGAGGAATGTCACATATAAACTAGAGAGGAATGTCAGATATAAACTAGACAGGAATGTCAGAGATAAACTAGAGAGGAATGTCAGATATAAACTTGAGAGGAATGTCGGATATAAACTAGAGAGGAATGTCATAGATAAACTAGAGAGGAAAGTCAGAGATAAAATAGAGAGGAATGTCAGAGATAAACTAGAGAGGAATGTCAGAGATAAACTAGAGTGGAAAGTCAGATATAAACTAGAGAGGAATGTCAGATATAAACTAGAGAGGAATGTCAGATATAAACTAGAGAGGAATGCAGAGATAAACTAGAGAGGAATGTCAGATATAAACTAGAGAGGAATGTCAGAGATAAACTAGAGAGGAATGTCAGATATAAACTAGAGATGAATGTCAGAGATAAACTAGAGAGGAATGTCAGATATAAACTAGAGAGGAATGTCAGGTATAAACTAGAGAGGAATGTCAGATATAAACTAGAGAGGAATGTCAGAGATAAACTAGAGAGGAATGTCAGATATAAACTAGAGATGAACGTCAGATATAAACAAGAGAGGAATGTCAGATATAAACTAGAGAGGAATGTCAGGGATAAACTAGAGACGAATGTCAGATATAAACTAGAGAGGAATGTCAGAGATAAACTAGAGAGGAATGTCAGATATAAACTAGAGAGGAAAGTCAGATATAAACTAGAGAGGAAACTCAGATATAAACTAGAGAGGAATGTCAGAGATAAACTAGAGACGAATGTCAGATATAAACTAGAGAGGAAAGTCATTTATTAACTAGAGAGGAATGTCAGATATAAACTAGAGAGGAATGTCAGAGATAAACTAGAGAGGAATGTCAGATATAAACTAGCGAGGAATGTCAGAGATAATCTAGAGAGGAATGTCAGAGATAAACTAGAGAGGAATGTCATATATAAACTAGAGAGGAAAGTCAGATATAAACTAGAGAGGAATGTCAGAGATAAACTAGAGAGGAATGTCAGATATAAACTAGGGAGGAATGTCAGAGATAAACTAGAGAGGAATGTCAGATATAAACTGGAGAGGAATGTCAGATATAAAATACAGAGGAATGTCAGATATAAACTAGAGAGGAATGTCAGAGATAAACTAGAGAGGAATATCGGATATAAACTGGAGAGGAATGTCAGATATAAAATAGAGTGGAATGTCAGATATAAACTAGAGAGGAATGTCAGAGATAAACTAGAGAGGAATGTCAGATATAAACTAGAGAGGAATGTCAGAGATAAACTAGAGAGGAATGTCAGATATAAACTAGAGAGGAATGTCAGAGATAAACTAGAGAGGAATGTCAGATATAAACTAGAGAGGAATGTCAGAGATAAACTAGAGAGGAATGTCAGATATAAACTAGAGAGGAATGTCAGAGATAAACTAGAGAGGAATGTCAGATATAAACTGGAGAGGAATGTCAGATATAAAATAGAGAGGAATGTCAGATATAAACTCGAGAGGAATGTCAGAGATAAAGTAGAGAGGAATGTCAGATATAAACTAGAGAGGAATGCCAGATATAAACTAGAGAGGAATGTCCCAGATAAACTAGAGAGGAATGTCAGATATAATCTAGAGAGGAATGTCAGAGATAAACTAGAGAGGAATGTCAGAGATAAACTAGAGAGGAAAGTCAGAGATAAACTAGAGCGGAAAGTCAGAGATAAACTAGAGAGGATTGTCGGATATAAACTAGAGAGTAATGTCAGAGAAAAACTAGAGAGGAATGGCAGAGATAAACTAGAGAGGAATGTGAGCGATAAACTAGATAGGAATGTCAGAGATAAACTAGAGAGGAATGTCAGATATAAACTTGAGAGGAATGTCAGATATAAACTAGAGAGGAATGTCAGAGATAAACTAGAGAGGAATATCAGATATAAATTAGAGAGGAATGTCAGAGATTATCTAGAGAGGAATGTCAGATATAAACAGTAGAGGAATGTCAGACATAAACTAGAGAGGAATCTCAGAGATAAAATAGAGAGGAATGTCAGAGATAAACGAGAGAAGAATGTCAGAGATAAACTAGAGAGGAATGTCAGAGATAAACTAGAGAGGAATCTGAGATATAAACTAGAGAGGAATGTCAGATATAAACTAGCGAGGAATGTCAGAGATTAACTAGAGACGAATGTCAGAGATAAACTACAGAGGAATCTCAGATATAAACTAGAGAGGAATGTCAGATATAAACTAGAGAGGAATGTCAGATATAAACTAGAGAGGAATGTCAGAGATAAACTAGAGAGGAATGTCAGATATAAACTTGAGAGGAATGTCAGATATAAACTAGAGAGGAATGTCATAGATAAACTAGAGAGGAAAGTCAGAGATAAACTAGAGAGGAATGTCAGAGATAAACTAGAGAGGAATGTCAGAGATAAACTAGAGTGGAAAGGCAGATATAAACTAGAGAGGAATGTCAGATATAAACTAGAGAGGAATGTCAGAGATAAACTAGAGAGGAATGTCAGATATAAACTAGAGAGGAATGTCAGAGATAAACTAGAGAGGAATGTCAGATATAAACTAGAGAGGAATGTCAGAGATAAACTAGAGAGGAATGTCAGATATAAACTAGAGAGGAATGTCTGAGATAAACTAGAGAGGAATGTCAGATATAAACTAGAGAGGAATGTCAGGTATAAACTAGAGAGGAATGTCAGATATAAACTAGAGAGGAATGTGAGAGATAAACTAGAGAGGAATGTCAGATATAAACTAGAGATGAAAGTCAGATATAAACAAGAGAGGAATGTCAGATATAAACTAGAGAGGAATGTCAGAGATAAACTAGAGAGGAATGTCAGATATAAACTAGAGAGGAATGTCAGAGATAAACTAGAGAGGAATGTCAGATATAAATTAGAGAGGAAACTCAGATATAAATTAGAGAGGAAGGTCAGAGATAAACTAGAGAGGAATGTCAGATATAAACTAGAGAGGAATGTCAGATATAAACTAGAGAGGATGGCAGAGATAAACTAGAGAGGAATGTCAGATATAAACTAGCGAGGAATGTCAGAGATAAACTAGAGAGGAATGTCAGATATAAACTAGAGAGGAAAGTCAGATATAAACTAGAGAGGAATGTCAGAGATAAACTAGAGAGGAATGTCAGAGATAAACTAGAGAGGAATGTCAGATATAAACTGGAGAGGAATGTCAGATATAAAATAGAGAGGAATGTCAGAGATAAACTAGAGAGGAATGTCAGATATAAACTAGAGAGGAATGTCAGAGATAAACTAGAGAGGATTGTCAGATATAAACTGGAGAGGAATGTCAGATATAAAATAGAGAGGAATGTCAGAGATAAACTAGAGAGGAATGTCAGAGATAAAGTAGAGAGTAATGTCTGAGATAAACTAGAGAGGAAAGTCAGAGATAAACTAGAGAGGAATGTCAGAGATAAACTAGAGAGGAATGTCAGAGATAAACTAGAGAGGAATGTCAGAGATAAACTAGAGAAAATGTCTGACATAAACTAGATAGGAAAGGCAGATGTAAACTAGAGAGGAATGTCAGATATAAACTAGAGAGGAATGTCAGATATAAACAAGAGAGGAAAGTCAGAGTTAAACTAGAGAGGAAAGTCAGAGATAAACTAGAGAGGAATGTCAGATATAAACTAGAGAGGAATGTCAGATATAAACTAGAGAGGAATGTCAGAGATAAACTAGAGAGGAATGTCAGAGATATACTAGAGAGGAATGTCAGATATAAAGTAGAGAGGAATGTCAGATATAAACTAGAGAGGAATGTCAGATATAAACTAGAGAGGGATGTCAGATATTAACTAGAGAGGAATGTCAGAGATAAACTAGAGAGGAATGTCAGATATAAACTAGAGAGGAATGTCAGATGTAAACTAGAGAGGAATGTCAGAGATAAACTAGAGAGGAATGTCAGATATAAACTAGAGAGGAATGTCAGAGATAAAGTAGAGAGGAATGTCAGAGATAAAGTAGAGAGTAATGTCTGAGATAAACTAGAGAGGAATGTCAGAGATAAACTAGTGAGGAATGTCAGATATAAACTAGAGAGGAATGTCAGAGATAAACTAGAGAGGAATGTCAGATATAAACTAGCGAGGAATGTCAGAGATAAACTAGAGAGGAATGTCAGAGATAAACTAGAGAGGAATGTCAGATATAAACTAGACAGGAAAGTCAGATATAAACTAGAGAGGAATGTCAGAGATAAACTAGAGAGGAATGTCAGAGATAAACTAGAGAGGAATGTCAGATATAAACTGGAGAGGAATGTCAGATATAAAATAGAGAGGAATGTCAGAGATAAACTAGAGAGGAATGTCAGATATAAACTAGAGAGGAATGTTAGAGATAAACTAGAGAGGAATGTCAGATATAAACTGGAGAGGAATGTCAGATATAAAATAGAGAGGAATGTCAGATATAAACTAGACAGGAATGTCAGAGATAAACTAGAGAGGAATGTCAGATATAAACAAGAGAGGAATGTCAGATGTAAACTAGAGAGGAATGTCAGAGATAAACGAGAGAGGAATGTCAGATATAAACTAGAGAGGAATGTCAGAGATAAACTAGAGAGGAATGTCAGAGATAAAGTAGAGAGTAATGTCTGAGATAAACTAGAGAGGAAAGTCAGAGATAAACTAGAGAGGAATGTCAGAGATAAACTAGAGAGGAATGTCAGAGATAAACTAGAGAGGAATGTCAGAGATAAACTAGAGAAAATGTCTGACATAAACTAGATAGGAAAGGCAGATGTAAACTAGAGAGGAATGTCAGATATAAACTAGAGAGGAATGTCAGATATAAACAAGAGAGGAAAGTCAGAGTTAAACTAGAGAGGAAAGTCAGAGATAAACTAGAGAGGAATGTCAGATATAAAATAGAGAGGAATGTCAGATATAAACTAGAGAGGAATGTCAGAGATAAACTAGAGAGGAATGTCAGAGATATACTAGAGAGGAATGTCAGATATAAAGTAGAGAGGAATGTCAGATATAAACTAGAGAGGAATGTCAGAAATAAACTAGAGAGGGATGTCAGATATTAACTAGAGAGGAATGTCAGAGATAAACTAGAGAGGAATGTCAGATATAAACTAGAGAGGAATGTCAGATGTAAACTAGAGAGGAATGTCAGAGATAAACTAGAGAGGAATGTCAGATATAAACTAGAGATGAATGTCAGAGATAAACTAGAGAGGAATGTCAGAGATAAAGTAGAGTGTAATGTCTGAGATAAACTAGAGAGGAAAGTCAGAGATAAACTAGAGAGGAATGTCAGAGATAAACTAGAGAGGAATGTCAGAGATAAACTAGAGAGGAATGTCAGAGATAAACTAGAGAAAATGTCTGACATAAACTAGATAGGAAAGGCAGATGTAAACTAGAGATGAATGTCAGATATAAACTAGAGAGGAATGTCAGATATAAACAAGAGAGGAAAGTCAGAGTTAAACTAGAGAGGAAAGTCAGAGATAAACTAGAGAGGAATGTCAGATATAAACTAGAGAGGAATGTCAGAGATAAACTAGAGAGGAATGTCAGAGATATACTAGAGAGGAATGTCAGATATAAAGTAGAGAGGAATGTCAGATATAAACTAGAGAGGAATGTCAGATATAAACTAGAGAGGGATGTCAGATATTAACTAGAGAGGAATGTCAGAGATAAACTAGAGAGGGATGTCAGATTTAAACTAGAGAGGAATGTCAGATATAAACTAGAGAGGAATGTTAGATATAAACTGGAGAAGAATGTCAGAGATAAACTAGAGAGGAATGTCAGAGATAAACTAGAGAGGAATGTCATAGATAAACTAGAGATGAAAGTCAGAGATAAACTAGAGAGGAATGTCAGAGATAAACTAGAGAGGAATGTCAGAGATAAACTAGAGAGGAAAGTCAGAGATAAACTAGAGAGGAATGTCAGAGATAAACTAGAGAGGAATGTCAGAGATAAACTAGAGAGGAAAGTCAGATATAAACTAGAGAGGAATGTCAGATATAAACTAGAGAGGAATGTCATAGATAAACTAGAGAGGAAAGTCAGAGATAAACTAGAGAGGAATGTCAGAGATAAACTAGAGAGGAATGTCAGAGATAAACTAGAGTGGAAAGGCAGATATAAACTAGAGAGGAATGTCAGACATAAACTAGAGAGGAATGTCAGAGATAAACTAGAGAGGAATGTCAGATATAAACGAGAGAAGAATGTCAGAGATAAACTAGAGAGGAATGTCAGAGATAAACTAGAGAGGAATCTCAGATATAAACTAGAGAGGAATGTCAGATATAAACTAGTGAGGAATGTCAGAGATAAACTAGAGAGGAATGTCAGAGATAAACTAGAGAGGATTCTCAGATATAAACTAGAGAGGAATGTCAGATATAAACTAGAGAGGAATGTCAGATATAAACTAGAGAGGAATGTCAGAGATAAACAAGAGAGGAATGTCAGAGATAAACTAGAGTGGAAAGGCAGATATAAACTAGAGAGGAATGTCAGATATAAACAAGAGAGGAAAGTCAGATTTAAACTAGAGAGGAAAGTCAGAGATAAAATAGAGAGGAATGTCAGATATAAACTAGAGAGGAATGTCAGATATAAACTAGAGAGGAATGTCAGAGATAAACTAGAGAGGAATGTCAGATATAAAGTAGAGAGGAATGTCAGATATAAACTAGAGAGGAATGTCAGATATAAACTAGAGAGGGATGTCAGATATTAACTAGAGATGAATGTCAGATATGAACTACAGAGGAATGTCAGAGATAAACTAGAGAGGAATGTCAGATATAATCTAGAGAGGAATGTCAGATATAAAATAGAGAGGAATGTCAGATATAAACTAGAGAGGAATGTCAGAGATAAACTAGAGAGGAATGTCAGAGATAAAGTAGAGAGTAATGTCTGAGATAAACTAGAGAGGAAAGTCAGAGATAAACTAGAGAGGAATGTCAGAGATAAACTAGAGAGGAATGTCAGAGATAAACTAGAGAAAATGTCTGACATAAACTAGATAGGAAAGTCAGATATAGACTAGAGAGGAATGTCAGATATAAACTAGAGAGGAATGTCAGATATAAACAAGAGAGGAATGTCAGAGTTAAACTAGAGAGGAAAGTCAGAGATAAACTAGAGACGAATGTCAGATATAAACTAGAGAGGAATGTCAGATATAAACTAGAGAGGAATGTCAGATATAAACTAGAGAGGAATGTCAGAGATGAACTAGAGAGGAATGTCAGAGATAAACTAGAGAGGAATGTAGATATAAACTAGAGAGGAATGTCAGATATAAACTAGAGAGGAATGTCAGATATAAACTAGAGAGGAATGTCAGAGATAAACTAGAGAGGGATGTCAGAATTAAACTAGAGAGGAATGTCAGAGATAAACTAGAGAGGAATGTCATAGATAAACTAGAGAGGAAAGTCAGAGATAAACTAGAGAGGAATGTCAGATATAAACTAGAGAGGAATGTCAGAGATAAACTAGAGAGGAAAGTCAGATATAAACTAGAGAGGAATGTCAGATATAAACTAGAGAGGAATGTCAGAGATAAACTAGAGAGGAATGTCAGATAAAAACTAGAGAGGAATGTCAGAGATAAACGAGAGAGGAATGTCAGAGATAAACTAGAGAGGAATGTCAGAGATAAACTAGAGAGGAAAGTCAGATATAAACTAGAGAGGAATGTCAGATGTAAACTAGAGAGGAATGTCAGAGATAAACTAGAGAGGAATGTCAGATATAAACTAGAGAGGAATGTCAGAGATAAACTAGAGAGGAATGTCAGAGATAAACTAGAGAGGAATCTCAGATATAAACTAGCGAGGAATGTCAGAGATAAACTAGAGAGGAATGTCAGAGATAAACTAGAGAGGAATCTCAGATATAAACTAGAGAGGAATGTCACATATAAACTAGAGAGGAATGTCAGATATAAACTAGACAGGAATGTCAGAGATAAACTAGAGAGGAATGTCAGATATAAACTTGAGAGGAATGTCAGATATAAACTAGAGAGGAATGTCATAGATAAACTAGAGAGGAAAGTCAGAGATAAACTAGAGAGGAATGTCAGAGATAAACTAGAGAGGAATGTCAGAGATAAACTAGAGTGGAAAGTCAGATATAAACTAGAGAGGAATGTCAGATATAAACTAGAGAGGAATGTCAGATATAAACTAGAGAGGAATGTCAGAGATAAACTAGAGAGGAATGTCAGATATAAACTAGAGAGGAATGTCAGGTATAAACTAGAGAGGAATGTCAGATATAAACTAGAGAGGAATCTCAGAGATAAACTAGAGAGGAATGTTAGATATAAACTAGAGATGAACGTCAGATATAAACAAGAGAGGAATGTCAGATATAAACTAGAGAGGAATGTCAGGGATAAACTAGAGACGAATGTCAGATATAAACTAGAGAGGAATGTCAGAGATAAACTAGAGAGGAATGTCAGATATAAACTGGAGAGGAAAGTCAGATATAAACTAGAGAGGAAACTCAGATATAAACTAGAGTGGAATGTCAGAGATAAACTGGAGACGAATGTCAGATATACACTAGAGAGGAAAGTCATTTATTAACTAGAGAGGAATTTCAGATATAAACTAGAGAGGAATGTCAGAGATAAACTAGAGAGGAATGTCAGATATAAACTAGCGAGGAATGTCAGAGATAATCTAGAGAGGAATGTCAGAGATAAACTAGAGAGGAATGTCATATATAAACTAGAGAGGAAAGTCAGATATAAACTAGAGAGGAATGTCAGAGATAAACTAGAGAGGAATGTCAGATATAAACTAGAGAGGAATGTCAGAGATAAACTAGAGAGGAATGTCAGATATAAACTGGAGAGGAATGTCAGATATAAAATACAGAGGAATGTCAGATATAAACTAGAGAGGAATGTCAGAGATAAACTAGAGAGGAATATCGGATATAAACTGGAGAGGAATGTCAGATATAAAATAGAGTGGAATGTCAGATATAAACTAGAGAGGAATGTCAGAGATAAACTAGAGAGGAATGTCAGATATAAACTAGAGAGGAAAGTCATTTATTAACTAGAGAGGAATGTCAGATATAAACTAGAGAGGAATTTCAGAGATAAACTAGAGAGGAATGTCAGATATAAACTAGAGAGGAATGTCAGGTATAAACTAGAGAGGAATGTCAGATATAAACTAGAGAGGAATCTCAGAGATAAACTAGAGAGGAATGTTAGATATAAACTAGAGATGAACGTCAGATATAAACAAGAGAGGAATGTCAGATATAAACTAGAGAGGAATGTCAGGGATAAACTAGAGACGAATGTCAGATATAAACTAGAGAGGAATGTCAGAGATAAACTAGAGAGGAATGTCAGATATAAACTGGAGAGGAAAGTCAGATATAAACTAGAGAGGAAACTCAGATATAAACTAGAGAGGAATGTCAGAGATAAACTAGAGACGAATGTCAGATATAAACTAGAGAGGAAAGTCATTTATTAACTAGAGAGGAATGTCAGATATAAACTAGAGAGGAATGTCAGAGATAAACTAGAGAGGAATGTCAGATATAAACTAGCGAGGAATGTCAGAGATAATCTAGAGAGGAATGTCAGAGATAAACTAGAGAGGAATGTCATATATAAACTAGAGAGGAAAGTCAGATATAAACAAGAGAGGAATGTCAGAGATAAACTAGAGAGGAATGTCAGATATAAACTAGAGAGGAATGTCAGAGATAAACTAGAGAGGAATGTCAGATATAAACTGGAGAGGAATGTCAGATATAAAATACAGAGGAATGTCAGAGATGAACTAGAGAGGAATGTCAGAGATAAACTAGAGAGGAATGTCAGATATAAACTAGAGAGGAATGTCAGATATAAACTAGAGAGGAATGTCAGATATAAACTAGAGAGGAATGTCAGAGATAAACTAGAGAGGGATGTCAGAATTAAACTAGAGAGGAATGTCAGAGATAAACTAGAGAGGAATGTCATAGATAAACTAGAGAGGAAAGTCAGAGATAAACTAGAGAGGAATGTCAGATATAAACTAGAGAGGAATGTCAGAGATAAACTAGAGAGGAAAGTCAGATATAAACTAGAGAGGAATGTCAGATATAAACTAGAGAGGAATGTCAGAGATAAACTAGAGAGGAATGTCAGATAAAAACTAGAGAGGAATGTCAGAGATAAACGAGAGAGGAATGTCAGAGATAAACTAGAGAGGAATGTCAGAGATAAACTAGAGAGGAAAGTCAGATATAAACTAGAGAGGAATGTCAGATGTAAACTAGAGAGGAATGTCAGAGATAAACTAGAGAGGAATGTCAGATATAAACTAGAGAGGAATGTCAGAGATAAACTAGAGAGGAATGTCAGAGATAAACTAGAGAGGAATCTCAGATATAAACTAGCGAGGAATGTCAGAGATAAACTAGAGAGGAATGTCAGAGATAAACTAGAGAGGAATCTCAGATATAAACTAGAGAGGAATGTCACATATAAACTAGAGAGGAATGTCAGATATAAACTAGACAGGAATGTCAGAGATAAACTAGAGAGGAATGTCAGATATAAACTTGAGAGGAATGTCAGATATAAACTAGAGAGGAATGTCATAGATAAACTAGAGAGGAAAGTCAGAGATAAACTAGAGAGGAATGTCAGAGATAAACTAGAGAGGAATGTCAGAGATAAACTAGAGTGGAAAGTCAGATATAAACTAGAGAGGAATGTCAGATATAAACTAGAGAGGAATGTCAGATATAAACTAGAGAGGAATGTCAGAGATAAACTAGAGAGGAATGTCAGATATAAACTAGAGAGGAATGTCAGGTATAAACTAGAGAGGAATGTCAGATATAAACTAGAGAGGAATCTCAGAGATAAACTAGAGAGGAATGTTAGATATAAACTAGAGATGAACGTCAGATATAAACAAGAGAGGAATGTCAGATATAAACTAGAGAGGAATGTCAGGGATAAACTAGAGACGAATGTCAGATATAAACTAGAGAGGAATGTCAGAGATAAACTAGAGAGGAATGTCAGATATAAACTGGAGAGGAAAGTCAGATATAAACTAGAGAGGAAACTCAGATATAAACTAGAGTGGAATGTCAGAGATAAACTAGAGACGAATGTCAGATATACACTAGAGAGGAAAGTCATTTATTAACTAGAGAGGAATTTCAGATATAAACTAGAGAGGAATGTCAGAGATAAACTAGAGAGGAATGTCAGATATAAACTAGCGAGGAATGTCAGAGATAATCTAGAGAGGAATGTCAGAGATAAACTAGAGAGGAATGTCATATATAAACTAGAGAGGAAAGTCAGATATAAACTAGAGAGGAATGTCAGAGATAAACTAGAGAGGAATGTCAGATATAAACTAGAGAGGAATGTCAGAGATAAACTAGAGAGGAATGTCAGATATAAACTGGAGAGGAATGTCAGATATAAAATACAGAGGAATGTCAGATATAAACTAGAGAGGAATGTCAGAGATAAACTAGAGAGGAATATCGGATATAAACTGGAGAGGAATGTCAGATATAAAATAGAGTGGAATGTCAGATATAAACTAGAGAGGAATGTCAGAGATAAACTAGAGAGGAATGTCAGATATAAACTAGAGAGGAAAGTCATTTATTAACTAGAGAGGAATGTCAGATATAAACTAGAGAGGAATGTCAGAGATAAACTAGAGAGGAATGTCAGATATAAACTAGAGAGGAATGTCAGGTATAAACTAGAGAGGAATGTCAGATATAAACTAGAGAGGAATCTCAGAGATAAACTAGAGAGGAATGTTAGATATAAACTAGAGATGAACGTCAGATATAAACAAGAGAGGAATGTCAGATATAAACTAGAGAGGAATGTCAGGGATAAACTAGAGACGAATGTCAGATATAAACTAGAGAGGAATGTCAGAGATAAACTAGAGAGGAATGTCAGATATAAACTGGAGAGGAAAGTCAGATATAAACTAGAGAGGAAACTCAGATATAAACTAGAGAGGAATGTCAGAGATAAACTAGAGACGAATGTCAGATATAAACTAGAGAGGAAAGTCATTTATTAACTAGAGAGGAATGTCAGATATAAACTAGAGAGGAATGTCAGAGATAAACTAGAGAGGAATGTCAGATATAAACTAGCGAGGAATGTCAGAGATAATCTAGAGAGGAATGTCAGAGATAAACTAGAGAGGAATGTCATATATAAACTAGAGAGGAAAGTCAGATATAAACAAGAGAGGAATGTCAGAGATAAACTAGAGAGGAATGTCAGATATAAACTAGAGAGGAATGTCAGAGATAAACTAGAGAGGAATGTCAGATATAAACTGGAGAGGAATGTCAGATATAAAATACAGAGGAATGTCAGATATAAACTAGAGAGGAATGTCAGAGATAAACTAGAGAGGAATATCGGATATAAACTGGAGAGGAATGTCAGATATAAAATAGAGTGGAATGTCAGATATAAACTAGAGAGGAATGTCAGAGATAAACTAGAGAGGAATGTCAGATATAAACTAGAGAGGAATGTCAGAGATAAACTAGAGAGGAATGTCAGATATAAACTAGAGAGGAATGTCAGAGATAAACTAGAGAGGAATGTCAGATATAAACTAGAGAGGAATGTCAGAGATAAACTAGAGAGGAATGTCAGATATAAACTAGAGTGGAATGTCAGAGATAAACTAGAGAGGAATGTCAGATATAAACTGGAGAGGAATGTCAGATATAAAATAGAGAGGAATGTCAGATATAAACTCGAGAGGAATGTCAGAGATAAACTAGAGAGGAATGTCAGATATAAACTAGAGAGGAATGTCCCAGATTAACTAGAGAGGAATGTTAGATATAAACTGGAGAAGAATGTCAGAGATAAACTAGAGAGGAATGTCAGATTTAAACTAGAGAGGAAAGTCAGAGATTAACTAGAGAGGAAAGTCAGAGATAAACTAGAGAGGAATGTCAGATATGAACTACAGAGGAATGTCAGAGATAAACTAGAGAGGAATGTCAGATATAATCTAGAGAGGAATGTCAGATATAAAATAGAGAGGAATGTCAGATATAAACTAGAGAGGAATGTCAGAGATAAACTAGAGAGGAATGTCAGAGATAAAGTAGAGAGTAATGTCTGAGATAAACTAGAGAGGAAAGTCAGAGATAAACTAGAGAGGAATGTCAGAGATAAACTAGAGAGGAATGTCAGAGATAAACTAGAGAAAATGTCTGACATAAACTAGATTGGAAAGTCAGATATAGACTAGAGAGGAATGTCAGATATAAACTAGAGAGGAATGTCAGATATAAACAAGAGAGGAATGTCAGAGTTAAACTAGAGAGGAAAGTCAGAGATAAACTAGAGACGAATGTCAGATATAAACTAGAGAGGAATGTCAGATATAAACTAGAGAGGAATGTCAGATATAAACTAGAGAGGAATGTCAGAGATGAACTAGAGAGGAATGTCAGAGATAAACTAGAGAGGAATGTCAGATATAAACTAGAGAGGAATGTCAGATATAAACTAGAGAGGAATGTCAGAGATAAACTAGAGAGGGATGTCAGATTTAAACTAGAGAGGAATGTCAGAGATAAACTAGAGAGGAATGTCATAGATAAACTAGAGAGGAAAGTCAGAGATAAACTAGAGAGGAATGTCAGATATAAACTAGAGAGGAATGTCAGAGATAAACTAGAGAGGAAAGTCAGATATAAACTAGAGAGGAATGTCAGATATAAACTAGAGAGGAATGTCAGAGATAAACTAGAGAGGAATGTCAGATAAAAACTAGAGAGGAATGTCAGAGATAAACGAGAGAGGAATGTCAGAGATAAACTAGAGAGGAATGTCAGAGATAAACTAGAGAGGAAAGTCAGATATAAACTAGAGAGGAATGTCAGATGTAAACTAGAGAGGAATGTCAGAGATAAACTAGAGAGGAATGTCAGATATAAACTAGAGAGGAATGTCAGAGATAAACTAGAGAGGAATGTCAGAGATAAACTAGAGAGGAATCTCAGATATAAACTAGCGAGGAATGTCAGAGATAAACTAGAGAGGAATGTCAGAGATAAACTAGAGAGGAATCTCAGATATAAACTAGAGAGGAATGTCACATATAAACTAGAGAGGAATGTCAGATATAAACTAGACAGGAATGTCAGAGATAAACTAGAGAGGAATGTCAGATATAAACTTGAGAGGAATGTCAGATATAAACTAGAGAGGAATGTCATAGATAAACTAGAGAGGAAAGTCAGAGATAAACTAGAGAGGTATGTCAGAGATAAACTAGAGAGGAATGTCAGAGATAAACTAGAGTGGAAAGTCAGATATAAACTAGAGAGGAATGTCAGATATAAACTAGAGAGGAATGTCAGATATAAACTAGAGAGGAATGTCAGAGATAAACTAGAGAGGAATGTCAGATATAAACTAGAGAGGAATGTCAGGTATAAACTAGAGAGGAATGTCAGATATAAACTAGAGCGGAATGTCAGGGATAAACTAGAGACGAATGTCAGATATAAACTAGAGAGGAATGTCAGAGATAAACTAGAGAGGAATGTCAGATATAAACTAGAGAGGAATGTCAGATATAAACTAGAGAGGAAACTCAGATATAAACTAGAGAGGAATGTCAGAGATAAACTAGAGACGAATGTCAGATATAAACTAGAGAGGAAAGTCATTTATTAACTAGAGAGGAATGTCAGATATAAACTAGAGAGGAATGTCAGAGATAAACTAGAGAGGAATGTCAGACATAAACTAGCGAGGAATGTCAGAGATAATCTAGAGAGGAATGTCAGAGATAAACTAGAGAGGAATGTCATATATAAACTAGAGAGGAAAGTCAGATATAAACTAGAGAGGAATGTCAGAGATAAACTAGAGAGGAATGTCAGATATAAACTAGAGAGGAATGTCAGAGATAAACTAGAGAGGAATGTCAGATATAAACTGGAGAGGAATGTCAGATATAAAATACAGAGGAATGTCAGATATAAACTAGAGAGGAATGTCAGAGATAAACTAGAGAGGAATATCGGATATAAACTGGAGAGGAATGTCAGATATAAAATAGAGTGGAATGTCAGATATAAACTAGAGAGAATGTCAGAGATAAACTAGAGAGGAATGTCAGATATAAACTAGAGAGGAATGTCAGAGATAAACTAGAGAGGAATGTCAGATATAAACTAGAGAGGAATGTCAGAGATAAACTAGAGAGGAATGTCAGATATAAACTAGAGAGGAATGTCAGAGATAAACTAGAGAGGAATGTCAGATATAAACTAGAGTGGAATGTCAGAGATAAACTAGAGAGGAATGTCAGATATAAACTGGAGAGGAATGTCAGATATAAAATAGAGAGGAATGTCAGATATAAACTCGAGAGGAATGTCAGAGATAAACTAGAGAGGAATGTCAGATATAAACTAGAGAGGAATGTCCCAGATTAACTAGAGAGGAATGTCAGATATAAACTAGAGAGGAATGTCAGAGATAAACTAGAGAGGAATGTCAGAGAAAAACTAGAGAGGAAAGTCAGAGATAAACTAGAGAGGAAAGTCAGAGATAAACTAGAGAGGATTGTCAGATATAAACTAGAGAGTAATGTCAGAGAAAAACTAGAGAGGAATGGCAGAGATAAACTAGAGAGGAATGTGAGCGATAAACTAGATAGGAATGTCAGAGATAAACTAGAGAGGAATGTCAGATATAAACTTGAGAGGAATGTCAGATATAAACTAGAGAGGAATGTCAGAGATAAACTAGAGAGGAATATCAGATATAAATTAGAGAGGAATGTCAGAGATTATCTAGAGAGGAATGTCAGATATAAACTGTAGAGGAATGTCAGACATAAACTAGAGAGGAATGTCAGAGATAAAATAGAGAGGAATGTCAGAGATAAACGAGAGAAGAATGTCAGAGATAAACTAGAGAGGAATGTCAGAGATAAACTAGAGAGGAATCTCAGATATAAACTAGAGAGGAATGTCAGATATAAACTTGCGAGGAATGTCAGAGATTAACTAGAGACGAATGTCAGAGATAAACTAGAGAGGAATCTCAGATATAAACTAGAGAGGAATGTCAGATATAAACTAGAGAGGAATGTCAGATATAAACTAGAGAGGAATGTCAGAGATAAACTAGAGAGGAATGTCAGATATAAACTTGTGAGGAATGTCAGATATAAACTAGAGAGGAATGTCATAGATAAACTAGAGAGGAAAGTCAGAGATAAACTAGAGAGGAATGTCAGAGATAAACTAGAGAGGAATGTCAGAGATAAACTAGAGTGGAAAGGCAGATATAAACTAGAGAGGAATGTCAGATATAAACTAGAGAGGAATGTCAGAGATAAACTAGAGAGGAATGTCAGATATAAACTAGAGAGGAATGTCAGAGATAAACTAGAGAGGAATGTCAGATATAAACTAGAGAGGAATGTCAGAGATAAACTAGAGAGGAATGTCAGATATAAACTAGAGAGGAATGTCAGAGATAAACTAGAGAGGAATGTCAGATATAAACTAGAGAGGAATGTCAGGTATAAACTAGAGAGGAATGTCAGATATAAACTAGAGAGGAATGTCAGAGATAAACTAGAGAGGAATGTCAGATATAAACTAGAGATGAAAGTCAGATATAAACAAGAGAGGAATGTCAGATATAAACTAGAGAGGAATGTCAGAGATAAACTAGAGAGGAATGTCAGATATAAACTAGAGAGGAATGTCAGAGATAAACTAGAGAGGAATGTCAGATATAAACTAGAGAGGAAAGTCAGATATAAACTAGAGAGGAAACTCAGATATAAATTAGAGAGGAATGTCAGAGATAAACTAGAGAGGAATGTCAGATATAAACTAGAGAGGAAAGTCAGATATAAACTAGAGAGGAATGTCAGATATAAACTAGAGAGGAATGTCAGAGATAAACTAGAGAGGAATGTCAGATATAAACTAGCGAGGAATGTCAGAGATAAACAAGAGAGGAATGTCAGAGATAAACTAGAGAGGAATATCAGATATAAACTAGAGAGGAAAGTCAGATATAAACTAGAGAGGAATGTCAGAGATAAACTAGAGAGGAATGTCAGATATAAACTAGAGAGGAATGTCAGAGATAAACTAGAGAGGAATGTCAGATATAAACTGGAGAGGAATGTCAGATATAAAATAGAGAGGAATGTCAGAGATAAACTAGAGAGGAATGTCAGATATAAACTAGAGAGGAATGTCAGAGATAAACTAGAGAGGAATGTCAGATATAAACTGGAGAGGAATGTCAGATATATAATAGAGAGGAATGTCAGATATAAACTAGAGAGGAATGTCAGAGATAAACTTGAGAGGAATGTCAGATATAAACTGGAGAGGAATGTCAGATGTAAACTAGAGAGGAATGTCAGAGATAAACTAGAGAGGAATGTCAGATATAAACTAGAGAGGAATGTCAGAGATAAACTAGAGAGGAATGTCAGAGATAAAGTAGAGAGTAATGTCTGAGATAAACTAGAGAGGAAAGTCAGAGATAAACTAGAGAGGAATGTCAGAGATAAACTAGAGAGGAATGTCAGAGATAAACTAGAGAGGAATGTCAGAGATAAACTAGAGAAAATGTCTGACATAAACTAGATAGGAAAGGCAGATGTAAACTAGAGAGGAATGTCAGATATAAACTAGAGAGGAATGTCAGATATAAACAAGAGAGGAAAGTCAGAGTTAAACTAGAGAGGAAAGTCAGAGATAAAATAGAGAGGAATGTCAGATATAAACTAGAGAGGAATGTCAGATATAAACTAGAGAGGAATGTCAGAGATAAACTAGAGAGGAATGTCAGAGATATACTAGAGAGGAATGTCAGATATAAAGTAGAGAGGAATGTCAGATATAAACTAGAGAGGAATGTCAGATATAAACTAGAGAGGGATGTGAGATATTAACTAGAGAGGAATGTCAGAGATAAACTAGAGAGGAATGTCAGATATAAACTAGAGACGAATGTCAGATGTAAACTAGCGAGGAATGTCAGAGATAAACTAGAGAGGAATGTCAGATATAAACTAGAGAGGAATGTCAGAGATAAACTAGAGAGGAATGTCAGAGATAAAGTAGAGAGTAATGTCTGAGATAAACTAGAGAGGAAAGTCAGAGATAAACTAGAGAGGAATGTCAGAGATAAACTAGAGAGGAATGTCAGAGATAAACTAGAGAGGAATGTCAGAGATAAACTAGAGAAAATGTCTGACATAAACTAGATAGGAAAGGCAGATTTAAACTAGAGAGGAATGTCAGATATAAACTAGAGAGGAATGTCAGATATAAACAAGAGAGGAAAGTCAGAGTTAAACTAGAGAGGAAAGTCAGAGTTAAACTAGAGAGGAAAGTCAGAGATAAACTAGAGAGGAATGTCAGATATAAACTAGAGAGGAATGTCAGAGATAAACTAGAGAGGAATGTCAGAGATATACTAGAGAGGAATGTCAGATATAAAGTAGAGAGGAATGTCAGATATAAACTAGAGAGGAATGTCAGATATAAACTAGAGAGGGATGTCAGATATTAACTAGAGAGGAATGTCAGAGATAAACTAGAGAGGGATGTCAGATTTAAACTAGAGAGGAATGTCAGATATAAACTAGAGAGGAATGTTAGATATAAACTGGAGAAGAATGTCAGAGATAAACTAGAGAGGAATGTCAGAGATAAACTAGAGAGGAATGTCATAGATAAACTAGAGATGAAAGTCAGAGATAAACTAGAGAGGAATGTCAGAGATAAACTAGAGAGGAATGTCAGAGATAAACTAGAGAGGAAAGTCAGAGATAAACTAGAGAGGAATGTCAGAGATAAACTAGAGAGGAATGTCAGAGATAAACTAGAGAGGAAAGTCAGATATAAACTAGAGAGGAATGTCAGATATAAACTAGAGAGGAATGTCATAGATAAAGTAGAGAGGAAAGTCAGAGATAAACTAGAGAGGAATGTCAGAGATAAACTAGAGAGTAATGTCAGAGATAAACTAGAGTGGAAAGGCAGATATAAACTAGAGAGGAATGTCAGACATAAACTAGAGAGGAATGTCAGAGATAAACTAGAGAGGAATGTCAGATATAAACGAGAGAAGAATGTCAGAGATAAACTAGAGAGGAATGTCAGAGATAAACTAGAGAGGAATCTCAGATATAAACTAGAGAGGAATGTCAGATATAAACTAGTGAGGAATGTCAGAGATAAACTAGAGAGGAATGTCAGAGATAAACTAGAGAGGAATGTCAGATATAAACTAGAGAGGAATGTCAGAGATAAACTAGAGAAGAATGTCAGATATAAACTTGAGAGGAATGTCAGATATAAACTAGAGAGGAATGTCATTGATAAACTAGAGAGGAAAGTCAGAGATAAACTAGAGAGGAATGTCAGAGATAAACAAGAGAGGAATGTCAGAGATAAACTAGAGTGGAAAGGCAGATATAAACTAGAGAGGAATGTCAGATATAAACTGGAGAGGAATGTCAGAGATAAACTAGAGAGGAATGTCAGATATAAACTAGAGAGGAATGTCAGAGATAAACTAGAGAGGAATGTCAGATATAAACTAGAGAGGAATGTCAGAGATAAACTAGAGAGGAATGTCAGAGATAAACTAGAGAGGAATGTCAGATATAAACTAGAGAGGAATGTCAGGTATAAACTAGAGAGGAATGTCAGATATAAACTAGAGAGGAATGTCAGAGATAAACTAGAGAGGAATGTCAGATATAAACTAGAGATGAAAGTCAGATATAAACAAGAGAGGAATGTCAGATATAAACTAGAGAGGAATGTCAGAGATAAACTAGAGAGGAATGTCAGATATAAACTAGAGAGGAATGTCAGAGATACACTAGAGAGGAATGTCAGATATAAACTAGAGAGGAAAGTCAGATATAAACTAGAGAGGAAACACAGATATAAACTAGAGAGGAATGTCAGAGATAAACTAGAGAGGAATCTCAGATATAAACTAGAGAGGAATGTCAGATATAAACTAGTGAGGAATGTCAGAGATAAACTAGAGAGGAATGTCAGAGATAAACTAGAGAGGAATGTCAGATATAAACTAGAGAGGAATGTCAGAGATAAACTAGAGAAGAATGTCAGATATAAACTTGAGAGGAATGTCAGATATAAACTAGAGAGGAATGTCATTGATAAACTAGAGAGGAAAGTCAGAGATAAACTAGAGAGGAATGTCAGAGATAAACAAGAGAGGAATGTCAGAGATAAACTAGAGTGGAAAGGCAGATATAAACTAGAGAGGAATGTCAGATATAAACTGGAGAGGAATGTCAGAGATAAACTAGAGAGGAATGTCAGATATAAACTAGAGAGGAATGTCAGAGATAAACTAGAGAGGAATGTCAGATATAAACTAGAGAGGAATGTCAGAGATAAACTAGAGAGGAATGTCAGAGATAAACTAGAGAGGAATGTCAGATATAAACTAGAGAGGAATGTCAGGTATAAACTAGAGAGGAATGTCAGATATAAACTAGAGAGGAATGTCAGAGATAAACTAGAGAGGAATGTCAGATATAAACTAGAGATGAAAGTCAGATATAAACAAGAGAGGAATGTCAGATATAAACTAGAGAGGAATGTCAGAGATAAACTAGAGAGGAATGTCAGATATAAACTAGAGAGGAATGTCAGAGATACACTAGAGAGGAATGTCAGATATAAACTAGAGAGGAAAGTCAGATATAAACTAGAGAGGAAACACAGATATAAACTAGAGAGGAATGTCAGAGATAAACTAGAGAGGAATGTCAGATATAAACTAGAGAGGAAAGTCAGATATAAACTAGAGAGGAACGTCAAATATAAACTAGAGAGGAATGTCAGAGATAAACTAGAGAGGAATGTCAGATATAAACTAGCGATGAATGTCAGAGATAAACTAGAGAGGAATGTCAGAGATTAGAGAGGAATGTCAGATATAAACTAGAGAGGAAAGTCAGATATAAACTAGAGAGGAATGTCAGAGATAAACTAGAGAGGAATGTCAGAAATAAACTAGAGAGGAATGTCAGAGATAAACTAGAGAGGAATGTCAGATATAAACTGGAGAGGAATGTCAGATATAAAATAGAGAGGAATGTCAGAGATAAACTAGAGAGGAATGTCAGATATAAACTAGAGAGGAATGTCAGAGATAAACTAGAGAGGAATGTCAGATATAAACTGGAGAGGAATGTCAGATATAAAATAGAGAGGAATGTCAGATATAAACTAGAGAGGAATGTCAGAGATAAACTAGAGAGGAATGTCAGATATAAACTAGAGAGGAATGTCAGAGATAAACTAGAGAGGAATGTCAGATATAAACTAGAGAGGAATGTCAGAGATAAACTAGAGAGGAATGTCAGAGATAAACTAGAGAGTAATGTCTGGGATAAACTAGAGAGGAAAGTCAGAGATAAACTAGAGAGGAATGTCAGAGATAAACTAGAGAGGAATGTCAGAGATAAACTAGAGAGGAATGTCAGAGATAAACTAGAGAAAATGTCTGACATAAACTAGATAGGAAAGGCAGATGTAAACTAGAGAGGAATGTCAGATATAAACTAAAGAGGAATGTCAGATATAAACAAGAGAGGAAAGTCAGAGTTAAACTAGAGAGGAAAGTCAGAGATAAACTAGAGAGGAATGTCAGATATAAACTAGAGAGGAATGTCAGATATAAACTAGAGAGGAATGTCAGAGATAAACTAGAGAGGAATGTCAGAGATAAACTAGAGAGGAATGTCAGATATAAAGTAGAGAGGAATGTCAGATATAAACTAGAGAGGAATGTCAGATATAAACTAGGGAGGGATGTCAGATATTAACTAGAGAGGAATGTCAGAGATAAACTAGAGAGGGATGTCAGATTTAAACTAGAGAGGAATGTCAGATATAAACTAGAGAGGAATGTTAGATATAAACTGGAGAAGAATGTCAGAGATAAACTAGAGAGGAATGTCAGAGATAAACTAGAGAGGAATGTCATAGATAAACTAGAGATGAAAGTCAGAGATAAACTAGAGAGGAATGTCAGAGATAAACTAGAGAGGAATGTCAGAGATAAACTAGAGAGGAAAGTCAGAGATAAACGAGAGAGGAATGTCAGAGATAAACTAGAGAGGAATGTCAGAGATAAACTAGAGAGGAAAGTCAGATATAAACTAGAGAGGAATGTCAGATATAAACTAGAGAGGAATGCCATAGATAAACTAGAGAGGAAAGTCAGAGATTAACTAGAGAGGAATGTCAGAGATAAACTAGAGAGGAATGTCAGAGATAAACTAGAGTGGAAAGGCAGATATAAACTAGAGAGGAATGTCAGAGATAAACTAGAGAGGAATGTCAGATATAAACTGGAGAGGAATGTCAGATATAAAATAGAGAGGAATGTCAGATATAAACTCGAGAGGAATGTCAGAGATAAACTAGAGAGGAATGTCAGATATAAACTAGAGAGGAATGTCAGATATAAACTAGAGAGGAATGTCAGAGATAAACTAGAGAGGAATGTCAGATATAAACTAGAGAGGAATGTCAGAGATAAACTAGAGAAGAATGTCAGAGATAAAGTAGAGAGTAATGTCTGAGATAAACTAGAGAGGAAAGTCAGAGGTAAACTAGAGAGGAATGTCAGAGATAAACTAGAGAGGAATGTCAGAGATAAACTAGAGAGGAATGTCAGAGATAAACTAGAGAAAATGTCTGACATAAACTAGATAGGAAAGGCAGATGTAAACTCCAGAGGAATGTCAGATATAAACTAGAGAGGAATGTCATATATAAACAAGAGAGGAAAGTCAGAGTTAAACTAGAGAGGAAAGTCAGAGATAAAATAGAGAGGAATGTCAGATATAAACTAGAGAGGAATGTCAGATATAAACTAGAGAGCAATGTCAGAGATAAACTAGAGAGGAATGTCAGATATAAACTAGAGAGGAATGTCAGATATAAACTAGAGAGGAATGTTAGATATAAACTGGAGAAGAATGTCAGAGATAAACTAAAGAGGAATGTCAGAGATAAACTAGAGAGGAATGTCATAGATAAACTAGAGATGAAAGTCAGAGATAAACTAGAGAGGAATGTCAGAGATAAAATAGAGAGGAATGTCAGAGATAAACTAGAGAGGAAAGTCAGAGATAAACTAGAGAGGAATGTCAGAGATAAACTAGAGAGGAATGTCAGAGATAAACTAGAGAGGAAAGTCAGATATAAACTAGAGAGGAATGTCAGATATAAACTAGAGAGGAAAGTCAGAGATAAACTAGAGAGGAATGTCAGAGATAAACTAGAGAGGAATGTCAGAGATAAACTAGAGTGGAAAGGCAGATATAAACTAGAGAGGAATGTCAGATATAAACTAGAGAGGAATGTCAGAGATAAACTAGAGAGGAATGTCAGATATAAACTAGAGAGGAATGTCAGAGATAAACTAGAGAGGAATGTCAGATATAAACTAGAGAGGAATGTCAGAGATAAACTAGTGAGGAATGTCAGATATAAACTAGAGAGGAATGTCAGAGATCAACTAGAGAGGAATGTCAGATATAAACTAGAGAGGAATGTCAGGTATAAACTAGAGAGGAATGTCAGATATAAACTAGAGAGGAATGTCAGATAAACTAGAGAGGAATGTCAGATATAAACTAGAGATGAAAGTCAGATATAAACAAGAGAGGAATTTCAGATATAAACTAGAGAGGAATGTCAGAGATAAACTAGAGAGGAATGTCAGATATAAACTAGAGAGGAATGTCAGAGATAAACTAGAGAGGAATGTCAGATATAAACTAGCGAGGAATGTCAGAGATAAACTAGAGAGGAATGTCAGAGATAAACTAGAGAGGAATGTCAGATACAAACTAGAGAGGAAAGTCAGATATAAACTAGAGAGGAATGTCAGAGATAAACTAGAGAGGAATGTCAGATATAAACTAGAGAGGAATGTCAGAGATAAACTAGAGAGGAATGTCAGATATAAACTGGAGAGGAATGTCAGATATAAAATAGAGAGGAATGTCAGATATAAACTAGAGAGGAATGTCAGAGATAAACTAGAGAGGAATGTCAGATATAAACTAGAGAGGAATGTCAGAGATAAACTAGAGAGGAATGTCAGATATAAACTAGAGAGGAATGTCAGAGATAAACTAGAGAGGAATGTCAGAGATAAACTAGAGAGGAATGTCAGATATAAACTAGAGAGGAATGTCAGAGATAAACTAGAGAGGAATGTCAGATATAAACTAGAGAGGAATGTCAGAGATAAACTAGAGAGGAATGTCAGATATAAACTGGAGAGGAATGTGAGATATAAAATAGAGAGGAATGTCAGCTATAAACTCGAGAGGAATGTCAGAGATAAACTAGAGAGGAATGTCAGATATAAACTAGAGAGGAATGTCAGATATAAACTAGAGAGGAATGTCAGAGATAAACTAGAGAGGAATGTCAGGTATAAACTAGAGAGGAATGTCAGAGATAAACTAGAGAGGAATGTCAGAGATAAAGTAGAGAGTAATGTCTGAGATAAACTAGAGAAGAATGTCAGAGATAAAGTAGAGAGGAAAGTCAGATATAAACTAGAGAGGAATGTCAGATATAAACTAGAGAGGAATGTCAGCTATAAACTCGAGAGGAAAGTCAGAGATAAACTAGAGAGGAATGTCAGAGATAAACTAGAGTGGAATGTCAGAGATAAACTAGAGTGGAAAGGCAGATATAAACTAGAGAGGAATGTCAGATATAAACTAGAGAGGAATGTCAGAGATAAACTAGAGAGGAATGTCAGATATAAACTAGAGAGGAATGTCAGAGATAAACTAGAGAGGAATGTCAGATATAAACTAGAGAGGAATGTCAGAGATAAACTAGTGAGGAATGTCAGATATAAACTAGAGAGGAATGTCAGAGATAAACTAGAGAGGAATGTCAGATATAAACTAGAGAGGAATGTCAGGTATAAACTAGAGAGGAATGTCAGATATAAACTAGAGAGGAATGTCAGATAAACTAGAGAGGAATGTCAGATATAAACTAGAGATGAAAGTCAGATATAAACAAGAGAGGAATTTCAGATATAAACTAGAGAGGAATGTCAGAGATAAACTAGAGAGGAATGTCAGATATAAACTAGAGAGGAATGTCAGAGATAAACTAGAGAGGAATGTCAGATATAAACTAGAGAGGAAACTCAGATATAAACTAGAGAGGAATGTCAGAGATAAACTAGAGAGGAATGTCAGATATAAACTAGAGAGGAAAGTCAGATATAAACTAGAGAGGAATGTCAGATATAAACTAGAGAGGAATGTCAGAGATAAACTAGAGAGGAATGTCAGATATAAACTAGCGAGGAATGTCAGAGATAAACTAGAGAGGAATGTCAGAGATAAACTAGAGAGGAATGTCAGATACAAACTAGAGAGGAAAGTCAGATATAAACTAGAGAGGAATGTCAGAGATAAACTAGAGAGGAATGTCAGATATAAACTAGAGAGGAATGTCAGAGATAAACTAGAGAGGAATGTCAGATATAAACTGGAGAGGAATGTCAGATATAAAATAGAGAGGAATGTCAGATATAAACTAGAGAGGAATGTCAGAGATAAACTAGAGAGGAATGTCAGATATAAACTAGGGAGGAATTTCAGAGATAAACTAGAGAGGAATGTCAGATATAAACTAGAGAGGAATGTCAGAGATAAACTAGAGAGGAATGTCAGATATAAACTAGAGAGGAATGTCAGAGATAAACTAGAGAGGAATGTCAGATATAAACTAGAGAGGAATGTCAGAGATAAACTAGAGAGGAATGTCAGATATAAACTGGAGAGGAATGTGAGATATAAAATAGAGAGGAATGTCAGCTATAAACTCGAGAGGAATGTCAGAGATAAACTAGAGAGGAATGTCAGATATAAACTAGAGAGGAATGTCAGATATAAACTAGAGAGGAATGTCAGAGATAAACTAGAGAGGAATGTCAGATATAAACTAGAGAGGAATGTCAGAGATAAACTAGAGAGGAATGTCAGAGATAAAGTAGAGAGTAATGTCTGAGATAAACTAGAGAAGAATGTCAGAGATAAAGTAGAGAGTAATGTCTGAGATAAACTAGAGAGGAAAGTCAGAGGTAAACTAGAGAGGAATGTCAGAGATAAACTAGAGAGGAATGTCAGAGATAAACTAGAGAAAATGTCTGACATAAACTAGATAGGAAAGGCAGATGTAAACTCGAGAGGAATGTCAGATATAAACTAGAGAGGAATGTCAGATATAAACTAGAGAGGAAAGTCAGAGATAAACTAGAGAGGAATGTCAGAGATAAACTAGAGAGGAATGTCAGAGATAAACTAGAGAGGAATGTCAGAGATAAACTAGTGAGGAATGTCAGATATAAACTAGAGAGGAATGTCAGAGATAAACTAGAGAGGAATGTCAGATATAAACTAGAGAGGAATGTCAGGTATAAACTAGAGAGGAATGTCAGATATAAACTAGAGAGGAATGTCAGAGATAAACTAGAGAGGAATGTCAGATATAAACTAGAGATGAAAGTCAGATATAAACAAGAGAGGAATTTCAGATATAAACTAGAGAGGAATGTCAGAGATAAACTAGAGAGGAATGTCAGATATAAACTAGAGAGGAATGTCAGAGATAAACTAGAGAGGAATGTCAGATATAAACTAGAGAGGAAACTCAGATATAAACTAGAGAGGAATGTCAGAGATAAACTAGAGAGGAATGTCAGATATAAACTAGAGAGGAAAGTCAGATATAAACTAGAGAGGAATGTCAGATATAAACTAGAGAGGAATGTCAGAGATAAACTAGAGAGGAATGTCAGATATAAACTAGCGAGGAATGTCAGAGATAAACTAGAGAGGAATGTCAGAGATAAACTAGAGAGGAATGTCAGATACAAACTAGAGAGGAAAGTCAGATATAAACTAGAGAGGAATGTCAGAGATAAACTAGAGAGGAATGTCAGATATAAACTAGAGAGGAATGTCAGATATAAACTGGAGAGGAATGTCAGATATAAAATAGAGAGGAATGTCAGATATAAACTAGAGAGGAATGTCAGAGATAAACTAGAGAGGAATGTCAGATATAAACTAGAGAGGAATGTCAGAGATAAACTAGAGAGGAATGTCAGATATAAACTAGAGAGGAATGTCAGAGATAACCTAGAGAGGAATGTCAGATATAAACTAGAGAGGAATGTCAGAGATAAACTAGAGAGGAATGTCAGATATAAACTAGAGAGGAATGTCAGAGATAAACTAGAGAGGAATGTCAGATATAAAATAGAGAGGAATGTCAGAGATAAACTAGAGAGGAATGTCAGATATAAACTAGAGAGGAATGTCAGAGATAAACTAGAGAGGAATGTCAGATATAAACTGGAGAGGAATGTCAGATATAAAATAGAGAGGAATGTCAGCTATAAACTCGAGAGGAATGTCAGAGATAAACTAGAGAGGAATGTCAGATATAAACTAGAGAGGAATGTCAGATATAAACTAGAGAGGAATGTCAGAGATCAACTAGAGAGGAATGTCAGATATAAACTAGAGAGGAATGTCAGAGATAAACTAGAGAGGAATGTCAGAGATAAAGTAGAGAGTAATGTCTGAGATAAACTAGAGAGGAAAGTCAGAGATAAACAAGAGAGGAATGTCAGAGATAAACGAGAGAGGAATGTCAGAGATAAACTAGAGAGGAATGTCAGAGATAAACTAGAGAAAATGTCTGACATAAACTAGATAGGAAAGGCAGATGTAAACTAGAGAGGAATGTCAGATATAAACTAGAGAGGAATGTCAGATATAAACAAGAGAGGAAAGTCAGAGTTAAACTAGAGAGGAAAGTCAGAGATAAAATAGAGAGGAATGTCAGATATAAACTAGAGAGGAAAGTCAGATATAAACTGGAGAGGAATGTCAGAGATAAACTAGAGAGGAATGTCAGAGATAAACTAGAGAGGAATGTCAGATACAAACTAGAGAGGAATGTCAGATATAAACTAGAGAGCAATGTCAGAGATAAACTAGAGAGGAATGTCAGATATAAACTAGAGAGGAATGTCAGATATAAACTAGAGAGGAATGTTAGATATAAACTGGAGAAGAATGTCAGAGATAAACTAGAGAGGAATGTCAGAGATAAACTAGAGAGGAATGTCATAGATAAACTAGAGATGAAAGTCAGAGATAAACTAGAGAGGAATGTCAGATATAAACTAGAGAGGAATGTCAGATATAAACTAGAGAGGAATGTTAGATATAAACTGGAGAAGAATGTCAGAGATAAACTAGAGAGGAATGTCAGAGATAAACTAGAGAGGAATGTCATAGATAAACTAGAGATGAAAGTCAGAGATAAACTAGAGAGGAATGTCAGAGATAAAATAGAGAGGAATGTCAGAGATAAACTAGAGAGGAAAGGCAGAGATAAACTAGAGAGGAATGTCAGAGATAAACTAGAGAGGAATGTCAGAGATAAACTAGAGAGGAAAGTCAGATATAAACTAGAGAGGAATGTCAGATATAAACTAGAGAGGAAAGTCAGAGATAAACTAGAGAGGAATGTCAGAGATAAACTAGAGAGGAATGTCAGAGATAAACTAGAGAGGAATGTCAGAGATAAACTAGTGAGGAATGTCAGATATAAACTAGAGAGGAATGTCAGAGATAAACTAGAGAGGAATGTCAGATATAAACTAGAGAGGAATGTCAGGTATAAACTAGAGAGGAATGTCAGATATAAACTAGAGAGGAATGTCAGAGATAAACTAGAGAGGAATGTCAGATATAAACTAGAGATGAAAGTCAGATATAAACAAGAGAGGAATTTCAGATATAAACTAGAGAGGAATGTCAGAGATAAACTAGAGAGGAATGTCAGATATAAACTAGAGAGGAATGTCAGAGATAAACTAGAGAGGAATGTCAGATATAAACTAGAGAGGAAACTCAGATATAAACTAGAGAGGAATGTCAGAGATAAACTAGAGAGGAATGTCAGATATAAACTAGAGAGGAAAGTCAATTATAAACTAGAGAGGAATGTCAGATATAAACTAGAGAGGAATGTCAGAGATAAACTAGAGAGGAATGTCAGATATAAACTAGCGAGGAATGTCAGAGATAAACTAGAGAGGAATGTCAGAGATAAACTAGAGAGGAATGTCAGATACAAACTAGAGAGGAAAGTCAGATATAAACTAGAGAGGAATGTCAGAGATAAACTAGAGAGGAATGTCAGATATAAACTAGAGAGGAATGTCAGATATAAACTGGAGAGGAATGTCAGATATAAAATAGAGAGGAATGTCAGATATAAACTAGAGAGGAATGTCAGAGATAAACTAGAGAGGAATGTCAGATATAAACTAGAGAGGAATGTCAGAGATAAACTAGAGAGGAATGTCAGATATAAACTAGAGAGGAATGTCAGAGATAAACTAGAGAGGAATGTCAGATATAAACTAGAGAGGAATGTCAGAGATAAACTAGAGAGGAATGTCAGATATAAACTAGAGAGGAATGTCAGAGATAAACTAGAGAGGAATGTCAGATATAAAATAGAGAGGAATGTCAGAGATAAACTAGAGAGGAATGTCAGATATAAACTAGAGAGGAATGTCAGAGATAAACTAGAGAGGAATGTCAGATATAAACTGGAGAGGAATGTCAGATATAAAATAGAGAGGAATGTCAGCTATAAACTCGAGAGGAATGTCAGAGATAAACTAGAGAGGAATGTCAGATATAAACTAGAGAGGAATGTCAGATATAAACTAGAGAGGAATGTCAGAGATAAACTAGAGAGGAATGTCAGATATAAACTAGAGAGGAATGTCAGAGATAAACTAGAGAGGAATGTCAGAGATAAAGTAGAGAGTAATGTCTGAGATAAACTAGAGAGGAAAGTCAGAGATAAACAAGAGAGGAATGTCAGAGATAAACGAGAGAGGAATGTCAGAGATAAACTAGAGAGGAATGTCAGAGATAAACTAGAGAAAATGTCTGACATAAACTAGATAGGAAAGGCAGATGTAAACTAGAGAGGAATGTCAGATATAAACTAGAGAGGAATGTCAGATATAAACAAGAGAGGAAAGTCAGAGTTAAACTAGAGAGGAAAGTCAGAGATAAAATAGAGAGGAATGTCAGATATAAACTAGAGAGGAAAGTCAGATATAAACTGGAGAGGAATGTCAGAGATAAACTAGAGAGGAATGTCAGATATAAAGTAGAGAGGAATGTCAGATATAAACTAGAGAGGAATGTCAGATATAAACTAGAGAGGAATGTCAGAGATAAACTAGTGAGGAATGTCAGATATAAACTAGAGAGGAATGTCAGAGATAAACAAGAGAGGAATGTCAGATATAAACTAGAGAGGAATGTAAGGTATAAACTAGAGAGGAATGTCAGATATAAACTAGAGAGGAATGTCAGAGATAAACTAGAGAGGAATGTCAGATATAAACTAGAGATGAAAGTCAGATATAAACAAGAGAGGAATGTCAGATATAAACTAGAGAGGAATGTCAGAGATAAACTAGAGAGGAATGTCAGATATAAACTAGAGAGGAATGACAGAGATAAACTAGAGAGGAATGTCAGATATAAACTAGAGAGGAAACTCAGATATAAACTAGAGAGGAATGTCAGAGATAAACTAGAGAGGAAAGTCAGATATAAACTAGAGAGGAATGTCAGATAAAAACTAGAGAGGAATGTCAGATATAAACTAGCTTGGAATGTCAGAGATAAACTAGAGAGGAATGTCAGAGATAAACTAGAGAGGAATGTCAGATATAAACTAGAGAGGAATGTCAGAGATAAACTAGAGAGGAATGTCAGATATAAACTAGAGAGGAATGTCAGAGATAAACTAGAGAGGAATGTCAGATATAAACTGGAGAGGAATGTCAGATATAAAATAGAGAGGAATGTCAGATATATACTAGAGAGGAATGTCAGAGATAAACTAGAGAGGAATGTCAGATATAAACTAGAGAGGAATGTCAGAGATAAACTAGAGAGGAATGTCAGATATAAACTAGAGAGGAATGTCAGAGATAAACTAGAGAGGAATGTCAGATATAAACTAGAGAGGAATGTCAGAGATAAACTAGAGAGGAATGTCAGATATAAAATAGAGAGGAATGTCAGAGATAAACTAGAGAGGAATGTCAGATATAAACTAGAGAGGAATGTCAGAGATAAACTAGAGAGGAATGTCAGATATAAAATAGAGAGGAATGTCAGATATAAACTCGAGAGGAATGTCAGAGATAAACTAGAGAGGAATGTCAGATATAAACTAGAGAGGAATGTCAGAGATAAACTAGAGAGGAATGTCAGATATAAACTAGAGAGGAATGTCAGAGATAAACTAGAGAGGAATGTCAGAGATAAAGTAGAGAGTAATGTCTGAGATAAACTAGAGAGGAAAGTCAGAGATAAACAAGAGAGGAATGTCAGAGATAAACGAGAGAGGAATGTCAGAGATAAACTAGAGAGGAATGTCAGAGATAAACTAGAGAAAATGTCTGACATAAACTAGATAGGAAAGGCAGATGTAAACTAGAGAGGAATGTCAGATATAAACTAGAGAGGAATGTCAGATATAAACAAGAGAGGAAAGTCAGAGTTAAACTAGAGAGGAAAGTCAGAGATAAAATAGAGAGGAATGTCAGATATAAACTAGAGAGGAAAGTCAGATATAAACTGGAGAGGAATGTCAGAGATAAACTAGAGAGGAATGTCAGATATAAAGTAGAGAGGAATGTCAGATATAAACTAGAGAGGAATGTCAGATATAAACTAGAGAGGAATGTCAGAGATAAACTAGTGAGGAATGTCAGATATAAACTAGAGAGGAATGTCAGAGATAAACAAGAGAGGAATGTCAGATATAAACTAGAGAGGAATGTAAGGTATAAACTAGAGAGGAATGTCAGATATAAACTAGAGAGGAATGTCAGAGATAAACTAGAGAGGAATGTCAGATATAAACTAGAGATGAAAGTCAGATATAAACAAGAGAGGAATGTCAGATATAAACTAGAGAGGAATGTCAGAGATAAACTAGAGAGGAATGTCAGATATAAACTAGAGAGGAATGTCAGAGATAAACTAGAGAGGAATGTCAGATATAAACTAGAGAGGAAACTCAGATATAAACTAGAGAGGAATGTCAGAGATAAACTAGAGAGGAAAGTCAGATATAAACTAGAGAGGAATGTCAGATAAAAACTAGAGAGGAATGTCAGATATAAACTAGCGAGGAATGTCAGAGATAAACTAGAGAGGAATGTCAGAGATAAACTAGAGAGGAATGTCAGATATAAACTAGAGAGGAATGTCAGAGATAAACTAGAGAGGAATGTCAGATATAAACTAGAGAGGAATGTCAGAGATAAACTAGAGAGGAATGTCAGATATAAACTGGAGAGGAATGTCAGATATAAAATAGAGAGGAATGTCAGATATATACTAGAGAGGAATGTCAGAGATAAACTAGAGAGGAATGTCAGATATAAACTAGAGAGGAATGTCAGAGATAAACTAGAGAGGAATGTCAGATATAAACTAGAGAGGAATGTCAGAGATAAACTAGAGAGGAATGTCAGATATAAACTAGAGAGGAATGTCAGAGATAAACTAGAGAGGAATGTCAGATATAAAATAGAGAGGAATGTCAGAGATAAACTAGAGAGGAATGTCAGATATAAACTAGAGAGGAATGTCAGAGATAAACTAGAGAGGAATGTCAGATATAAAATAGAGAGGAATGTCAGATATAAACTCGAGAGGAATGTCAGAGATAAACTAGAGAGGAATGTCAGATATAAACTAGAGAGGAATGTCAGATATAAACTAGAGAGGAATGTCAGAGATAAACTAGAGAGGAATGTCGGATATAAACTAGAGAGGAATGTCAGAGATAAACTAGAGAGGAATGTCAGAGATAAAGTAGAGAGTAATGTCTGAGATAAACTAGAGAGGAAAGTCAGAGATAAAATAGAGAGGAATGTCAGAGATAAACTAGAGAGGAATGTCAGAGATAAACTAGAGAGGAATGTCAGAGATAAACTAGAGAAAATGTCTGACATAAACTAGATAGGAAAGGCAGATGTAAACTAGAGAGGAATGTCAGATATAAACTAGAGAGGAATGTCAGATATAAACAAGAGAGGAAAGTCAGATTTAAACTAGAGAGGAAAGTCAGAGATAAAATAGAGAGGAATGTCAGATATAAACTATAGAGGAATGTCAGATATAAACTAGAGAGGAATGTCAGATATAAACTAGAGAGGAATGTCAGATATAAAGTAGAGAGGAATGTCAGATATAAACCAGAGAGGAATGTCAGATATAAACTAGAGAGGGATGTCAGATATTAACTAGAGAGGAATGTCAGAGATAAACTAGAGAGGGATGTCAGATTTAAACTAGAGAGGAATGTCAGATATAAACTAGAGAGGAATGTTAGATATGAACTGGAGAAGAATGTCAGAGATAAACTAGAGAGGAATGTCAGAGATAAACTAGAGAGGAATGTCATAGATAAACTAGAGATGAAAGTCAGAGATAAACTAGAGAGGAATGTCAGAGATAAACTAGAGAGGAATGTCAGAGATAAGCTAGAGAGGAAAGTCAGAGATAATCTAGAGAGGAATGTCAGAGATAAACTAGAGAGGAATGTCAGAGATAAACTAGAGAGGAAAGTCAGATATAAACTAGAGAGGAATGTCAGATATAAACTAGAGAGGAATGTCAGAGATAAACTAGAGAGGAATGTCAGATATAAACTAGAGAGGAATGTCAGAGATAAACTAGAGAGGAATGTTAGATATAAACTGGAGAAGAATGTCAGAGATAAACTAGAGAGGAATGTCAGATTTAAACTAGACAGGAAAGTCAGAGATTAACTAGAGAGGAAAGTCAGAGATAAACTAGAGAGGAATGTCAGATATAAACTACAGAGGAATGTCAGAGATAAACTAGAGAGGAATGTCAGATATAATCTAGAGAGGAATGTCAGATATAAAATAGAGAGGAATGTCAGATATAAACTAGAGAGGAATGTCAGAGATAAACTAGAGAGGAATGTCAGAGATAAAGTAGAGAGTAATGTCTGAGATAAACTAGAGAGTAAAGTCAGAGATAAACTAGAGAGGAATGTCAGAGATAAACTAGAGAGGAATGTCAGAGATAAACTAGAGAAAATGTCTGACATAAACTAGATTGGAAAGTCAGATATAGACTAGAGAGGAATGTCAGATATAAACTAGAGAGGAATGTCAGATATAAACAAGAGAGGAATGTCAGAGTTAAACTAGAGAGGAAAGTCAGAGATAAACTAGAGACGAATGTCAGATATAAACTAGAGAGGAATGTCAGATATAAACTAGAGAGGAATGTCAGATATAAACTAGAGAGGAATGTCAGAGATGAACTAGAGAGGAATGTCAGATATAAACTAGAGAGGAATGTCAGATATAAACTAGAGAGGAATGTCAGATATAAACTAGAGAGGAATGTCAGAGATAAACTAGAGAGGGATGTCAGATTTAAACTAGAGAGGAATGTCAGAGATATACTAGAGAGGAATGTCATAGATAAACTAGAGAGGAAAGTCAGAGATAAACTAGAGAGGAATGTCAGATATAAACTAGAGAGGAATGTCAGAGATAAACTAGAGAGGAAAGTCAGATATAAACTAGAGAGGAATGTCAGATATAAACTAGAGAGGAATGTCAGAGATAAACTAGAGAGGAATGTCAGATAAAAACTAGAGAGGAATGTCAGAGATAAACTAGAGAGGAATGTCAGAGATAAACTAGAGAGGAATGTCAGAGATAAACTAGAGAGCAAAGTCAGATATAAACTAGAGAGGAATGTCAGATGTAAACTAGAGAGGAATGTCAGAGATAAACTAGAGAGGAATGTCAGATATAAACTAGAGAGGAATGTCAGAGATAAACTAGAGAGGAATGTCAGAGATAAACTAGAGAGGAATGTCAGAGATAAACTAGAGAGGAATGTCAGATATAAACTAGAGAGGAATGTATGAGATAAACTAGAGAGGAATGTTCGAGATAAACTACAGAGGAAATTCAGAGATAAACTAGAGAGGAAAGTCAGAAATAAACTAGAGAGGAATGTCAGAGATAAACTAGAGAGGAATGTCAGATATACACTAGAGAGGAATGTCAGATATAAACTAGAGAGGAATGTCAGAGATAAACTAGAGAGGAATGTCAGATATAAACTAGAGAGGAAAGTCAGATATAAACAAGAGAGGAATGTCAGATATAAACTAGATTGGAATGTCAGAGATAAACTAGAGAGGAAAGTCAGATATAAACTGGAGAGGAATGTCAGATATAAATAGAGTGGAATGTCAGATATGAACTAGAGAGGAAAGTCAGATATAAACTAGAGAGGAAAGTCAGATATAACCTAGAGAGGAATGTCAGAGATAAACTAGAGAGGAATGTCAGATATAAACTAGAGAGGAAAGTCAGATATAAACTAGAGAGGAATGTCAGATATAAATTAGAGAGGAATGTCAGAGATAAACTAGAGAGGAAGGTCAGATATAAACTAGAGAGGAATGTCAGAGATAAACTAGAGAGGAATGTCAGAGATAAACTAGAGAGGAATGTCAGATATAAACTAGAGAGGAAAGTCAGATATAAACTAGAGCGGAATGTCAGAGATAAACTAGAGAGGAATGTCAGATATAAACTAGAGAGGAATGTCAGAGATAAACTAGAGAGGAATGTCAGATATAAACTAGAGAGGAAAGTCAGATATAAACTAGAGAGGAAAGTCAGATATAAAATAGAGAGGAATGTCAGATATAAACTAGAGAGGAATGTCAGAGATAAACTAGAGAGGAATGTCAGATATAAACTAGAGAGGATTGGCAGAGATAACCTAGACAGGAATGTCAGAGATAAACTGGAGAGGAATGTCAGACATAAACTAGGGAGGAATGTCGGAGATAAAATAGAGAGGAATGTCAGATATAAACTAGAGAGGAATGTCAGATATAAACAAGAGAGGAATGTCAGAGATAAACTGGAGAGGAATGTCAGACATAAACTAGAGAGGAATGTCAGATATAAACTAGAGAGAAATGTCAGATATAAACTAGAGAGGAAAGTCAGAGATAAACTAGAGAGGAATGTCACAGATAAAATAGAGAGGAATGTCAGAGATAAACTGGAGAGGAATGTCAGAGATAAACTAGAGAGGAATGTCAGAGATAAACTAGAGAGGAATGTCAGAGATAAACTAGAGAGGAATGTCAGATATAAACTAGAGAGGAATGTCAGATATAAACTAGAGAGGAATGTCAGAGATAAACTAGAGAGGAATGTCAGAGATAAACTAGAGAGGAATGTCAGATATCAATTGGAGAGGAAAGTCAGATATAAAATATTGAGAAATGTCAGAGATAAACTAGAGAGGAATGTCAGAGAATAACTAGTGAGGAATGTCAGAGATAAACTAGAGAGCAATGTCAGATATAAACTAGAGAGGAATGTCAGATATAAACTAGAGAGGAAAGTCAGAGATAAACTAGAGAGGATTGTCAGAGATAAACTAGAGAGGAATGTCAGAGACAAACTAGAGAGGAATGTCAGAGATAAAGTAGAGAGGAATGTCAGATATAAACTAGAGAGGAATTGTCAGAGATAAACTAGAGAGGAATGTCAGTGATAAACTAGAGAGGAAAGTCAGAGATAAACTAGAGAGGAAAGTCAGAGATAAACTAGAGAGGATTCTCAGATATAAACTAGAGAGTAATGTCAGAGATAAACTAGAGAGGAATGGCAGAGATAAACTAGAGAGGAATGTGAGCGATAAAGTAGATAGGGATGTCAGAGATAAACTAGAGAGGAATGTCAGATATAAACTTGAGAGGAATGTCAGATATAAACTAGAGAGGAATGTCAGAGATAAACTAGAGAGGAATATCAGATATAAATTAGAGAGGAATGTCAGAGATTATCTAGAGAGGAATGTCAGATATAAACTGGAGAGGAATGTCAGACATAAACTAGAGAGGAATGTCAGAGATAAAATAGAGAGGAATGTCAGAGATAAACGAGAGAAGGATGTCAGAGATAAACTAGAGAGGAATGTCAGTGATAAACTAGAGAGGAATCTCAGATATAAACTAGAGAGGAATGTCAGATATAAACTACCGAGGAATGTCAGATATAAACTAGAGAGGAATGTCAGATATAAACTAGAGAGGAATGTCAGAGATAAACTAGAGAGGAATGTCAGATATAAACTAGAGAGGAAAGTCAGATATAAACAAGAGAGGAATGTCAGATATAAACTAGATTGGAATGTCAGAGATAAACTAGAGAGGAAAGTCAGATATAAACTGGAGAGGAATGTCAGATATAAATAGAGTGGAATGTCAGATATACACTAGAGAGGAATGTCAGATATAAACTAGAGAGGAAAGTCAGATATAACCTAGAGAGGAATGTCAGAGATAAACTAGAGAGGAAAGTCAGAGATAAACTAGAGAGGAATGTCAGAGATAAACTGGAGAGGAATGTCAGAGATAAACTAGAGAGGAAAGTCAGATATAAACTAGAGAGGAATGTCAGATATAAACTAGAGAGGAATGTCAGAGATAAACTAGAGAGGAATGTCAGATATAAACTAGAGAGGAATGTCAGAGATAAACTAGAGAGGAATGTTAGATATAAACTGGAGAAGAATGTCAGAGATAAACTAGAGAGGAATGTCAGAGATAAACTAGAGAGGAATGTCATAGATAAACTAGAGATGAAAGTCAGAGATAAACTAGAGAGGAATGTCAGAGATAAACTAGAGAGGAATGTCAGAGATAAACTAGAGAGGAAAGTCAGAGATAAACTAGAGAGGAATGTCAGAGATAAACTAGAGAGGAATGTCAGAGATAAACTAGAGAGGAAAGTCAGATATAAACTAGAGAGGAATGTCAGATATAAACTAGAGAGGAATGTCAGAGATAAACTAGAGAGGAATGTCAGATATAAACTAGAGAGGAATGTCAGAGATAAACTAGAGAGGAATGTTAGATATAAACTGGAGAAGAATGTCAGAGATAAACTAGAGAGGAATGTCAGATTTAAACTAGAGAGGAAAGTCAGAGATTAACTAGAGAGGAAAGTCAGAGATAAACTAGAGAGGAATGTCAGATATAAACTACAGAGGAATGTCAGAGATAAACTAGAGAGGAATGTCAGATATAATCTAGAGAGGAATGTCGGATATAAAATAGAGAGGAATGTCAGATATAAACTAGAGAGGAATGTCAGAGATAAACTAGAGAGGAATGTCAGAGATAAAGTAGAGAGTAATGTCTGTGATAAACTAGAGAGGAAAGTCAGAGATAAACTAGAGAGGAATGTCAGAGATAAACTAGAGAGGAATGTCAGAGATAAACTAGAGAGGAATGTCAGATATAAACTAGAGAGGAAAGTCAGATATAAACAAGAGAGGAATGTCAGATATAAACTAGATTGGAATGTCAGAGATAAACTAGAGAGGAAAGTCAGATATAAACTGGAGAGGAATGTCAGATATAAATAGAGTGGAATGTCAGATATGAACTAGAGAGGAAAGTCAGATATAAACTAGAGAGGAAAGTCAGATATAACCTAGAGAGGAATGTCAGAGATAAACTAGAGAGGAATGTCAGATATAAACTAGAGAGGAAAGTCAGATATAAACTAGAGAGGAATGTCAGATATAAATTAGAGAGGAATGTCAGAGATAAACTAGAGAGGAAGGTCAGATATAAACTAGAGAGGAATGTCAGAGATAAACTAGAGAGGAATGTCAGAGATAAACTAGAGAGGAATGTCAGATATAAACTAGAGAGGAAAGTCAGATATAAACTAGAGCGGAATGTCAGAGATAAACTAGAGAGGAATGTCAGATATAAACTAGAGAGGAATGTCAGAGATAAACTAGAGAGGAATGTCAGATATAAACTAGAGAGGAAAGTCAGATATAAACTAGAGAGGAAAGTCAGATATAAAATAGAGAGGAATGTCAGATATAAACTAGAGAGGAATGTCAGAGATAAACTAGAGAGGAATGTCAGATATAAACTAGAGAGGAATGGCAGAGATAACCTAGACAGGAATGTCAGAGATAAACTGGAGAGGAATGTCAGACATAAACTAGGGAGGAATGTCGGAGATAAAATAGAGAGGAATGTCAGATATAAACTAGAGAGGAATGTCAGATATAAACAAGAGAGGAATGTCAGAGATAAACTGGAGAGGAATGTCAGACATAAACTAGAGAGGAATGTCAGATATAAACTAGAGAGAAATGTCAGATATAAACTAGAGAGGAAAGTCAGAGATAAACTAGAGAGGAATGTCACAGATAAAATAGAGAGGAATGTCAGAGATAAACTGGAGAGGAATGTCAGAGATAAACTAGAGAGGAATGTCAGAGATAAACTAGAGAGGAATGTCAGAGATAAACTAGAGAGGAATGTCAGATATAAACTAGAGAGGAATGTCAGATATAAACTAGAGAGGAATGTCAGAGATAAACTAGAGAGGAATGTCAGAGATAAACTAGAGAGGAATGTCAGATATCAATTGGAGAGGAAAGTCAGATATAAAATATTGAGAAATGTCAGAGATAAACTAGAGAGGAATGTCAGAGAATAACTAGTGAGGAATGTCAGAGATAAACTAGAGAGCAATGTCAGATATAAACTAGAGAGGAATGTCAGATATAAACTAGAGAGGAAAGTCAGAGATAAACTAGAGAGGATTGTCAGAGATAAACTAGAGAGGAATGTCAGAGACAAACTAGAGAGGAATGTCAGAGATAAAGTAGAGAGGAATGTCAGATATAAACTAGAGAGGAATTGTCAGAGATAAACTAGAGAGGAATGTCAGTGATAAACTAGAGAGGAAAGTCAGAGATAAACTAGAGAGGAAAGTCAGAGATAAACTAGAGAGGATTGTCAGATATAAACTAGAGAGTAATGTCAGAGATAAACTAGAGAGGAATGGCAGAGATAAACTAGAGAGGAATGTGAGCGATAAAGTAGATAGGGATGTCAGAGATAAACTAGAGAGGAATGTCAGATATAAACTTGAGAGGAATGTCAGATATAAACTAGAGAGGAATGTCAGAGATAAACTAGAGAGGAATATCAGATATAAATTAGAGAGGAATGTCAGAGATTATCTAGAGAGGAATGTCAGATATAAACTGGAGAGGAATGTCAGACATAAACTAGAGAGGAATGTCAGATATAAAATAGAGAGGAATGTCAGAGATAAACGAGAGAAGGATGTCAGAGATAAACTAGAGAGGAATGTCAGTGATAAACTAGAGAGGAATCTCAGATATAAACTAGAGAGGAATGTCAGATATAAACTACCGAGGAATGTCAGATATAAACTAGAGAGGAATGTCAGATATAAACTAGAGAGGAATGTCAGAGATAAACTAGAGAGGAATGTCAGATATAAACTAGAGAGGAAAGTCAGATATAAACAAGAGAGGAATGTCAGATATAAACTAGATTGGAATGTCAGAGATAAACTAGAGAGGAAAGTCAGATATAAACTGGAGAGGAATGTCAGATATAAATAGAGTGGAATGTCAGATATACACTAGAGAGGAATGTCAGATATAAACTAGAGAGGAAAGTCAGATATAACCTAGAGAGGAATGTCAGAGATAAACTAGAGAGGAAAGTCAGAGATAAACTAGAGAGGAATGTCAGAGATAAACTGGAGAGGAATGTCAGAGATAAACTAGAGAGGAAAGTCAGATATAAACTAGAGAGGAATGTCAGATATAAACTAGAGAGGAATGTCAGAGATAAACTAGAGAGGAATGTCAGATATAAACTAGAGAGGAATGTCAGAGATAAACTAGAGAGGAATGTTAGATATAAACTGGAGAAGAATGTCAGAGATAAACTAGAGAGGAATGTCAGAGATAAACTAGAGAGGAATGTCATAGATAAACTAGAGATGAAAGTCAGAGATAAACTAGAGAGGAATGTCAGAGATAAACTAGAGAGGAATGTCAGAGATAAACTAGAGAGGAAAGTCAGAGATAAACTAGAGAGGAATGTCAGAGATAAACTAGAGAGGAATGTCAGAGATAAACTAGAGAGGAAAGTCAGATATAAACTAGAGAGGAATGTCAGATATAAACTAGAGAGGAATGTCAGAGATAAACTAGAGAGGAATGTCAGATATAAACTAGAGAGGAATGTCAGAGATAAACTAGAGAGGAATGTTAGATATAAACTGGAGAAGAATGTCAGAGATTATCTAGAGAGGAATGTCAGATTTAAACTAGAGGGGAAAGTCAGAGATTAACTAGAGAGGAAAGTCAGAGATAAACTAGAGAGGAATGTCAGATATAAACTACAGAGGAATGTCAGAGATAAACTAGAGAGGAATGTCAGATATAATCTAGAGAGGAATGTCGGATATAAAATAGAGAGGAATGTCAGATATAAACTAGAGAGGAATGTCAGAGATAAACTAGAGAGGAATGTCAGAGATAAAGTAGAGAGTAATGTCTGTGATAAACTAGAGAGGAAAGTCAGAGATAAACTAGAGAGGAATGTCAGAGATAAACTAGAGAGGAATGTCAGAGATAAACTAGAGAAAATGTCTGACATAAACTAGATAGGAAAGTCAGATATAGACTAGAGAGGAATGTCAGATATAAACTAGAGAGGAATGTCAGATATAAACAAGAGAGGAATGTCAGAGTTAAACTAGAGAGGAAAGTCAGAGATAAACTAGAGACGAATGTCAGATATAAACTAGAGAGGAATGTCAGATATAAACTAGAGAGGAATGTCAGATATAAACTAGAGAGGAATGTCAGAGATGAACTAGAGAGGAATGTCAGAGATAAACTAGAGAGGAATGTCAGATATAAACTAGAGAGGAATGTCAGATATAAACTAGAGAGGAATGTCAGATATAAACTAGAGAGGAATGTCAGAGATAAACTAGAGAGGGATGTCAGATTTAAACAAGAGAGGAATGTCAGAGATAAACTAGAGAGGAATGTCATAGATAAACTAGAGAGGAAAGTCAGAGATAAACTAGAGAGGAATGTCAGATATAAACTAGAGAGGAATGTCAGAGATAAACTAGAGAGGAAAGTCAGATATAAACTAGAGAGGAATGTCAGATATAAACTAGAGAGGAATGTCAGAGATAAACTAGAGAGGAATGTCAGATAAAAACTAGAGAGGAATGTCAGAGATAAACTAGAGAGGAATGTCAGAGATAAACTAGAGAGGAATGTCAGAGATAAACTAGAGAGGAAAGTCAGATATAAACTAGAGAGGAATGTCAGATGTAAACTAGAGAGGAATGTCAGAGATAAACTAGAGAGGAATGTCAGATATAAACTAGAGAGGAATGTCAGAGATAAACTAGAGAGGAATGTCAGAGATAAACTAGAGAGGAATGTCAGAGATAAACTAGAGAGGAATGTCAGATATAAACTAGAGAGGAATGTATGAGATAAACTAGAGAGGAATGTTCGAGATAAACTACAGAGGAAATTCAGAGATAAACTAGAGAGGAAAGTCAGAAATAAACTAGAGAGGAATGTCAGAGATAAACTAGAGAGGAATGTCAGATATACACTAGAGAGGAATGTCAGATATAAACTAGAGAGGAATGTCAGAGATAAACTAGAGAGGAATGTCAGATATAAACTAGAGAGGAAAGTCAGATATAAATAAGAGAGGAATGTCAGATATAAACTAGATTGGAATGTCAGAGATAAACTAGAGAGGAAAGTCAGATATAAACTGGAGAGGAATGTCAGATATAAATAGAGTGGAATGTCAGATATGAACTAGAGAGGAAAGTCAGATATAAACTAGAGAGGAAAGTCAGATATAACCTAGAGAGGAATGTCAGAGATAAACTAGAGAGGAATGTCAGATATAAACTAGAGAGGAAAGTCAGATATAAACTAGAGAGGAATGTCAGATATAAATTAGAGAGGAATGTCAGAGATAAACTAGAGAGGAAGGTCAGATATAAACTAGAGAGGAATGTCAGAGATAAACTAGAGAGGAATGTCAGAGATAAACTAGAGAGGAATGTCAGATATAAACTAGAGAGGAAAGTCAGATATAAACTAGAGCGGAATGTCAGAGATAAAAGAGAGAGGAATGTCAGATATAAACTAGAGAGGAATGTCAGAGATAAACTCGAGAGGAATGTCAGATATAAACTAGAGAGGAAAGTCAGATATAAACTAGAGAGGAAAGTCAGATATAAAATAGAGAGGAATGTCAGATATAAACTAGAGAGGAATGTCAGAGATAAACTAGAGAGGAATGTCAGATATAAACTAGAGAGGAATGGCAGAGATAACCTAGACAGGAATGTCAGAGATAAACTGGAGAGGAATGTCAGACATAAACTAGGGAGGAATGTCAGAGATAAACTGCAGAGGAATGTCAGACATAAACTAGAGAGGAACGTCAGATATAAACTAGAGAGAAATGTCAGATATAAACTAGAGAGGAAAGTCAGATATAAACTAGAGAGGAATGTCACAGATAAACTAGAGAGGAATGTCAGAGATAAACTGGAGAGGAATGTCAGAGATAAACTAGAGAGGAATGTCAGAGATAAACTAGAGAGGAATGTCAGAGATAAACTAGAGAGGAATGTCAGATATAAACTAGAGAGGAATGTCAGATATAAACTAGAGAGGAATGTCAGAGTTAAACTAGAGAGGAATGTCAGAGATAAACTAGAGAGGAATGTCAGATATCAATTGGAGAGGAAAGTCAGATATAAAATATTGAGAAATGTCAGAGATAAACTAGAGAGGAATGTCAGAGAATAACTAGTGAGGAATGTCAGAGATAAACCAGAGAGCAATGTCAGATATAAACTAGAGAGGAATGTCAGATATAAACTAGAGAGGAAAGTCAGAGATAAACTAGAGAGGATTGTCAGAGATAAACTAGAGAGGAATGTCAGAGACAAACTAGAGAGGAATGTCAGAGATAAAGTAGAGAGGAATGTCAGATATAAACTAGAGAGGAATTGTCAGAGATAAACTAGAGAGGAATGTCAGTGATAAACTAGAGAGGAGAGTCAGAGATAAACTAGAGAGGAAAGTCAGAGATAAACTAGAGAGGATTGTCAGATATAAACTAGAGAGTAATGTCAGAAATAAACTAGAGAGGAATGGCAGAGATAAACTAGAGAGGAATGTGAGCGATAAACTAGATAGGGATGTCAGAGATAAACTAGAGAGGAATGTCAGATATAAACTTGAGAGGAATGTCAGATATAAACTAGAGAGGAATGTCAGAGATAAACTAGAGAGGAATATCAGATATAAATTAGAGAGGAATGTCAGAGATTATCTAGAGAGGAATGTCAGATATAAACTGGAGAGGAATGTCAGACATAAACTAGAGAGGAATGTCAGAGATAAAATAGAGAGGAATGTCAGAGATAAACGAGAGAAGGATGTCAGAGATAAACTAGAGAGGAATGTCAGTGATAAACTAGAGAGGAATCTCAGATATAAACTAGAGAGGAATGTCAGATATAAACTAGCGAGGAATGTCAGATATAAACTAGAGAGGAATGTCAGATATAAACTAGAGAGGAATGTCAGAGATAAACTAGAGAGGAATGTCAGATATAAACTAGAGAGGAAAGTCAGATATAAACAAGAGAGGAATGTCAGATATAAACTAGATTGGAATGTCAGAGATAAACTAGAGAGGAAAGTCAGATATAAACTGGAGAGGAATGTCAGATATAAATAGAGTGGAATGTCAGATATGAACTAGAGAGGAAAGTCAGATATAAACTAGAGAGGAAAGTCAGATATAACCTAGAGAGGAATGTCAGAGATAAACTAGAGAGTAATGTCAGATATAAACTAGAGAGGAAAGTCAGATATAAACTAGAGAGGAATGTCAGATATAAATTAGAGAGGAATGTCAGAGATAAACTAGAGAGGAAGGTCAGATATAAACTAGAGAGGAATGTCAGAGATAAACTAGAGAGGAATGTCAGAGATAAACTAGAGAGGAATGTCAGATATAAACTAGAGAGGAAAGTCAGATATAAACTAGAGCGGAATGTCAGAGATAAACTAGAGAGGAATGTCAGATATAAACTAGAGAGGAATGTCAGATATAAACTAGAGAGGAAAGTCAGATATAAACTAGAGAGGAAAGTCAGATATAAAATAGAGAGGAATGTCAGATATAAACTAGAGAGGAATGTCAGAGATAAACTAGAGAGGAATGTCAGATATAAACTAGAGAGGAATGGCAGAGATAACCTAGAGAGGAATGTCAGAGATAAACTGGAGAGGAATGTCAGACATAAACTAGGGAGGAATGTCGGAGATAAAATAGAGAGGAATGTCAGATATAAACTAGAGAGGAATGTCAGATATAAACTAGAGAGGAATGTCAGAGATAAACTGGAGAGGAATGTCAGACATAATTTAGAGAGGAATGTCAGATATAAACTAGAGAGAAATGTCAGATATAAACTAGAGAGGAAAGTCAGAGATAAACTAGAGAGGAATGTCAGAGATAAACTAGAGAGGAATGTCAGAGATAAACTGGAGAGGAATGTCAGAGATAAACTAGAGAGGAATGTCAGAGATAAACTAGAGAGGAATGTCAGAGATAAACTAGAGAGGAATGTCAGATATAAACTAGAGAGGAATGTCAGATATAAACTAGAGAGGAATGTCAGAGATAAACCAGAGAGGAATGTCAGAGATAAACTAGAGAGGAATGTCAGATATCAATTGGAGAGGAAAGTCAGATATATAATATTGAGAAATGTCAGAGATAAACTAGAGAGGAATGTCAGAGAATAACTAGTGAGGAATGTCAGAGATAAACTAGAGAGCAATGTCAGATATAAACTAGAGAGGAATGTCAGATATAAACTAGAGAGGAAAGTCAGAGATAAACTAGAGAGGATTGTCAGAGATAAACTAGAGAGGAATGTCAGAGACAAACTAGAGAGGAATGTCAGAGATAAAGTAGAGAGGAATGTCAGATATAAACTAGAGAGGAATTGTCAGAGATAAACTAGAGAGGAATGTCAGAGATAAACTAGAGAGGAAAGTCAGAGATAAACTAGAGAGGAAAGTCAGAGATAAACTAGAGAGGATTGTCAGATATAAACTAGAGAGTAATGTCAGAGATAAACTAGAGAGGAATGGCAGAGATAAACTAGAGAGGAATGTGAGCGATAAACTAGATAGGGATGTCAGAGATAAACTAGAGAGGAATGTCAGATATAAACTTGAGAGGAATGTCAGATATAAACTAGAGAGTAATGTCAGAGATAAACTAGAGAGGAATATCAGATATAAATTAGAGAGGAATGTCAGAGATTATCTAGAGAGGAATGTCAGATATAAACTGGAGAGGAATGTCAGACATAAACTAGAGAGGAATGTCAGAGATAAAATAGAGAGGAATGTCAGAGATAAACGAGAGAAGGATGTCAGAGATAAACTAGAGAGGAATGTCAGTGATAAACTAGAGAGGAATCTCAGATATAAACTAGAGAGGAATGTCAGATATAAACTAGCGAGGAATGTCAGAGATAAACTAGAGATGAATGTCAGAGATAAACTAGAGAGGAATCTCAGATATAAACTAGAGAGGAATGTCAGATATAAACTAGAGAGGAATGTCAGATATAAACTAGAGAGGAATGTCAGATATAAACTTGAGAGGAATGTCAGAGATAAACTAGAGAGGAATGTCAGAGATAAACTAGAGAGGAATATCAGAGATAAACTAGAGAGGAATGTCAGAGATAAACTAGAGAAAAAGTCAGAGATAAACTAGAGAGGAATGTCAGATATAAACTAGAGAGGAATGTCAGAGATAAACTAGAGAGGAATGTCAGATATAAACTAGAGAGGAATGTCAGAGATAAACTAGAGAGGAATGTCAGAGATAAACTAGAGAGGAATGTCAGAGATAAACTAGAGAGGAATGTCAGATATAAACTAGAGAGGAATGTATGAGATAAACTAGAGAGGCATGCTCGAGATAAACTACAGAGGAAAGTCAGAGATAAACTAGAGAGGAAAGTCAGAAATAAACTAGAGAGGAATGTCAGAGATAAACTAGAGAGGAATGTCAGATATAAACTAGAGAGGAATGTCAGATATAAACTAGAGAGGAATGTCAGAGATAAACAAGAGAGGAATGTCAGATATAAACTAGAGAGGAAAGTCAGATATAAACAAGAGAGGAATGTCAGATATAAACTAGATTGGAATGTCAGAGATAAACTAGAGAGGAAAGTCAGATATAAACTGGAGTGGAATGTCAGATATAAACTAGAGTGGAATGTCAGATATGAATTTGAGAGGAAAGTCAGATATAAACTAGAGAGGAATGTCAGATATAACCTAGAGAGGAATGTCAGAGATAAACTTGAGAGGAATGTCAGAGATAAACTAGAGAGGAAAGTCAGATATAAACTAGAGAGGAATGTCAGATATAAATTAGAGAGGAATGTCAGAGATAAACTAGAGAGGAATGTCAGATATAAACTAGAGAGGAATGTCAGAGATAAACTAGAGAGGAATGTCAGAGATAAACTAGAGAGGAATGTCAGATATAAACTAGAGAGGAAAGTCAGATATAAACTAGAGAGGAATGTCAGAGATAAACTAGAGAGGAATGTCAGATATAAACTAGAGAGGAATGTCAGAGATAAACTAGAGAGGAATGTCAGATATAAACAAGAGAGGAAAGTCAGATATAAACTAGAGAGGAAAGTCAGATATAAAATAGAGAGGAATGTCAGATATAAACTAGAGAGGAATGTCAGAGATAAACAAGAGAGGAATGTCAGATATAAAATAGAGAGGAATGGCAGAGATAACCTAGAGAGGAATGTCAGAGATAAACTGGAGAGGAATGTCAGACATAAACTGGAGAGGAATGTCGGAGATAAAATAGAGAGGAATGTCAGATATAAACTAGAGAGGAATGTCAGATATAAACTAGAGAGGAATGTCAGAGATAAACTGGAGAGGAATGTCAGACATAAACTAGAGAGGAATGTCAGATATAAACTAGAGAGAAATGTCAGATATAAACTAGAGAGGAAAGTCAGAGATAAACTAGAGAGGAATGTCAGAGATAAACTAGTGAGGAATGTCAGATATAAACTAGAGAGGAATGTCAGAGATGAACTAGAGAGGAATGTCAGAGATAAACTAGAGAGGAATGTCAGAGATAAACTGGAGAGGAATGTCAGAGATAAACTAGAGAGGAATGTCAGATATAAACTAGAGAGGAATGTCAGAGATAAACTAGAGAGGAATGTCAGAGATAAACTAGAGAGGAATGTCAGATATCAATTGGAGAGGAAAGTCAGATGTAAACTATTGAGAAATGTCAGAGATAAACTAGAGAGGAATGTCAGAGAATAACTAGAGAGGAATGTCAGAGATAAACTAGAGAGCAATGTCAGATATAAACAAGAGAGGAATGTCAGATATAAACTAGAGAGGAAAGTCAGAGATAACCTAGAGAGGATTGTCAGAGATAAACTAGAGAGGAATGTCAGAGACAAACTAGAGAGGAATGTCAGAGATAAAGTAGAGAGGAATGTCAGATATAAACTAGAGAGGAATGTCAGAGATTAACTAGAGAGGAATGTCAGAGATAAACTAGAGAGGAAAGTCAGAGATAAACTAGAGAGGAAAGTCAGAGATAAACTAGAGAGGATTGTCAGATATAAACTAGAGAGTAATGTCAGAGATAAACTAGAGAGGAATGGCAGAGATAAACTAGAGAGGAATGTGAGCGATAAACTAGATAGGAATGTCAGAGATAATCTAGAGAGGAATGTCAGATATAAACTTGAGAGGAATGTCAGATATAAACTAGAGAGGAATATCAGATATAAATTAGAGAGGAATGTCAGAGATTATCTAGAGAGGAATGTCAGATAAAAACTGGAGAGGAATGTCAGACATAAACTAGAGAGGAATGTCAGAGATAAAATAGAGAGGAATGTCAGAGATAAACGAGAGAAGGATGTCAGAGATAAACTAGAGAGGAATGTCAGAGATAAACTAGAGAGGAATCTCAGATATAAACTAGAGAGGAATGTCAGATATAAACTAGCGAGGAATGTCAGAGATAAACTAGAGAGGAATGTCAGAGATAAACTAGAGAGGAATCTCAGATATAAACTAGAGAGGAATGTCAGATATAAACTAGAGAGGAATGTCAGATATAAACTAGAGAGGAATGTCAGAGTTAAACTAGAGAGGAATGTCAGATATAAACTTGAGAGGAATGTCAGATATAAACTAGAGAGGAATGTCAGAGATAAACCACAGCGGAATGTCAGAGATAAACTAGAGAGGAATGTCAGATATAAACTAGAGAGGAATGTCAGAGATAAACCAGAGAGGAATGTCAGAGATAAACTAGAGAGGAATGTCAGAGATAAACTAGAGAGGAATGTCAGAGATAAACTAGAGAGGAATGTCAGAGATAAACTAGATAGGAATGTCAGAAATAAACTAGAGAGGAATGTCAGAGATAAACTAGAGAGGAATGTAAGAGATAAACTAGAGAGGAATGTCAGAGATAAACTAGAGAGGAAAGTCAGATATAAACTAGAGAGGAATGTCAGAGATAAACTAGAGAGGAATGTCAGATATAAACTAGAGAGGAATGTCAGATATTAACTAGAGAGGAAAGTCAGATATAAACTAGAGAGGAATGTCAGAGATAAACTAGAGAGGAATGTCAGAGATAAACTAGAGAGGAATGTCAGAGATAAACTAGAGAGGAAAGTCAGATATAAACTAGAGAGGAATGTCAGAGATAAACTAGAGAGGAATGTCAGATATAAACTAGAGAGGAATGTCAGAGATAAACTAGAGAGGAATGTCAGAGATAAACTAGAGAGGAATGTCAGATATAAACTAGAGAGGAATGTCAGACATAAACTAGAGAGGAATGTCAGATATAAACTAGAGAGGAATGTCAGATATAAACTAGAGAGGAATGTCAGATATAAACTAGAGAGGAATGTCAGATATAAACTAGATTGGAATGTCAGAGATAAACTAGAGAGGAATGTCACATATAAACTAGAGAGGAATGTCAGAGATAAACTAGAGAGGAATGTCAGATATAAACTAGAGAGGAATGTCAGAGATAAACTAGAGAGGAATGTCAAATATGAACTAGAGAGGAATCGCAGATATAAAGTAGAGAGGAATGTCAGAGATAAACTAGACAGGAATGTCAGAGATAAACTAGAGAGCAATGTCAGAGATAAACTAGAGAGGAATGTCAGATATAAACTAGAGAGGAAAGTTAGATATAAACTAGAGAGGAATGTCAGAGATAAACTAGAGAGGAATGTCAGTTATAAACTAGAGAGGAATGTCAGAGATAAACTAGAGAGGAAAGTCAGATATAAACTAGAGAGGAATGTCAGAGATAAACTAGAGAGAAATGTCAGATATAAACTAGAGAGGAATGTCAGAGATAAACTAGAGAGGAATGTCAGAGATATACAAGAGAGGAATGTCAGATATAAACTACAGTGGAATGTCAGAGATAAACTAGGGAGGAATGTCAGAGATAAACTAGAGAGGAATGTGAGCGATAAACTAGATAGGGATGTCAGAGATAATCAAGAGAGGAATGTCAGATATAAACTTGAGAGGAATGTCAGATATAAACTAGAGAGGAATGTCAGAGATAAACTAGAGAGGAATATCAGATATAAATTAGAGAGGAATGTCAGAGATTATCTAGAGAGGAATGTCAGATATAAACTGGAGAGGAATGTCAGACATAAACTAGAGAGGAATGTCAGAGATAAAATAGAGAGGAATGTCAGAGATAAACGAGAGAAGGATGTCAGAGATAAACTAGAGAGGAATGTCAGAGATAAACTAGAGAGGAATCTCAGATATAAACTAGAGAGGAATGTCAGATATAAACTAGCGAGGAATGTCAGAGATAAACTAGAGAGGAATGTCAGAGATAAACTAGAGAGGAATCTCAGATATAAACTAGAGAGGAATGTCAGATATAAACTAGAGAGGAATGTCAGATATAAACTAGAGAGGAATGTCAGAGTTAAACTAGAGAGGAATGTCAGATATAAACTTGAGAGGAATGTCAGATATAAACTAGAGAGGAATGTCAGAGATAAACCACAGCGGAATGTCAGAGATAAACCAGAGAGGAATGTCAGATATAAACTAGAGAGGAATGTCAGAGATAAACCAGAGAGGAATGTCAGAGATAAACTAGAGAGGAATGTCAGAGATAAACTAGAGAGGAATGTCAGAGATAAACTAGAGAGGAATGTCAGAGATAAACTAGATAGGAATGTCAGAAATAAACTAGAGAGGAATGTCAGAGATAAACTAGAGAGGAATGTAAGAGATAAACTAGAGAGGAATGTCAGAGATAAACTAGAGAGGAAAGTCAGATATAAACTAGAGAGGAATGTCAGAGATAAACTAGAGAGGAATGTCAGATATAAACTAGAGAGGAATGTCAGATATTAACTAGAGAGGAAAGTCAGATATAAACTAGAGAGGAATGTCAGAGATAAACTAGAGAGGAATGTCAGAGATAAACTAGAGAGGAATGTCAGAGATAAACTAGAGAGGAAAGTCAGATATAAACTAGAGAGGAATGTCAGAGATAAACTAGAGAGGAATGTCAGATATAAACTAGAGAGGAATGTCAGAGATAAACTAGAGAGGAATGTCAGAGATAAACTAGAGAGGAATGTCAGATATAAACTAGAGAGGAATGTCAGACATAAACTAGAGAGGAATGTCAGATATAAACTAGAGAGGAATGTCAGATATAAACTAGAGAGGAATGTCAGATATAAACTAGAGAGGAATGTCAGATATAAACTAGAGAGGAATGTCAGATATAAACTAGATTGGAATGTCAGAGATAAACTAGAGAGGAATGTCACATATAAACTAGAGAGGAATGTCAGAGATAAACTAGAGAGGAATGTCAGATATAAACTAGAGAGGAATGTCAGAGATAAACTAGAGAGGAATGTCAAATATGAACTAGAGAGGAATCGCAGATATAAAGTAGAGAGGAATGTCAGAGATAAACTAGACAGGAATGTCAGAGATAAACTAGAGAGCAATGTCAGAGATAAACTAGAGAGGAATGTCAGATATAAACTAGAGAGGAAAGTTAGATATAAACTAGAGAGGAATGTCAGAGATAAACTAGAGAGGAATGTCAGTTATAAACTAGAGAGGAATGTCAGAGATAAACTAGAGAGGAAAGTCAGATATAAACTAGAGAGGAATGTCAGAGATAAACTAGAGAGAAATGTCAGATATAAACTAGAGAGGAATGTCAGAGATAAACTAGAGAGGAATGTCAGAGATATACAAGAGAGGAATGTCAGATATAAACTACAGTGGAATGTCAGAGATAAACTAGAGAGGAATGTCAGAGATAAACTAGAGAGGAATGTCAGATATAAACTAGAGAGGAATGTCAGAGATAAACTAGAGAGGAATGTCAGATATAAACTAGAGAGGAATGTCAGAATTAAACTAGAGAGGAATGTCAGATATAAACTTGAGAGGAATGTCAGATATAAACTAGAGTGGAATGTCAGAGATAAACTAGAGAGGAATGTCAGATATAAACTAGAGAGGAATGTCAGAGATAAACTAGAGAGGAATGTCAGATATAAACTAGAGAGGAATGTCAGAGATAAACTAGAGAGGAATGTCAAATATGAACTAGAGAGGAATGTCAGATATAAAGTAGAGAGGAATGTCAGAGATAAACTAGACAGGAATGTCAGATAAAAACTAGAGAGGAATGTCAGAGATAAACTAGAGAGGAATGTCAGATATAAACTAGAGAGGAATGTCAGAGATAAACTAGAGAGGAATGTCAGATATAAACTAGAGAGGAATGTCAGATATAAACTAGAGAGGAATGTCAGAGATAAACTAGAGAGGAATGTCAGATATAAACTAGAGAGGAATGTCAGATATAAACTAGAGAGGAATGTCAGAGATAAACTAGAGAGGAATGTCAGACATAAACTAGAGAGGAATGTCAGAGATAAAATAGAGAGGAATGTCAGATATAAACAAGAGAGGAATTTCAGATATAAACTAGAGAGGATTGTCAGAGATAAACTGGAGAGGAATCTCAGAGATAAACTAGAGAGGAATGTAAGAGATAAACTAGAGAGGAATGTCAGAGATAAACTAGAGAGGAAAGTCAGATATAAACTAGAGAGGAATGTCAGAGATAAACTAGAGAGGAATGTCAGATATAAACTAGAGAGGAATGTAAGAGATAAACTAGAGAGGAATGTCAGAGATAAACTAGAGAGGAAAGTCAGATATAAACTAGAGAGGAATGTCAGAGATAAACTAGAGAGGAATGTCAGATATAAACTAGAGAGGAATGTCAGATATTAACTAGAGAGGAAAGTCAGATATAAACTAGAGAGGAATGTCAGAGATAAACTAGAGAGGAATGTCAGAGATAAACTAGAGAGGAATGTCAGAGATAAACTAGAGAGGAAAGTCAGATATAAACTAGAGAGGAATGTCAGAGATAAACTAGAGAGGAATGTCAGATATAAACTAGAGAGGAATGTCAGAGATAAACTAGAGAGGAATGTCAGAGATAAACTAGAGAGGAATGTCAGATATAAACTAGAGAGGAATGTCAGACACAAACTAGAGAGGAATGTCAGTGATAAACTAGAGAGGAATGTCAGATATAAACTAGAGAGGAATGTCAGATATAAACTGGAGAGGAATGTCAGATATAAACTAGAGAGGAATGTCAGATATAAACTTGAGAGGAATGTCAGATATAAACTAGATTGGAATGTCAGAGATAAACTAGAGAGGAATGTCAGATATAAACTAGAGAGGAATGTCAGAGATAAACTAGAGAGGAATGTCAGATATAAACTAGAGAGGAATGTCAGATATAAACTAGAGAGGAATGTCAGACACAAACTAGAGAGGAATGTCAGTGATAAACTAGAGAGGAATGTCAGATATAAACTAGAGAGGAATGTCAGATATAAACTGGAGAGGAATGTCAGATATAAACTAGAGAGGAATGTCAGATATAAACTTGAGAGGAATGTCAGATATAAACTAGATTGGAATGTCAGAGATAAACTAGAGAGGAATGTCAGATATAAACTAGAGAGGAATGTCAGAGATAAACTAGAGAGGAATGTCAGATATAAACTAGAGAGGAATGTCAGAGATAAACTAGAGAGGAATGTCAAATATGAACTAGAGAGGAATCGCAGATATAAAGTAGAGAGGAATGTCAGAGATAAACTAGACAGGAATGTCAGAGATAAACTAGAGAGCAATGTCAGAGAATAACTAGAGAGGAATGTCAGAGATAAACAAGAGAGGAATGTCAGATATAAACTAGAGAGGAAAGTCAGAGATAAACTAGAGAGGAAAGTCAGATATAAACTGGAGTGGAATGTCAGATATAAACTAGAGTGGAATGTCAGATATGAATTTGAGAGGAAAGTCAGATATAAACTAGAGAGGAATGTCAGATATAACCTAGAGAGGAATGTCAGAGATAAACTTGAGAGGAATGTCAGAGATAAACTAGAGAGGAATGTCAGATATAAACTAGAGAGGAATGTCAGAGATAAACTAGAGAGGAATGTCAGAGATAAACTAGAGAGGAATGTCAGATATAAACTAGAGAGGAAAGTCAGATATAAACTAGAGAGGAATGTCAGAGATAAACTAGAGAGGAATGTCAGATATAAACTAGAGAGGAATGTCAGAGATAAACTAGAGAGGAATGTCAGATATAAACAAGAGAGGAAAGTCAGATATAAACTAGAGAGGAAAGTCAGATATAAAATAGAGAGGAATGTCAGATATAAACTAGAGAGGAATGTCAGAGATAAACAAGAGAGGAATGTCAGATATAAAATAGAGAGGAATGGCAGAGATAACCTAGAGAGGAATGTCAGAGATAAACTGGAGAGGAATGTCAGACATAAACTGGAGAGGAATGTCGGAGATAAAATAGAGAGGAATGTCAGATATAAACTAGAGAGGAATGTCAGATATAAACTAGAGAGGAATGTCAGAGATAAACTGGAGAGGAATGTCAGACATAAACTAGAGAGGAATGTCAGATATAAACTAGAGAGAAATGTCAGATATAAACTAGAGAGGAAAGTCAGAGATAAACTAGAGAGGAATGTCAGAGATAAACTAGTGAGGAATGTCAGATATAAACTAGAGAGGAATGTCAGAGATGAACTAGAGAGGAATGTCAGAGATAAACTAGAGAGGAATGTCAGAGATAAACTGGAGAGGAATGTCAGAGATAAACTAGAGAGGAATGTCAGATATAAACTAGAGAGGAATGTCAGAGATAAACTAGAGAGGACTGTCAGAGATAAACTAGAGAGGAATGTCAGATATCAATTGGAGAGGAAAGTCAGATGTAAACTATTGAGAAATGTCAGAGATAAACTAGAGAGGAATGTCAGAGAATAACTAGAGAGGAATGTCAGAGATAAACTAGAGAGCAATGTCAGATATAAACAAGAGAGGAATGTCAGATATAAACTAGAGAGGAAAGTCAGAGATAACCTAGAGAGGATTGTCAGAGATAAACTAGAGAGGAATGTCAGAGACAAACTAGAGAGGAATGTCAGAGATAAAGTAGAGAGGAATGTCAGATATAAACTAGAGAGGAATGTCAGAGATAAACTAGAGAGGAATGTCAGAGATAAACTAGAGAGGAAAGTCAGAGATAAACTAGAGAGGAAAGTCAGAGATAAACTAGAGAGGATTGTCAGATATAAACTAGAGAGTAATGTCAGAGATAAACTAGAGAGGAATGGCAGAGATAAACTAGAGAGGAATGTGAGCGATAAACTAGATAGGGATGTCAGAGATAATCTAGAGAGGAATGTCAGATATAAACTTGAGAGGAATGTCAGATATAAACTAGAGAGGAATGTCAGAGATAAACTAGAGAGGAATATCAGATATAAATTAGAGAGGAATGTCAGAGATTATCTAGAGAGGAATGTCAGATATAAACTGGAGAGGAATGTCAGACATAAACTAGAGAGGAATGTCAGAGATAAAATAGAGAGGAATGTCAGATATAAACTAGAGAGGAATGTCAGAGATAAACTAGAGAGGAATGTCAGAGATAAACTAGAGAGGAATCTCAGATATAAACTAGAGAGGAATGTCAGATATAAACTAGCGAGGAATGTCAGAGATTAACTAGAGAGGAATGTCAGAGATAAACTAGAGAGGAATCTCAGATATAAACTAGAGAGGAATGTCAGATATAAACTAGAGAGGAATGTCAGATATAAACTAGAGAGGAATGTCAGAGTTAAACTAGAGAGGAATGTCAGATATAAACTTGAGAGGAATGTCAGATATAAACTAGAGAGGAATGTCAGAGATAAACCACAGCGGAATGTCAGAGATAAACTAGAGAGGAATGTCAGATATAAACTAGAGAGGAATGTCAGAGATAAACCAGAGAGGAATGTCAGATATAAACTAGAGAGGAATGTCAGAGATAAACTAGAGAGGAATGTCAGAGATAAACTAGAGAGGAATGTCAGAGATAAACTAGATAGGAATGGCAGAAATAAACTAGAGAGGAATGTCAGAGATAAACTAGAGAGGAATGTAAGAGATAAACTAGAGAGGAATGTCAGAGATAAACTAGAGAGGAAAGTCAGATATAAACTAGAGAGGAATGTCAGAGATAAACTAGAGAGGAATGTCAGATATAAACTAGAGAGGAATGTCAGATATTAACTAGAGAGGAAAGTCAGATATAAACTAGAGAGGAATGTCAGAGATAAACGAGAGAGGAATGTCAGAGATAAACTAGAGAGGAATGTCAGAGATAAACTAGAGAGGAAAGTCAGATATAAACTAGAGAGGAATGTCAGAGATAAACTAGAGAGGAATGTCAGATATAAACTAGAGAGGAATGTCAGAGATAAACTAGAGAGGAATGTCAGAGATAAACTAGAGAGGAATGTCAGATATAAACTAGAGAGGAATGTCAGACATAAACTAGAGAGGAATGTCAGTGATAAACTAGAGAGGAATGTCAGATATAAACTAGAGAGGAATGTCAGATATAAACTAGAGAGGAATGTCAGATATAAACTAGAGAGGAATGTCAGATATAAACTAGAGAGGAATGTCAGATATAAACTAGATTGGAATGTCAGAGATAAACTAGAGAGGAATGTCACATATAAACTAGAGAGGAATGTCAGAGATAAACTAGAGAGGAATGTCAGATATAAACTAGAGAGGAATGTCAGAGATAAACTAGAGAGGAATGTCAAATATGAACTAGAGAGGAATCGCAGATATAAAGTAGAGAGGAATGTCAGAGATAAACTAGACAGGAATGTCAGAGATAAACTAGAGAGCAATGTCAGAGATAAACTAGAGAGGAATGTCAGATATAAACTAGAGAGGAAAGTTAGATATAAACTAGAGAGGAATGTCAGAGATAAACTAGAGAGGAATGTCAGTTATAAACTAGAGAGGAATGTCAGAGATAAACTAGAGAGGAAAGTCAGATATAAACTAGAGAGGAATGTCAGATATAAACTAGAGAGGAATGTCAGAGATAAACCACAGCGGAATGTCAGAGATAAACTAGAGAGGAATGTCAGACATAAACTAGAGAGGAATGTCAGACATAAGCTAGAGAGGAATGTCAGATATAAACTAGCGAGGAATGTCAGAGATAAACTAGAGAGGAATGTCAGAGATAAACTAGAGAGGAATCTCAGATATAAACTAGAGAGGAATGTCAGATATAAACTAGAGAGGAATGTCAGATATAAACTAGAGAGGAATGTCAGAGATAAACTAGAGAGGAATGTCAGATATAAACTTGAGAGGAATGTCAGATATAAACTAGAGAGGAATGTCAGAGATAAACCACAGCGGAATGTCAGAGATAAACTAGAGAGGAATGTCAGATATAAACTAGAGAGGAATGTCAGAGATAAACTAGAGAGGAATGTCAGATATAAACTAGAGAGGAATGTCAGAATTAAACTAGAGAGGAATGTCAGATATAAACTTGAGAGGAATGTCAGATATAAACTAGAGTGGAATGTCTGAGATAAACTAGAGAGGAATGTCAGATATAAACTAGAGAGGAATGTCAGAGATAAACTAGAGAGGAATGTCAGATATAAACTAGAGAGGAATGTCAGAGATAAACTAGAGAGGAATGTCAAATATGAACTAGAGAGGAATGGCAGATATAAAGTAGAGAGGAATGTCAGAGATAAACTAGACAGGAATGTCAGATAAAAACTAGAGAGGAATGTCAGAGATAAACTAGAGAGGAATGTCAGATATAAACTAGAGAGGAATGTCAGAGATAAACTAGAGAGGAATGTCAGATATAAACTAGAGAGGAATGTCAGATATAAACTAGAGAGGAATGTCAGAGATAAACTAGAGAGGAATGTCAGATATAAACTAGAGAGGAAAGTCAGATATAAACTAGAGAGGAATGTCAGAGATAAACTAGAGAGGAATGTCAGACATAAACTAGAGAGGAATGTCAGAGATAAAATAGAGAGGAATGTCAGATATAAACAAGAGAGGAATGTCAGATATAAACTAGAGAGGATTGTCAGAGATAAACTGGAGAGGAATCTCAGAGATAAACTAGAGAGGAATGTAAGAGATAAACTAGAGAGGAATGTCAGAGATAAACTAGAGAGGAAAGTCAGATATAAACTAGAGAGGAATGTCAGAGATAAACTAGAGAGGAATGTCAGATATAAACTAGAGAGGAATGTAAGAGATAAACTAGAGAGGAATGTCAGAGATAAACTAGAGAGGAAAGTCAGATATAAACTAGAGAGGAATGTCAGAGATAAATTAGAGAGGAATGTCAGATATAAACTAGAGAGGAATGTCAGATATTAACTAGAGAGGAAAGTCAGATATAAACTAGAGAGGAATGTCAGAGATAAACTAGAGAGGAATGTCAGAGATAAACTAGAGAGGAATGTCAGAGATAAACTAGAGAGGAAAGTCAGATATAAACTAGAGAGGAATGTCAGAGATAAACTAGAGAGGAATGTCAGATATAAACTAGAGAGGAATGTCAGAGATAAACTAGAGAGGAATGTCAGAGATAAACTAGAGTGGAATGTCAGATATAAACTAGAGAGGAATGTCAGACACAAACTAGAGAGGAATGTCAGTGATAAACTAGAGAGGAATGTCAGATATAAACTAGATTGGAATGTCAGAGATAAACTAGAGAGGAATGTCACATATAAACTAGAGAGGAATGTCAGAGATAAACTAGAGAGGAATGTCAGATATAAACTAGAGAGGAATGTCAGAGATAAACTAGAGAGGAATGTCAAATATGAACTAGAGAGGAATCGCAGATATAAAGTAGAGAGGAATGTCAGAGATAAACTAGACAGGAATGTCAGAGATAAACTAGAGAGCAATGTCAGAGATAAACTAGAGAGGAATGTCAGATATAAACTAGAGAGGAAAGTTAGATATAAACTAGAGAGGAATGTCAGAGATAAACTAGAGAGGAATGTCAGTTATAAACTAGAGAGGAATGTCAGAGATAAACTAGAGAGGAAAGTCAGATATAAACTAGAGAGGAATGTCAGATATAAACTAGAGAGGAATGTCAGAGATAAACCACAGCGGAATGTCAGAGATAAACTAGAGAGGAATGTCAGACATAAACTAGAGAGGAATGTCAGACATAAGCTAGAGAGGAATGTCAGATATAAACTAGCGAGGAATGTCAGAGATAAACTAGAGAGGAATGTCAGAGATAAACTAGAGAGGAATCTCAGATATAAACTAGAGAGGAATGTCAGATATAAACTAGAGAGGAATGTCAGATATAAACTAGAGAGGAATGTCAGAGATAAACTAGAGAGGAATGTCAGATATAAACTTGAGAGGAATGTCAGATATAAACTAGAGAGGAATGTCAGAGATAAACCACAGCGGAATGTCAGAGATAAACTAGAGAGGAATGTCAGATATAAACTAGAGAGGAATGTCAGAGATAAACTAGAGAGGAATGTCAGATATAAACTAGAGAGGAATGTCAGAATTAAACTAGAGAGGAATGTCAGATATAAACTTGAGAGGAATGTCAGATATAAACTAGAGTGGAATGTCTGAGATAAACTAGAGAGGAATGTCAGATATAAACTAGAGAGGAATGTCAGAGATAAACTAGAGAGGAATGTCAGATATAAACTAGAGAGGAATGTCAGAGATAAACTAGAGAGGAATGTCAAATATGAACTAGAGAGGAATGGCAGATATAAAGTAGAGAGGAATGTCAGAGATAAACTAGACAGGAATGTCAGATAAAAACTAGAGAGGAATGTCAGAGATAAACTAGAGAGGAATGTCAGATATAAACTAGAGAGGAATGTCAGAGATAAACTAGAGAGGAATGTCAGATATAAACTAGAGAGGAATGTCAGATATAAACTAGAGAGGAATGTCAGAGATAAACTAGAGAGGAATGTCAGATATAAACTAGAGAGGAAAGTCAGATATAAACTAGAGAGGAATGTCAGAGATAAACTAGAGAGGAATGTCAGACATAAACTAGAGAGGAATGTCAGAGATAAAATAGAGAGGAATGTCAGATATAAACAAGAGAGGAATGTCAGATATAAACTAGAGAGGATTGTCAGAGATAAACTGGAGAGGAATCTCAGAGATAAACTAGAGAGGAATGTAAGAGATAAACTAGAGAGGAATGTCAGAGATAAACTAGAGAGGAAAGTCAGATATAAACTAGAGAGGAATGTCAGAGATAAACTAGAGAGGAATGTCAGATATAAACTAGAGAGGAATGTAAGAGATAAACTAGAGAGGAATGTCAGAGATAAACTAGAGAGGAAAGTCAGATATAAACTAGAGAGGAATGTCAGAGATAAATTAGAGAGGAATGTCAGATATAAACTAGAGAGGAATGTCAGATATTAACTAGAGAGGAAAGTCAGATATAAACTAGAGAGGAATGTCAGAGATAAACTAGAGAGGAATGTCAGAGATAAACTAGAGAGGAATGTCAGAGATAAACTAGAGAGGAAAGTCAGATATAAACTAGAGAGGAATGTCAGAGATAAACTAGAGAGGAATGTCAGATATAAACTAGAGAGGAATGTCAGAGATAAACTAGAGAGGAATGTCAGAGATAAACTAGAGTGGAATGTCAGATATAAACTAGAGAGGAATGTCAGACACAAACTAGAGAGGAATGTCAGTGATAAACTAGAGAGGAATGTCAGATATAAACTAGAGAGGAATGTCAGATATAAACTAGAGAGGAATGTCAGATATAAACTAGAGAGGAATGTCAGATATAAACTTGAGAGGAATGTCAGATATAAACTAGATTGGAATGTCAGAGATAAACTAGAGAGGAATGTCAGATATAAACTAGAGAGGAATGTCAGAGATAAACTAGAGAGGAATGTCAGATATAAACTAGAGAGGAATGTCAGAGATAAACTAGAGAGGAATGTCAAATATGAACTAGAGAGGAATCGCAGATATAAAGTAGAGAGGAATGTCAGAGATAAACTAGACAGGAATGTCAGAGATAAACTAGAGAGCAATGTCAGAGATAAACTAGAGAGGAATGTCAGATATAAACTAGAGAGGAAAGTCAGATATAAACTAGAGAGGAATGTCAGAGATAAACTAGAGAGGAAAGTCAGATATAAACTAGAGAGGAATGTCAGAGATAAACTAGAGAGAAATGTCAGATATAAACTAGAGAGGAATGTCAGAGATAAACTAGAGAGGAATGTCAGAGATAAACTAGAGAGGAATGTCAGATATAAACTACAGTGGAATGTCAGAGATAAACTAGAGAGGAATGTCAGAGATAAACTAGAGAGGAATGTCAGAGATAAACTAGAGAGGAATATCAGATATAAACTAGAGAGGAATGTCAGAGATAAACTAGAGAGGAATGTCAGATATAAACTAGAGAGGAATGTCAGATATAAACTAGAGAGGAATGTCAGATATAAACTTGAGAGGAATGTCAGATATAAACTAGATTGGAATGTCAGAGATAAACTAGAGAGGAATGTCAGATATAAACTAGAGAGGAATGTCAGAGCTAAACTAGAGAGGAATGTCAGATATAAACTAGAGAGGAATGTCAGAGATAAACTAGAGAGGAATGTCAAATATGAACTAGAGAGGAATGGCAGATATAAAGAAGAGAGGAATGTCAGAGATAAACTAGACAGGAATGTCAGATAAAAACTAGAGAGGAATGTCAGAGATAAACTAGAGAGGAATGTCAGATATAAACTAGAGAGGAATGTCAGAGATAAACTAGAGAGGAATGTCAGAGATAAACTAGAGAGGAATGTCAGATCTAAACTAGAGAGGAATGTCAGATATAAACTAGAGAGGAATGTCAGAGATAAACTAGAGAGGAATGTCAGATATAAAATAGAGAGGAATGTCAGAGATAAACTAGAGAGGAATGTCAGACATAAACTAGAGAGGAATGTCAGAGATAAAATAGAGAGGAATGTCAGATATAAACAAGAGAGGAATGTCAGAGATAAACTAGAGAGGAATGTCAGAGATAAACTGGAGAGGAATGTCAGACATAAACTTGAGAGGAATGTCAGACATAAACTAGAGAGGAATGTCAGATATAAACTAGAGAGGAATGTCAGATATAAACTAGAGAGGAAAGTCAGAGATAAAATAGAGAGGAATGGCAGAGATAAACTAGAGAGGATTGTCAGCGATAAACTAGAGAGGAATGTCAGAGATAAACTAGAGAGGAATGTCAGACATAAACTAGAGAGGAATGTCAGATATAAACTAGAGAGGAATGTCAGAGATAAACTAGAGAGGAATGTCAGAGATAAACTAGAGAGGAATGTCAGATATAAACTAGAGAGGAATGTCAGAGATTATCTAGAGAGGAATGTCAGAGATAAACTAGAGAGGAATGTCAGAGATAAACTAGAGAGGAATGTCAGAGATAAACTAGAGAGGAATGTCAGACATAAACTAGAGGGGAATGTCAGATATAAACTAGATAGGAATGTCAGATATAAACTAGAGAGGAATTTCAGAGATAAACTAGAGAGGGAATGTCAGACATAAACTAGAGAGGAATGTCAGACATAAGCTAGAGAGGAATGTCAGATATAAACTAGCGAGGAATGTCAGAGATAAACTAGAGAGGAATGTCAGAGATAAACTAGAGAGGAATCTCAGATATAAACTAGAGAGGAATGTCAGATATAAACTAGAGAGGAATGTCAGATATAAACTAGAGAGGAATGTCAGAGATAAACTAGAGAGGAATGTCAGATATAAACTTGAGAGGAATGTCAGATATAAACTAGAGAGGAATGTCAGAGATAAACCACAGCGGAATGTCAGAGATAAACTAGAGAGGAATGTCAGATATAAACTAGAGAGGAATGTCAGAGATAAACTAGAGAGGAATGTCAGATATAAACTAGAGAGGAATGTCAGAATTAAACTAGAGAGGAATGTCAGAGATAAACTAGAGAGGAATGTCAGAGATAAACTAGAGAGGAATGTCAGAGATAAACTAGAGAGGAATGTCAGAGATAAACTAGAGAGGAATGTCAGATCTAAACTAGAGAGGAATGTCAGATATAAACTAGAGAGGAATGTCAGAGATAAACTAGAGAGGAATGTCAGATATAAACTAGAGAGGAATGTCAGAGATAAACTAGAGAGGAATGTCAGACATAAACTAGAGAGGAATGTCAGAGATAAAATAGAGAGGAATGTCAGATATAAACAAGAGAGGAATGTCAGAGATAAACTAGAGAGGAATGTCAGAGATAAACTGGAGAGGAATGTCAGACATAAACTTGAGAGGAATGTCAGACATAAACTAGAGAGGAATGTCAGATATAAACTAGAGAGGAATGTCAGATATAAACTAGAGAGGAAAGTCAGAGATAAAATAGAGAGGAATGGCAGAGATAAACTAGAGAGGATTGTCAGCGATAAACTAGAGAGGAATGTCAGAGATAAACTAGAGAGGAATGTCAGACATAAACTAGAGAGGAATGTCAGGTATAAACTAGAGAGGAATGTCAGAGATTATCTAGAGAGGAATGTCAGAGATAAACTAGAGAGGAATGTCAGAGATAAACTAGAGAGGAATGTCAGAGATAAACTAGAGAGGAATGTCAGACATAAACTAGAGAGGAATGTCAGATATAAACTAGATAGGAATGTCAGATATAAACTAGAGAGGAATTTCAGAGATAAACTAGAGAGGGAATGTCAGACATAAACTAGAGAGGAATGTCAGACATAAGCTAGAGAGGAATGTCAGATATAAACTAGCGAGGAATGTCAGAGATAAACTAGAGAGGAATGTCAGAGATAAACTAGAGAGGAATCTCAGATATAAACTAGAGAGGAATGTCAGATATAAACTAGAGAGGAATGTCAGATATAAACTAGAGAGGAATGTCAGAGATAAACTAGAGAGGAATGTCAGATATAAACTTGAGAGGAATGTCAGATATAAACTAGAGAGGAATGTCAGAGATAAACCACAGCGGAATGTCAGAGATAAACTAGAGAGGAATGTCAGATATAAACTAGAGAGGAATGTCAGAGATAAACTAGAGAGGAATGTCAGATATAAACTAGAGAGGAATGTCAGAGATAAACTAGAGAGGAATGTCAGAGATAAACTAGAGAGGAATGTCAGACATAAACTAGAGAGGAATGTCAGAGATAAACTAGAGAGGAATGTCAGAGATAAACTAGAGAGGAATGTCAGAGATAAACTAGATAGGAATGTCAGAAATAAACTAGAGAGGAATGTCAGAGATAAACTAGAGAGGAATGTAAGAGATAAACTAGAGAGGAATGTCAGAGATAAACTAGAGAGGAAAGTCAGATATAAACTAGAGAGGAATGTCAGAGATAAACTAGAGAGGAATGTCAGATATAAACTAGAGAGGAATGTCAGATATTAACTAGAGAGGAAAGTCAGATATAAACTAGAGAGGAATGTCAGAGATAAACTAGAGAGGAATGTCAGAGATAAACTAGAGAGGAAAGTCAGATATAAACTAGAGAGGAATGTCAGAGATAAACTAGAGAGGAATGTCAGATATAAACCAGAGAGGAATGTCAGAGATAAACTAGAGAGGAATGTCAGAGATAAACTAGAGAGGAATGTCAGATATAAACTAGAGAGGAATGTCAGACATAAACTAGAGAGGAATGTCAGACATAAACTAGAGAGGAATGTCAGTGATAAACTAGAGAGGAATGTCAGATATAAACTAGAGAGGAATGTCAGATATAAACTAGAGAGGAATGTCAGATATAAACTAGAGAGGAATGTCAGATATAAACTTGAGAGGAATGTCAGATATAAACTAGATTGGAATGTCAGAGATAAACTAGAGAGGAATGTCAGATATAAACTAGAGAGGAATGTCAGAGATAAACTAGAGAGGAATGTCAGATATAAACTAGAGAGGAATGTCAGAGATAAACTAGAGAGGAATGTCAAATATGAACTAGAGAGGAATCGCAGATATAAAGTAGAGAGGAATGTCAGAGATAAACAAGACAGGAATGTCAGAGATAAACTAGAATGCAATGTCAGAGATAAACTAGAGAGGAATGTCAGATATAAACTAGAGAGGAAAGTCAGATATAAACTAGAGAGGAATGTCAGAGATAAACTAGAGAGGAATGTCAGTTATAAACTAGAGAGGAATGTCAGATATTAACTAGAGAGGGAAGTCAGATATAAACTAGAGAGGAATGTCAGAGATAAACTAGAGAGGAATGTCAGATATAAACTAGAGAGGAATGTCAGAGATAAACTAGAGAGGAAAGTCAGATATAAACTAGAGAGGAATGTCAGAGATAAACTAGAGAGAAATGTCAGATATAAACTAGAGAGGAATGTCAGAGATAAACTAGAGAGGAATGTCAGAGATAAACTAGAGAGGAATGTCAGATATAAACTACAGTGGAATGTCAGAGATAAACTAGAGAGGAATGTCAGAGATAAACTAGAGAGGAATGTCAGAGATAAACTAGAGAGGAATATCAGATATAAACTAGAGAGGAATGTCAGAGATAAACTAGAGAGGAATGTCAGATATAAACTAGAGAGGAATGTCAGATATAAACTAGAGAGGAATGTCAGATATAAACTTGAGAGGAATGTCAGATATAAACTAGATTGGAATGTCAGAGTTAAACTAGAGAGGAATGTCAGAGATAAACTAGAGAGGAATGTCAGAGATAAACTAGAGAGAAATGTCAGATATAAACTAGAGAGGAATGTCAGAGATAAACTAGAGAGGAATGTCAGAGATAAACTAGAGAGGAATGTCAGATATAAACTACAGTGGAATGTCAGAGATAAACTAGAGAGGAATGTCAGAGATAAACTACAGAGGAATGTCAGAGATAAAATAGAGAGGAATATCAGATATAAACTAGAGAGGAATGTCAGAGATAAACTAGAGAGGAATGTCAGATATAAACTAGAGAGGAATGTCAGATATAAACTAGAGAGGAATGTCAGATATAAACTTGAGAGGAATGTCAGATATAAACTAGATTGGAATGTCAGAGATAAACTAGAGAGGAATGTCAGAGATAAACTAGAGAGGAATGTCAGAGATAAACTAGAGAGGAATGTCAGACATAAACTAGAGAGGAATGTCAGATATAAACTAGATAGGAATGTCAGATATAAACTAGAGAGGAATTTCAGAGATAAACTAGAGAGGGAATGTCAGACATAAACTAGAGAGGAATGTCAGATATAAACTAGAGAGGAATTTCAGAGATAAACTAGAGAGGAATGTCAGACATAAACTAGAGAGGAATGTCAGATATAAACTAGAGAGGAATGTCAGATATAAACTAGAGAGGAATGTCAGAGATAAAATAGAGAGGAATGTCAGATATAAACTAGAGAGGAAAGTCAGAGATAATATAGAGAGGAATGACAGATATAAACTAGAGAGGAATGTCAGAGATAAACTAGAGAGGAATGCCAGATATAAACTAGAGAGGAATGTCAGACATAAACTAGACAGGAATGTCAGATATAATCTAGAGAGGAAAGTCAGAGATAAACTGGAGAGGAATGTCAGAGATAAACTAGAGAGGAATGTCAGATATAAACTAGAGAGGAATGTCAGACATAAACTAGAGAGGAATGTCTGAGATAAACTAGAGAGGAATGTCAGAGATAAACTAGAGAGGAATTACAGATATAAACTAGACAGGAATGCCAGATATAAACTAGAGTGGAATGTTAGTTATGAACTAGAGAGGAAAGTCTGATATAAACTAGAGAGGAATGTCACAGATAAACTAGAGAGGAATGTCAGATATAAACTAGAGAGGAATGTCAGAGATTAACTAGAGAGGAATGTCAGATATAAACTAGAGAGGAAAGGCAGATATAAACTAGAGAGGAAAGTCAGAAATAAACTAGAGAGGAATGTCAGAGATAAACTAGAGAGGATTGTCAGATATAATCCAGAGAGGAAAGTCAGATATAAACTAGAGAGGAAATTCAGATATAAACTAGAGAGGAATGTCAGAGATAAACTAGCGAGGAATGTCAGATATAAACTAGAGAGGAATGTCAGAGATAAACTAGAGAGGAATGTCAGAGATAAACTAGAGAGGAATGTCAGATATAAACTAGAGAGGAAAGTCAGATATAAACTAGAGAGGAATGTTAGAGATAAACTAGAGAGGAATGTCAGATATAAACTAGAGAGGAATGTCAGAGATAAACTAGAGAGGAATGTCAGATATAAACTAGAGAGGAAAGTCAGATATAAACTAGAGAGGAAAGTCAGATATAAACTAGAGAGGAATGTCAGAGATAAACTAGAGAGGAATGACAGATATAAACTAGAGAGGAATGTCAGAGATAACTAGAGAGGAATGTCAGATATAAACTAGAGAGGAATGTCAGAGATAAACTAGAGAGGAATGTCAGATGTAAACTAGAGAGGAATGTCAGAGATAAACTAGAGAGGAATGTCAGATATAAACTAGAGAGGAATGTCAGATATAAACTAGAGAGGAATGTCAGATATAAACTAGAGAGGAAAGTCAGATATAAACTATTGAGGAATGTCAGAGATAAACTAGAGAGGATTGTCAGAGATAAACGAGAGAAGAATGTCAGATATAAAGTAGAGAGGAATGTCAGATATAAACTAGAAAGGAAAGTCAGAGATAAACTAGAGAGGATTGTCAGAGATAAACTAGAGAGGAATGTCAGAGATAAACTAGAGAGGAATGTCAGAGATAAACTAGAGAGGAATGCCAGATATAAACTAGAGAGGAATGTCAGAGATAAACTAGAGAGGAATGTCAGAGATAAACTAGAGATGAAAGTCAGAGATAAACTAGAGAGGAAATTCAGAGATAAACTAGAGAGGATTGTCAGATATAAACTAGAGAGCAATGTCAGAGATAAACTAGAGAGGAATGTCAGAGATAAACTAGAGAGGAATGTCAGAGATAAACTAGATCGGAATGTCAGAGATAAACTAGAGAGGAATGTCAGATATAAACTTGAGAGGAATGTCAGATATAAACTAGAGAGGAATGTCAGAGATAAACTAGAGAGGAATGTCAGATATAAATTACAGAGGAATGTCAGAGATTAACTAGAGAGGAAAGTCAGATATAAACTAGGGAGGAATGTCAGAGATAAACTAGAGAGGAATGTCAGATATAAACTAGAGAGGAATGTCAGAGATAAACTGGAGAGGAATGTCAGACATAAACTAGAGAGGAATGTCAGATATAAACGAGAGAGGAATGTCAGACATAAACTAGAGAGGAATGTCAGATATAAACTAGAGAGGAATGTCAGATATAAACTAGAGAGGAATGTCAGATATAAACGAGAGAGGAATGTCAGATATAAACTAGAGAGGAATGTCAGAGATAAACTAGAGAGGAATGTCAGAGATAAACTGGAGAGGAAGGTCAGATATAAACTGAGAGAGGAATGTCAGAGATAAACTAGAGAGGAATGTCAGAGATAAACTGGAGAGGAAAGTCAGATATAAACTAGAGAGGAATGTCAGAGCTAAACTAGAGAGGAATGTCAGAGATAAACTAGAGAGGAATGTCAGATATCAACTAGAGAGGAATGTCAGATATAAACTAGAGAGGAATGTCAGATATAAACTAGAGAGGAAAGTCAGATATAAACTAGAGAGGAATGTCAGAGATAAAGTAGAGAGGAATGTCAGAGATAAACTAGAGAGGAATGTCAGCTATAAACTAGAGAGGAATGTCAGATATAAACTTGAAAGGAAAGTCAGAGATAAACTAGAGAGGATTGTCAGAGATAAACTAGAGAGGAATGTCAGAGATAAACTAGAGAGGAATATCTGAGATAAACTATAGAGGAATTACAGATATAAACTAGAGAGGAATGTCAGAGATAAACAAGAGAGGAATGTCAGATATAAACTAGAGAGGAATGTCAGAGATAAACTAGAGAGGAATGTCAGATATAATCTAGAGAGGAATGTCAGAGAATAAACTAGAGAGGAATGTCAGATATAAACAAGAGAGGAATGTCAGGTATAAACTAGAGAGGAATGTCAGATATAAACTAGAGAGGAATGTCAGAGACACACCAGAGAGGAATGTCAGATATAAACGAGAGAGGAAAGTCAGATATAAACAAGAGAGGAATGTCAAATATAAACTAGAGAGGAATGTCAGAGACAAACTAGAGAGGAATGTCAGATATAAACTAGAGAGGAATGTCATAGATAAACTAGAGAGGAATGTCAGATATAAACTAGAGAGGAATGTCAGAGATTAACTAGAGAGGAATGTCAGATATAAACTAGAGAGGAAAGTCAGATATAAACTATAGAGGAAAGTCAGATATAAACTAGAGAGGAATGTCAGAGATAAACTAGAGAGGAATGTCAGATATAAACTAGAGAGGAAAGTCAGATTTAAACTAGAGAGGAATGTCAGATATAAACTAGAGAGGAATGTCAGAGATAAACTAGAGAGGAATGTCAGATATAAACTAGAGAGGAATGTCAGAGATAAACTAGAGAGGAAAGTCAGATATAAACTAGAGAGGAAAGTCAGATGTAAACTAGAGAGGAATGTCAGAGATAAACTAGAGAGGAATGTCAGAGATAAACTAGAGAGGAATGTCAGATATAAACTAGAGAGGAAAGTCAGATATAAACTAGAGAGGAATGTCAGAGATAAACTAGAGAGGAATGTCAGAGACACACCAGAGAGGAATGTCAGATATAAACGAGAGAGGAAAGTCAGATATAAACAAGAGAGGAATGTCAAATATAAACTAGAGAGGAATGTCAGAGATAAACTAGAGAGGAATGTCAGATATAAACTAGAGAGGAATGTCAGAGATAAACTAGAGAGGAATGTCAGATATAAACTAGAGAGGAATGTCAGAGATTAACTAGAGAGGAATGTCAGATATAAACTAGAGAGGAAAGTCAGATATAAACTATAGAGGAAAGTCAGATATAAACTAGAGAGGAATGTCAGAGATAAACTAGAGAGGAATGTCAGATATAAACTAGAGAGGAAAGTCAGATTTAAACTAGAGAGGAATGTCAGATATAAACTAGAGAGGAATGTCAGAGATAAACTAGAGAGGAATGTCAGATATAAACTAGAGAGGAATGTCAGAGATAAACTAGAGAGGAAAGTCAGATATAAACTAGAGAGGAAAGTCAGATGTAAACTAGAGAGGAATGTCAGAGATAAACTAGAGAGGAATGTCAGAGATAAACTAGAGAGGAATGTCAGATATAAACTAGAGAGGAAAGTCAGATATAAACTAGAGAGGAATGTCAGAGATAAACTAGAGAGGAATGTCAGATATAAACTAGAGAGGAATGTCAGAGATAAACTAGAGAGGAATGTCAGATATAAACTAGAGAGGAATGTCAGAGATAAACTAGAGAGGAATGTCAGATATAAACTAGAGAGGAATGTCAGAGATAAAATAGAGAGGAATGTCAGATGTAAACTAGAGAGGAATGTCAGAGATAAACTAGAGAGGAATGTCAGATATAAACTAGAGAGGAATGACAGAGATAAACTCGAGAGGAATGTCAGATATAAACTAGAGAGGAATGTCAGAGATAAACTAGAGAGGAATGTCAGATATAAATTAGAGAGGAATGTCAGAGATAAAATAGAGAGGAATGTCAGATGTAAACTAGAGAGGAATGTCAGAGATAAACTAGAGAGGAATGTCAGATATAAACTAGAGAGGAATGACAGAGATAAACTCGAGAGGAATGTCAGATGTAAACTAGAGAGGATTGTCAGATATAAACTAGAGAGGAATGTCAGATATAAACTAGAGAGGAATGTCAGATATAAACTAGAGAGGAATGTCAGATATAAACGAGAGAGGAAAGTCAGAGGTGAACTAGAGAGGAATGTCACATATAAATTAGAGAGGAATGTCAGATATAAACTAGAGAGGAATGTCAGATATAAACTAGAGAGGAATGTCTGATATAAACTAGAGAGTAAAGTCAGAGATAAACTAGATGGGAATGTCAGAGATAAATTAGTGATGAATGTCAGATATAAACTAGAGAGGAATGTCAGAGATAAACTAGAGAGGAATGTCAGAGATAAACTAGAGAGGAATGTCAGAGATAAACTGGAGAGGAATGTCAGATATAAACTAGAGAGGAATGTCAGATATCAACTAGAGAGGAATGTCAGATATAAACAAGAGAGGAAAGTCAGAGGTGAACTATAGAGGAATGTCACATATAAATTAGAGAGGAATGTCAGATATAAACTAGAGAGGAAAGTCAGAGATAAACTAGATGGGAATGTCAGAGATAAACTAGTGATGAATGTCAGATATAAACTAGAGAGGAATGTCGGAGATAAACTAGAGAGGAATGTCAGAGATAAACTAGAGAGGAATGTCAGAGATAAACTGGAGAGGAATGTCAGCTATTAACTAGAGAGGAATGTCAGAGATAAACTAGAGAGGAAAGTCAGATATAAAGTAGAGAGAAAAGTCAGAGATAAAGTAGAGAGGAATGTGAGAGATAAACTAGAGAGGAAAATCAGATATAAACTAGAGAGGAATGTCAGATATAAACTAGAGAGGAATGTCAGAGATAAACTGGAGTGGAATGTCAGACATAAACTAGAGAGGTATGTCAGAGAAAAACTAGAGAGGAATGTCAGACATAAACTAGAGAGGAATGTCAGAGATAAACTAGAGAGGAATGTCAGAGATAAACTAGAGAGGAAAGTCATATAAACTAGAGAGGAGTATCAGAGATAAACTAGAGAGGAATGTCAGAGATAAACTAGAGAGGAATGTCAGATATAAACTAGAGAGGAATGTCAGATATAAACTAGAGAGGAATGTCAGATATAAACTAGAGAGTAATGTCTGATATAAACTAGAGAGGAAAGTCAGAGATAAACTAAATGGGAATGTCAGAGATAAACTAGTGATGAATGTCAGATATAAACTAGAGAGGAATGTCAGAGATAAACTAGAGAGGAATGTCCGAGATAAACTAGAGAGGAATGTCAGAGTTAAACTAGAGAGGAATGTCGGATATAAACTAGAGTGGAATGTCAGATATAAACTAGAGAGGAATGTCAGAGATAAACTAGAGAGGAATGTCAGAGAAAAACTAGAGAGGAATGTCAGATATCAACTAGAGAGCAATGTCAGATATAAACTAGAGAGGAATGTCAGATATAAACTAGAGAGGAAAGTCAGATATAAACTTGAGAGGAATGTCAGAGATAAACTAGAGAGGAATGTCAGAGATAAACTAGAGAGTAATGTCAGAGATAAACTACAGAGGAATGTCAGAGATAAACTAGAGAGGAAAGTCAGAGATAAACTAGAGAGGAAAGTCAGAGATAAACTAGAGAGGAAAGTCAGAGACAAACTAGAGAGGATTGTCAGATATAAACTAGAGAGGAATGTCAGAGAAAAATTAGAGAGGAATGTCAGAGATAAACTAGAGAGGAATGTCAGAGATAAACTAGAGAGGAAAGTCAGATATAAACTGGAGAGGAATGTCAGAGATAAACTAGAGAGGAATGTCAGATATAAACTAGAGAGGAAAGTCAGATATAAACTAGAGAGGAAAGTCAGATATAAACTAGAGAGGAATGTCAGAGATAAACTAGAGAGGAATGACAGATATAAACTAGAGAGGAATGTCAGAGATAAACTAGAGAGGAATGTCAGATATAAACTAGAGAGGAATGTCAGAGATAAACTAGAGAGGAATGTCAGATGTAAACTAGAGAGGAATGTCAGAGATAAACTAGAGAGGAATGTCAGATATAAACTAGAGAGGAATGTCAGATATAAACTAGAGAGGAATGTCAGATATAAACTAGAGAGGAAAGTCAGATATAAACTATTGAGGAATGTCAGAGATAAACTAGAGAGGATTGTCAGAGATAAACGAGAGAAGAATGTCAGATATAAACTAGAGAGGAATGTCAGATATAAACTAGAAAGGAAAGTCAGAGATAAACTAGAGAGGATTGTCAGAGATAAACTAGAGAGGAATGTCAGAGATAAACTAGAGAGGAATGTCAGAGATAAACTAGAGAGGAATGCCAGATATAAACTAGAGAGGAATGTCAGAGATAAACTAGAGAGGAATGTCAGAGATAAACTAGAGATGAAAGTCAGAGATAAACTAGAGAGGAAATTCAGAGATAAACTAGAGAGGATTGTCAGATATAAACTAGAGAGCAATGTCAGAGATAAACTAGAGAGGAATGTCAGAGATAAACTAGAGAGGAATGTCAGATATAAACTTGAGAGGAATGTCAGATATAAACTAGAGAGGAATGTCAGAGATAAACTAGAGAGGAATGTCAGATATAAATTACAGAGGAATGTCAGAGATTAACTAGAGAGGAAAGTCAGATATAAACTAGGGAGGAATGTCAGAGATAAACTAGAGAGGAATGTCAGATATAAACTAGAGAGGAATGTCAGAGATAAACTGGAGAGGAATGTCAGACATAAACTAGAGAGGAATGTCAGATATAAACGAGAGAGGAATGTCAGACATAAACTAGAGAGGAATGTCAGATATAAACTAGAGAGGAATGTCAGATATAAACTAGAGAGGAATGTCAGATATAAACGAGAGAGGAATGTCAGATATAAACTAGAGAGGAATGTCAGAGATAAACTAGAGAGGAATGTCAGAGATAAACTGGAGAGGAAAGTCAGATATAAACTGAGAGAGGAATGTCAGAGATAAACTAGAGAGGAATGTCAGAGATAAACTGGAGAGGAAAGTCAGATATAAACTAGAGAGGAATGTCAGAGCTAAACTAGAGAGGAATGTCAGAGATAAACTAGAGAGGAATGTCAGATATCAACTAGAGAGGAATGTCAGATATAAACTAGAGAGGAATGTCAGATATAAACTAGAGAGGAAAGTCAGATATAAACTAGAGAGGAATGTCAGAGATAAAGTAGAGAGGAATGTCAGAGATAAACTAGAGAGGAATGTCAGCTATAAACTAGAGAGGAATGTCAGATATAAACTTGAAAGGAAAGTCAGAGATAAACTAGAGAGGATTGTCAGAGATAAACTAGAGAGGAATGTCAGAGATAAACTAGAGAGGAATATCTGAGATAAACTATAGAGGAATGACAGATATAAACTAGAGAGGAATGTCAGAGATAAACAAGAGAGGAATGTCAGATATAAACTAGAGAGGAATGTCAGAGATAAACTAGAGAGGAATGTCAGATATAAACTAGAGAGGAATGTCAGAGAATAAACTAGAGAGGAATGTCAGATATAAACAAGAGAGGAATGTCAGGTATAAACTAGAGAGGAATGTCAGATATAAACTAGAGAGGAATGTCAGAGACACACCAGAGAGGAATGTCAGATATAAACGAGAGAGGAAAGTCAGATATAAACAAGAGAGGAATGTCAAATATAAACTAGAGAGGAATGTCAGAGATAAACTAGAGAGGAATGTCAGATATAAACTAGAGAGGAATGTCATAGATAAACTAGAGAGGAATGTCAGATATAAACTAGAGAGGAATGTCAGAGATTAACTAGAGAGGAATGTCAGATATAAACTAGAGAGGAAAGTCAGATATAAACTATAGAGGAAAGTCAGATATAAACTAGAGAGGAATGTCAGAGATAAACTAGAGAGGAATGTCAGATATAAACTAGAGAGGAAAGTCAGATTTAAACTAGAGAGGAATGTCAGATATAAACTAGAGAGGAATGTCAGAGATAAACTAGAGAGGAATGTCAGATATAAACTAGAGAGGAATGTCAGAGATAAACTAGAGAGGAAAGTCAGATATAAACTAGAGAGGAAAGTCAGATGTAAACTAGAGAGGAATGTCAGAGATAAACTAGAGAGGAATGTCAGAGATAAACTAGAGAGGAATGTCAGATATAAACTAGAGAGGAAAGTCAGATATAAACTAGAGAGGAATGTCAGAGATAAACTAGAGAGGAATGTCAGAGACACACCAGAGAGGAATGTCAGATATAAACGAGAGAGGAAAGTCAGATATAAACAAGAGAGGAATGTCAAATATAAACTAGAGAGGAATGTCAGAGATAAACTAGAGAGGAATGTCAGATATAAACTAGAGAGGAATGTCAGAGATAAACTAGAGAGGAATGTCAGATATAAACTAGAGAGGAATGTCAGAGATTAACTAGAGAGGAATGTCAGATATAAACTAGAGAGGAAAGTCAGATATAAACTATAGAGGAAAGTCAGATATAAACTAGAGAGGAATGTCAGAGATAAACTAGAGAGGAATGTCAGATATAAACTAGAGAGGAAAGTCAGATTTAAACTAGAGAGGAATGTCAGATATAAACTAGAGAGGAATGTCAGAGATAAACTAGAGAGGAATGTCAGATATAAACTAGAGAGGAATGTCAGAGATAAACTAGAGAGGAAAGTCAGATATAAACTAGAGAGGAAAGTCAGATGTAAACTAGAGAGGAATGTCAGAGATAAACTAGAGAGGAATGTCAGAGATAAACTAGAGAGGAATGTCAGATATAAACTAGAGAGGAAAGTCAGATATAAACTAGAGAGGAATGTCAGAGATAAACTAGAGAGGAATGTCAGATATAAACTAGAGAGGAATGTCAGAGATAAACTAGAGAGGAATGTCAGATATAAACTAGAGAGGAATGTCAGAGATAAACTAGAGAGGAATGTCAGATATAAACTAGAGAGGAATGTCAGAGATAAAATAGAGAGGAATGTCAGATGTAAACTAGAGAGGAATGTCAGAGATAAACTAGAGAGGAATGTCAGATATAAACTAGAGAGGAATGACAGAGATAAACTCGAGAGGAATGTCAGATATAAACTAGAGAGGAATGTCAGAGATAAACTAGAGAGGAATGTCAGATATAAACTAGAGAGGAATGTCAGAGATAAAATAGAGAGGAATGTCAGATGTAAACTAGAGAGGAATGTCAGAGATAAACTAGAGAGGAATGTCAGATATAAACTAGAGAGGAATGACAGAGATAAACTCGAGAGGAATGTCAGATGTAAACTAGAGAGGATTGTCAGATATAAACTAGAGAGGAATGTCAGATATAAACTAGAGAGGAATGTCAGATATAAACTAGAGAGGAATGTCAGAGACACACCAGAGAGGAATGTCAGATATAAACGAGAGAGGAAAGTCAGATATAAACAAGAGAGGAATGTCAAATATAAACTAGAGAGGAATGTCAGAGATAAACTAGAGAGGAATGTCAGATATAAACTAGAGAGGAATGTCATAGATAAACTAGAGAGGAATGTCAGATATAAACTAGAGAGGAATGTCAGAGATTAACTAGAGAGGAATGTCAGATATAAACTAGAGAGGAAAGTCAGATATAAACTATAGAGGAAAGTCAGATATAAACTAGAGAGGAATGTCAGAGATAAACTAGAGAGGAATGTCAGATATAAACTAGAGAGGAAAGTCAGATTTAAACTAGAGAGGAATGTCAGATATAAACTAGAGAGGAATGTCAGAGATAAACTAGAGAGGAATGTCAGATATAAACTAGAGAGGAATGTCAGAGATAAACTAGAGAGGAAAGTCAGATATAAACTAGAGAGGAAAGTCAGATGTAAACTAGAGAGGAATGTCAGAGATAAACTAGAGAGGAATGTCAGAGATAAACTAGAGAGGAATGTCAGATATAAACTAGAGAGGAAAGTCAGATATAAACTAGAGAGGAATGTCAGAGATAAACTAGAGAGGAATGTCAGAGACACACCAGAGAGGAATGTCAGATATAAACGAGAGAGGAAAGTCAGATATAAACAAGAGAGGAATGTCAAATATAAACTAGAGAGGAATGTCAGAGATAAACTAGAGAGGAATGTCAGATATAAACTAGAGAGGAATGTCAGAGATAAACTAGAGAGGAATGTCAGATATAAACTAGAGAGGAATGTCAGAGATTAACTAGAGAGGAATGTCAGATATAAACTAGAGAGGAAAGTCAGATATAAACTATAGAGGAAAGTCAGATATAAACTAGAGAGGAATGTCAGAGATAAACTAGAGAGGAATGTCAGATATAAACTAGAGAGGAAAGTCAGATTTAAACTAGAGAGGAATGTCAGATATAAACTAGAGAGGAATGTCAGAGATAAACTAGAGAGGAATGTCAGATATAAACTAGAGAGGAATGTCAGAGATAAACTAGAGAGGAAAGTCAGATATAAACTAGAGAGGAAAGTCAGATGTAAACTAGAGAGGAATGTCAGAGATAAACTAGAGAGGAATGTCAGAGATAAACTAGAGAGGAATGTCAGATATAAACTAGAGAGGAAAGTCAGATATAAACTAGAGAGGAATGTCAGAGATAAACTAGAGAGGAATGTCAGATATAAACTAGAGAGGAATGTCAGAGATAAACTAGAGAGGAATGTCAGATATAAACTAGAGAGGAATGTCAGAGATAAACTAGAGAGGAATGTCAGATATAAACTAGAGAGGAATGTCAGAGATAAAATAGAGAGGAATGTCAGATGTAAACTAGAGAGGAATGTCAGAGATAAACTAGAGAGGAATGTCAGATATAAACTAGAGAGGAATGACAGAGATAAACTCGAGAGGAATGTCAGATATAAACTAGAGAGGAATGTCAGAGATAAACTAGAGAGGAATGTCAGATATAAACTAGAGAGGAATGTCAGAGATAAAATAGAGAGGAATGTCAGATGTAAACTAGAGAGGAATGTCAGAGATAAACTAGAGAGGAATGTCAGATATAAACTAGAGAGGAATGACAGAGATAAACTCGAGAGGAATGTCAGATGTAAACTAGAGAGGATTGTCAGATATAAACTAGAGAGGAATGTCAGATATAAACTAGAGAGGAATGTCAGATATAAACTAGAGAGGAATGTCAGATATAAACGAGAGAGGAAAGTCAGAGGTGAACTAGAGAGGAATGTCACATATAAATTAGAGAGGAATGTCAGATATAAACTAGAGAGGAATGTCAGATATAAACTAGAGAGGAATGTCTGATATAAACTAGAGAGTAAAGTCAGAGATAAACTAGATGGGAATGTCAGAGATAAATTAGTGATGAATGTCAGATATAAACTAGAGAGGAATGTCAGAGATAAACTAGAGAGGAATGTCAGAGATAAACTAGAGAGGAATGTCAGAGATAAACTGGAGAGGAATGTCAGATATAAACTAGAGAGGAATGTCAGATATCAACTAGAGAGGAATGTCAGATATAAACAAGAGAGGAAAGTCAGAGGTGAACTATAGAGGAATGTCACATATAAATTAGAGAGGAATGTCAGATATAAACTAGAGAGGAATGTCAGAGATAAACTAGAGAGGAATGTCAGAGATAATCTAGAGAGGAAAGTCAGAGATAAACTAGATGGGAATGTCAGAGATAAACTAGTGATGAATGTCAGATATAAACTAGAGAGGAATGTCGGAGATAAACTAGAGAGGAATGTCAGAGATAAACTAGAGAGGAATGTCAGAGATAAACTGGAGAGGAATGTCAGCTATTAACTAGAGAGGAATGTCAGAGATAAACTAGAGAGGAAAGTCAGATATAAAGTAGAGAGAAAAGTCAGAGATAAAGTAGAGAGGAATGTGAGAGATAAACTAGAGAGGAAAATCAGATATAAACTAGAGAGGAATGTCAGATATAAACTAGAGAGGAATGTCAGAGATAAACTGGAGAGGAATGTCAGACATAAACTAGAGAGGAATGTCAGAGAAAAACTAGAGAGGAATGTCAGACATAAACTAGAGAGGAATGTCAGAGATAAACTAGAGAGGAATGTCAGAGATAAACTAGAGAGGAAAGTCATATAAACTAGAGAGGAGTATCAGAGATAAACTAGAGAGGAATGTCAGAGATAAACTAGAGAGGAATGTCAGATATAAACTAGAGAGGAATGTCAGATATAAACTAGAGAGGAATGTCAGATATAAACTAGAGAGTAATGTCTGATATAAACTAGAGAGGAAAGTCAGAGATAAACTAAATGGGAATGTCAGAGATAAACTAGTGATGAATGTCAGATATAAACTAGAGAGGAATGTCAGAGATAAACTAGAGAGGAATGTCCGAGATAAACTAGAGAGGAATGTCAGAGTTAAACTAGAGAGGAATGTCGGATATAAACTAGAGTGGAATGTCAGATATAAACTAGAGAGGAATGTCAGAGATAAACTAGAGAGGAATGTCAGAGAAAAACTAGAGAGGAATGTCAGATATCAACTAGAGAGCAATGTCAGATATAAACTAGAGAGGAATGTCAGATATAAACTAGAGAGGAAAGTCAGATATAAACTTGAGAGGAATGTCAGAGATAAACTAGAGAGGAATGTCAGAGATAAACTAGAGAGTAATGTCAGAGATAAACTACAGAGGAATGTCAGAGATAAACTAGAGAGGAAAGTCAGAGATAAACTAGAGAGGAAAGTCAGAGACAAACTAGAGAGGATTGTCAGATATAAACTAGAGAGGAATGTCAGAGAAAAATTAGAGAGGAATGTCAGAGATAAACTAGAGAGGAATGTCAGAGATAAACTAGAGAGGAAAGTCAGATATAAACGAGAGAGGAAAGTCAGAGATAAACTGGAGAGGAAAGTCAGAGATAAAGTAGATAGGAATGTCAGATATAAACTAGAGAGGAAAGTCAGAGATAAACTAGATAGGAATGTCAGATATAAACTAGAGAGGAATGTCAGATATAAACAAGAGAGGAAAGTCAGAGTTAAACTAGAGAGGAATGTCAGATATAAACTAGAGAGGAAAGTCAGAGATAAACTAGAGAGGAAAGTCAGAGATAAACTAGAGAGGAATGTCAAATATAAACTAGAGAGGAATGTCAGAGATAAACTAGAGAGGAATTTCAGATATAAACTAGAGAGGAATGTCAGAGATAAATTAGAGAGGAATGTCAGATATAAACTAGAGAGGAATGTCAGAGATAAACTAGAGAGGAATGTCAAAAATAAACTAGAGAGGAATGTCAGATATAAACTAGAGAGGAATGGCAGAGATAAACTAGAGAGGAATGTCAGATATAAACTAGAGAGGAATGTCAGATATAAACTAGAGAGGAATGTCAGATATTAACTAGAGAGGAATGTCAGAGATAAACAAGAGAGGAATGTCAGATATAAACTAGAGAGGAATGTCAGAGATAAACTAGAGAGTAATGTCAGAGATAAACTAGAGAGGAAAGTCATAGATAAACTAGAGAGGAAAGTCAGAGATAAACTAGAGAGGAATGTCAGAGATAAACTAGAGAGGAAAGTCAGAGATAAACTAGAGAGGAATGTGAGATATAAACTAGAGAGGAATGTCAGATATAAACTAGAGAGGAATGTCGGATATAAACTAGAGAGGAATGTCAGATATAAACTAGAGAGGAATGTCAGATATAAACTAGAGAGGAAAGTCAGAGATAAACTAGAGAGGAAAGTCAGATATAAACTAGAGAGGAATGTCAGAGATAAACTAGAGAGGAATGTCAGTGATAAACTAGAGAGGAATGTCAATATAAACTAGAGAGGAATGTCAGATATTAACTAGAGAGGAATGTCAGAGATAAACTAGAGAGGAATGTCAGATATAAACTAGAGAGGAATGTCAGATATAAATTAGAGAGGAATGTCAGAGATGAACTAGAGAGGAATGTCAGAGATAATCTAGAGAGGAATGTCAGAGATAAACTAGAGAGGAAAGTCAGATATAAACTAGAGAGGAAAGTCAGAGATAAACTAGAGAGGAAAGTCAGAGATAAACTAGAGAGGAATGTCAGATATAAACTGGAGAGGAAAGTCAGAGATAAAGTAGAGAGGAATGTCAGAGAAAAGCTGGAGAGGAAAGTCAGAGATAAAGTAGATAGGAATGTCAGATATAAACTAGATAGGAAAGTCAGGGATGAACTAGATAGGAAAGTCAGAGATAAACTAGATAGAAAAGTCAGAGATAAACTAGAGAGGAATGTCAGAGATAAACTAGGGAGGAATGTCAGATATAAACTAGTGAGGTAAGTCAAAGATAAACTAGAGAGGAATGTTAGATATAAACTAGAGAAGAAAGTCAGAGATAAACTAGAGAGGAATGACAGATATAAACTAGAGAGGAATATCAGATATAAACTAGAGAGGAATGTCAGAGATAAACTAGAGAGGAATGTCAGAGATAAACTAGAGAGGAATGTCAGATATAAACTAGAGAGGAATGTCAGAGATAAACAAGAGAGGAATGTCAAATATAAACAAGAGAGGAAAGTCAGAGATGCACTAGAGAGGAATGTCAGATATAAATTAGAGTGGAATGTCAGAGATAAACTAGAGAGGAATGTCAGAGATAAACAAGAGAGGAATGTCAGAGTTAAACTAGAGAGGAATGTCAGATATAAACAAGAGAGGAAAGTCAGAGATGAACTAGAGAGGAATGTCAGATATAAATTAGAGTGGAATGTCAGAGATAAACTAGAGAGGAATGTCAGAGATAAACAAGAGAGGAATGTCAGAGTTAAACTAGAGAGGAATGTCAGATATAACCTCGAGAGGAATGTCAGATATAAACTAGAGAGGAATGTCAGAGATAAACTAGAGAGGAATGTCAGACATAAACTAGAGAGGAATGTCAGCTATTAACTAGAGATGAATGTCAGAGACAAACTACAGAGGAATGTCAGATATAAATTAGAGAGGAAAGTCAGATATAAACGAGAGAGGAATGTCAGAGATAAAGAAGAGAGGAATGTGAGAGATAAACTAGAGAGGAAAGTCAGATATAAACTAGAGAGGAATGTCAGATATAAACTAGAGAGGATTGTCAGATATAAACTAGAGAGGAATGTCAGATATAAACTAGAGAGGAATGTCAGATATAAACTAGAGAGGAATGTCAGAGAAAAACGAGAGAGGATAGTCAGGTATAAACTAGAGATGAATGTCAGAGATAAACTAGAGAGGAATGTCATAGATAAACTGGAGAGGAATGTCAGATATAAACTAGAGAGGAAAGTCAGAGATAAAGTAGAGAGGAAAGTCAGAGATAAACTAGAAAGGAATGTCAGAGATAAACTAGAGAGGAATGTCTGAGATAAACTAGAGAGGAATGTCAGAGATAAACTAGAGAGGAATGTCAGATATAAACTAGAGAGGAAAGTCAGAGATAAAGTAGATAGGAATGTCAAATATAAACTGGAGAGGAATGTCAGATTTTAACTTGCGAGCAAAGTCAGAGATAAACTAGATAGGATTGTCAGATATGAACTAGAGAGGAATGTCAGATATAAACAAGAGAGGAAAGTCAGATATAAACTAGAGAGGAACGTCAGAGATAAAGTAGATAGGAATGTCAGATATAAACTAGAGAGGAAAGTCAGATATAAACTAGAGAGGAAAGTCAGAGATAAAGTAGATAGGAAAGTGAGATCTCGACTAGAGAGGAAAGTCAGATATAATCTAGAGAGGAATGTCAGAGAAAAAGTAGAGAGGAATGTCAGAGATAAACTAGAGAGGAGTGTCAGAGATAAAATAGAGAGGAATGTCAGATATATACTAGAGAGGAATGTCAGAGATAAACTAGAGAGGAATGTCAGATATAAACTAGAGAGGAATGTCAGAGATAAACTAGAGAGGAATGTCAGAGATAAAATAGAGAGGAATGTCAGCTATTAACTAGAGATGAATGTCAGAGACAAACTACAGAGGATAGTCAGATATAAAGTAGAGAGTAAAGTCAGAGATAAAGTAGAGAGGAATGTCCGATATAAATTAGAGAGGAAAGTCAGATATAAACGAGAGAGGAATGTCAGAGATAAAGCAGAGAGGAATGTGAGAGATAAACTAGAGAGGAAAGTCAGATATAAACTAGAGAGGAATGTCAGATATAAACTAGAGAGGAAAGTCAGAGATAAACTAGAGAGGAAAGTCAGATATAAACTAGAGAGGAATGTCAGAGATAAACTAGAGAGGAATGTCAGTGATAAACTAGAGAGGAATGTCAATATAAACTAGAGAGGAATGTCAGATATTAACTAGAGAGGAATGTCAGAGATAAACTAGAGAGGAATGTCAGATATAAACTAGAGAGGAATGTCAGATATAAACTAGAGAGGAATGTCAGAGATGAACTAGAGAGGAATGTCAGAGATAATCTAGAGAGGAATGTCAGAGATAAACTAGAGAGGAAAGTCAGATATAAACTAGAGAGGAAAGTCAGAGATAAACTAGAGAGGAAAGTCAGAGATAAACTAGAGAGGAATGTCAGATATAAACTGGAGAGGAAAGTCAGAGATAAAGTAGAGAGGAATGTCAGAGAAAAGCTGGAGAGGAAAGTCAGAGATAAAGTAGATAGGAATGTCAGATATAAACCAGATAGGAAAGTCAGGGATGAACTAGATAGGAAAGTCAGAGATAAACTAGATAGAAAAGTCAGAGATAAACTAGAGAGGAATGTCAGAGATAAACTAGGGAGGAATGTCAGATATAAACTAGTGAGGTAAGTCAAAGATAAACTAGAGAGGAATGTTAGATATAAACTAGAGAAGAAAGTCAGAGATAAACTAGAGAGGAATGACAGATATAAACTAGAGAGGAATATCAGATATAAACTAGAGAGGAATGTCAGAGATAAACTAGAGAGGAATGTCAGAGATAAACTAGAGAGGAATGTCAGATATAAACTAGAGAGGAATGTCAGAGAAAAACAAGAGAGGAATGTCAAATATAAACAAGAGAGGAAAGTCAGAGATGAACTAGAGAGGAATGTCAGATATAAATTAGAGTGGAATGTCAGAGATAAACTAGAGAGGAATGTCAGAGATAAACAAGAGAGGAATGTCAGAGTTAAACTAGAGAGGAATGTCAGATATAAACAAGAGAGGAAAGTCAGAGATGAACTAGAGAGGAATGTCAGATATAAATTAGAGTGGAATGTCAGAGATAAACTAGAGAGGAATGTCAGAGATAAACAAGAGAGGAATGTCAGAGTTAAACTAGAGAGGAATGTAAGATATAACCTCGAGAGGAATGTCAGATATAAACTAGAGAGGAATGTCAGAGATAAACTAGAGAGGAATGTCAGAGATAAACTAGAGAGGAATTTCAGCTATTAACTAGAGATGAATGTCAGAGACAAACTACAGAGGAATGTCAGATATAAATTAGAGAGGAAAGTCAGATATAAACGAGAGAGGAATGTCAGAGATAAAGAAGAGAGGAATGTGAGAGATAAACTAGAGAGGAAAGTCAGATATAAACTAGAGAGGAATGTCAGATATAAACTAGAGAGGATTGTCAGATATAAACTAGAGAGGAATGTCAGATATAAACTAGAGAGGAATGTCAGATATAAACTAGAGAGGAATGTCAGAGAAAAACGAGAGAGGATAGTCAGGTATAAACTAGAGATGAATGTCAGAGATAAACTAGAGAGGAATGTCATAGATAAACTAGAGAGGAATGTCAGATATAAACTAGAGAGGAAAGTCAGAGATAAAGTAGAGAGGAAAGTCAGAGATAAACTAGAAAGGAATGTCAGAGATAAACTAGAGAGGAATGTCTGAGATAAACTAGAGAGGAATGTCAGAGATAAACTAGAGAGGAATGTCAGATATAAACTAGAGAGGAAAGTCAGAGATAAAGTAGATAGGAATGTCAAATATAAACTGGAGAGGAATGTCAGATTTTAACTTGCGAGCAAAGTCAGAGATAAACTAGATAGGATTGTCAGATATGAACTAGAGAGGAATGTCAGATATAAACTAGAGAGGAAAGTCAGATATAAACTAGAGAGGAACGTCAGAGATAAAGTAGATAGGAATGTCAGATATAAACTAGAGAGGAAAGTCAGATATAAACTAGAGAGGAAAGTCAGAGATAAAGTAGATAGGAAAGTGAGATCTCGACTAGAGAGGAAAGTCAGATATAATCTAGAGAGGAATGTCAGAGAAAAAGTAGAGAGGAATGTCAGAGATAAACTAGAGAGGAGTGTCAGAGATAAAATAGAGAGGAATGTCAGATATATACTAGAGAGGAATGTCAGAGATAAACTAGAGAGGAATGTCAGATATAAACTAGAGAGGAATGTCAGAGATAAACTAGAGAGGAATGTCAGAGATAAACTAGAGAGGAATGTCAGCTATTAACTAGAGATGAATGTCAGAGACAAACTACAGAGGATAGTCAGATATAAAGTAGAGAGTAAAGTCAGAGATAAAGTAGAGAGGAATGTCAGATATAAATTAGAGAGGAAAGTCAGATATAAACGAGAGAGGAATGTCAGAGATAAAGCAGAGAGGAATGTGAGAGATAAACTAGAGAGGAAAGTCAGATATAAACTAGAGAGGAATGTCAGATATAAACTAGAGAGGATTGTCAGATATAAACTAGAGAGGAATGTCAGATATAAACTAGAGAGGAATGTCAGATATAAACTAGAGAGGAATGTCAGAGAAAAACGAGAGAGGATAGTCAGGTATAAACTAGAGATGAATGTCAGAGATAAACTAGAGAGGAATGTCATAGATAAACTAGAGAGGAATGTCAGATATAAACTAGAGAGGAAAGTCAGAGATAATGTAGAGAGGAAAGTCAGAGATAAACTAGAAAGGAATGTCAGAGATAAACTAGAGAGGAATGTCTGAGATAAACTAGAGAGGAATGTCAGAGATAAACTAGAGAGGAATGTCAGATATAAACTAGAGAGGAAAGTCAGAGATAAAGTAGATAGGAATGTCAAATATAAACTGGAGAGGAATGTCAGATTTTAACTTGCGAGCAAAGTCAGAGATAAACTAGATAGGATTGTCAGATATGAACTAGAGAGGAATGTCAGATATAAACTAGAGAGGAAAGTCAGATATAAACTAGAGAGGAACGTCAGAGATAAAGTAGATAGGAATGTCAGATATAAACTAGAGAGGAAAGTCAGATATAAACTAGAGAGGAAAGTCAGAGATAAAGTAGATAGGAAAGTGAGATCTCGACTAGAGAGGAAAGTCAGATATAATCTAGAGAGGAATGTCAGAGAAAAAGTAGAGAGGAATGTCAGAGATAAACTAGAGAGGAGTGTCAGAGATAAAATAGAGAGGAATGTCAGATATATACTAGAGAGGAATGTCAGAGATAAACTAGAGAGGAATGTCAGATATAAACTAGAGAGGAATGTCAGAGACAAACTGGAGAGGAATGTCAGACATAAACTAGAGAGGAAAGTCAGATATAAACTAGAGAGGAATGTCAGATATAGACTAGAGAGGAAAGTCAGAGATAAAGTAGAGAGGAAAGTCAGAAATATACTGGAGAGGAAAGTCAGAGATAAACTAGAGAGGAATGTCAGATATAGACTAGAGAGGAAAGTCAGAGATAAAGTAGAGAGGAAAGTCAGAAATAAACTGGAGAGGAAAGTCAGAGATAAAGTAGATAGGAATGTCAGATATAAACTAGATAGGAAAGTCAGATATAAACTAGAGAGGAATGTCAGAGATAAACTGGAGAGGAATGTCAGACATAAACTAGAGAGGAATGTCAGAGATAAAATAGAGAGGAATGTCAGATATAAACTAGAGAGGAATGTCAGAGATAAACTGGAGAGGAATGTCAGACATAAACTAGAGAGGAATGTCAGATATAAACTAGAGAAGAATGTCAGATATAAACTAGAGAGGAATGTCTGAGATAAAATAGAGAGGAATGTCAGATATAAACTAGTGAGGAAAGTCAGAGATAAAATAGAGAGGAATGTCAGAGATAAACTAGAGTGGAATGTCAGAGATAAACTAGAGAGGAATGTCAGACATAAACTAGAGAGGAATGTGAGAGATAAACTAGAGAGGAATGTCAGAGATAAACTAGAGAGGAATGACAGATATAAACTAGAGAGGAATGTCAGAGATAAACTAGAGAGGAATGTCAGAGATAAACTAGAGAGGAAAGTCAGAGATAAACTAGAGAGGAAAGTCAGAAATAAACTAGAGAGGAATGTCAGAGATAAACTAGAGAAGAATGTCAGATATAAACTAGAGAGGAATGTCAGAGATAAACTAGAGAGGAATGTCAGATATAAACTAGAGAGGAATGTCAGAGATAAACTAGAGAGGAATTTCAGATATAAACTAGAGAGGAATGTCAGAGATAAACTACAGAGGAATGTCAGATATAAGCAAGAGAGGAATGTCAGATATAAACTAGAGAGGAATGTCAGCTATAAACTAGAGAGGAAAGTCAGATATAAACAAGAGAGGTATGTCAGATATAAACTAGAGAGGAATGTCAGAGATCAACTAGAGAGGAATGTCAGATATAAACTAGAGAGGAAAGTCAGATATAAACAAGAGAGGAATGTCAGATATAAACTAGAGAGGAATGTCAGAGATAAACTAGAGAGGAATGTCAGATATAAACTAGAGAGGAATGTCAGATATAAACTAGAGTGGAATGTCAGTTATGAACTAGAGAGGAAAGTCAGATATAAACTAGACAGGAATGTCAGAGATAAACTAGAGAGGAATGTCAGATATAAACTAGAGAGGAATGTCAGAGATTAACTAGAGAGGAATTTCAGATATAAACTAGAGAGGAAAGACAGATATAAACTAGAGAGGTAAGTCAGATATAAACTAGAGAGGAATGTCAGAGATAAACTAGAGAGGAACGTCAGATATAAACTAGTGAGGAAAGTCAGATATAAACTAGAGAGGAATGTCAGATATAAACTAGAGAGGAATGTCAGAGATAAACTAGCGAGGAATGTCAGATATAAACTAGAGAGGAATGTCAGATATAAACTAGAGAGGAATGTCAGAGATAAACTAGCGAGGAATGTCAGATATAAACTAGAGAGGAATGTCAGAGATAAACTAGAGAGGAATGTCAGATATAAACTAGAGAGGAATGTCAGAGAAAAACGAGAGAGGATAGTCAGGTATAAACTAGAGATGAATGTCAGAGATAAACTAGAGAGGAATGTCATAGATAAACTAGAGAGGAATGTCAGATATAAACTAGAGAGGAAAGTCAGAGATAAAGTAGAGAGGAAAGTCAGAGATAAACTAGAAAGGAATGTCAGAGATAAACTAGAGAGGAATGTCTGAGATAAACTAGAGAGGAATGTCAGAGATAAACTAGAGAGGAATGTCAGATATAAACTAGAGAGGAAAGTCAGAGATAAAGTAGATAGGAATGTCAAATATAAACTGGAGAGGAATGTCAGATTTTAACTTGCGAGCAAAGTCAGAGATAAACTAGATAGGATTGTCAGATATGAACTAGAGAGGAATGTCAGATATAAACTAGAGAGGAAAGTCAGATATAAACTAGAGAGGAACGTCAGAGATAAAGTAGATAGGAATGTCAGATATAAACTAGAGAGGAAAGTCAGATATAAACTAGAGAGGAAAGTCAGAGATAAAGTAGATAGGAAAGTGAGATCTCGACTAGAGAGGAAAGTCAGATATAATCTAGAGAGGAATGTCAGAGAAAAAGTAGAGAGGAATGTCAGAGATAAACTAGAGAGGAGTGTCAGAGATAAAATAGAGAGGAATGTCAGATATATACTAGAGAGGAATGTCAGAGATAAACTAGAGAGGAATGTCAGATATAAACTAGAGAGGAATGTCAGAGACAAACTGGAGAGGAATGTCAGACATAAACTAGAGAGGAAAGTCAGATATAAACTAGAGAGGAATGTCAGATATAGACTAGAGAGGAAAGTCAGAGATAAAGTAGAGAGGAAAGTCAGAAATATACTGGAGAGGAAAGTCAGAGATAAACTAGAGAGGAATGTCAGATATAGACTAGAGAGGAAAGTCAGAGATAAAGTAGAGAGGAAAGTCAGAAATAAACTGGAGAGGAAAGTCAGAGATAAAGTAGATAGGAATGTCAGATATAAACTAGATAGGAAAGTCAGATATAAACTAGAGAGGAATGTCAGAGATAAACTGGAGAGGAATGTCAGACATAAACTAGAGAGGAATGTCAGAGATAAAATAGAGAGGAATGTCAGATATAAACTAGAGAGGAATGTCAGAGATAAACTGGAGAGGAATGTCAGACATAAACTGGAGAGGAATGTCAGATATAAACTAGAGAAGAATGTCAGATATAAACTAGAGAGGAATGTCTGAGATAAAATAGAGAGGAATGTCAGATATAAACTAGTGAGGAAAGTCAGAGATAAAATAGAGAGGAATGTCAGAGATAAACTAGAGAGGAATGTCAGAGATAAACTAGAGAGGAATGTCAGACATAAACTAGAGAGGAATGTGAGAGATAAACTAGAGAGGAATGTCAGAGATAAACTAGAGAGGAATGACAGATATAAACTAGAGAGGAATGTCAGAGATAAACTAGAGAGGAATGTCAGAGATAAACTAGAGAGGAAAGTCAGAGATAAACTAGAGAGGAAAGTCAGAAATAAACTAGAGAGGAATGTCAGAGATAAACTAGAGAAGAATGTCAGATATAAACTAGAGAGGAATGTCAGAGATAAACTAGAGAGGAATGTCAGATATAAACTAGAGAGGAATGTCAGAGATAAACTAGAGAGGAATTTCAGATATAAACTAGAGAGGAATGTCAGAGATAAAATACAGAGGAATGTCAGATATAAGCAAGAGAGGAATGTCAGATATAAACTAGAGAGGAATGTCAGCTATAAACTAGAGAGGAAAGTCAGATATAAACAAGAGAGGTATGTCAGATATAAACTAGAGAGGAATGTCAGAGATCAACTAGAGAGGAATGTCAGATATAAACTAGAGAGGAAAGTCAGATATAAACAAGAGAGGAATGTCAGATATAAACTAGAGAGGAATGTCAGAGATAAACTAGAGAGGAATGTCAGATATAAACTAGAGAGGAATGTCAGATATAAACTAGAGTGGAATGTCAGTTATGAACTAGAGAGGAAAGTCAGATATAAACTAGACAGGAATGTCAGAAATAAACTAGAGAGGAATGTCAGATATAAACTAGAGAGGAATGTCAGAGATTAACTAGAGAGGAATGTCAGATATAAACTAGAGAGGAAAGACAGATATAAACTAGAGAGGAAAGTCAGATATAAACTAGAGAGGAATGTCAGAGATAAACTAGAGAGGAACATCAGATATAAACTAGTGAGGAAAGTCAGATATAAACTAGAGAGGAATGTCAGATATAAACTAGAGAGGAATGTCAGAGATAAACTAGCGAGGAATGTCAGATATAAACTAGAGAGGAATGTCAGATATAAACTAGAGAGGAATGTCAGAGATAAACTAGCGAGGAATGTCAGATATAAACTAGAGAGGAATGTCAGAGATAAACTAGAGAGGAATGTCAGATATAAACTAGAGAGGAATGTCAGAGATAAACTAGAGAGGAATGTCAGATATAAACTAGAGAGGAATGTCAGAGATAAACTAGAGAGGAAAGTCAGATATAAACTAGAGAGGAAAGTCAGATATAATCTAGAGAGGAATGTCAGAGAAAAAGTAGAGAGGAATGTCAGAGATAAACTAGAGAGGAGTGTCAGAGATAAAATAGAGAGGAATGTCAGATATATACTAGAGAGGAATGTCAGAGATAAACTAGAGAGGAATGTCAGATATAAACTAGAGATGAATGTCAGAGACAAACTGGAGAGGAATGTCAGACATAAACTAGAGAGGAAAGTCAGATATAAACTAGAGAGGAATGTCAGATATAGACTAGAGAGGAAAGTCAGAGATAAAGTAGAGAGGAAAGTCAGAAATATACTGGAGAGGAAAGTCAGAGATAAACTAGAGAGGAATGTCAGATATAGACTAGAGAGGAAAGTCAGAGATAAAGTAGAGAGGAAAGTCAGAAATAAAATGGAGAGGAAAGTCAGAGATAAAGTAGATAGGAATGTCAGATATAAACTGGATAGGAAAGTCAGATACAAACTAGAGAGGAATGTCAGAGATAAACTGGAGAGGAATTTCAGACATAAACTAGAGAGGAATGTCAGAGATAAAATAGAGAGGAATGTCAGATATAAACTAGAGAGGAATGTCAGAGATAAACTGGAGAGGAATGTCAGACATAAACTAGAGTGGAATGTCAGATATAAACTAGAGAGGAATGTCAGATATAAACTAGAGAGGAATGTCTGAGATAAAATAGAGAGGAATGTCAGATATAAACTAGTGAGGAAAGTCAGAGATAAAATAGAGAGGAATGTCAGAGATAAACTAAAGTGGAATGTCAGAGATAAACTAGAGAGGAATGTCAGACATAAACTAGAGAGGAATGTGAGAGATAAACTAGAGAGGAATGTCAGAGATAAACTAGAGAGGAATGACAGATATAAACTAGAGAGGAATGTCAGAGATAAACTAGAGAGGAATGTCAGAGATAAACTAGAGAGGAAAGTCAGAGATAAACTAGAGAGGAAAGTCAGAAATAAACTAGAGAGGAATGTCAGAGATAAACTAGAGAGGAATGTCAGATATAAACTAGAGAGGAATGTCAGAGATAAACTAGAGAGGAATGTCAGATATAAACTAGAGAGGAATGTCAGAGATAAACTAGAGAGGAATTTCAGATATAAACTAGAGAGGAATGTCAGAGATAAACTACAGAGGAATGTCAGATATAAGCAAGAGAGGAATGTCAGATATAAACTAGAGAGGAATGTCAGATATAAACTAGAGAGGAAAGTCAGATATAAACAAGAGAGGTATGTCAGATATAAACTAGAGAGGAATGTCAGAGATCAACTAGAGAGGAATGTCAGATATAAACTAGAGAGGAAAGTCAGATATAAACAAGAGAGGAATGTCAGATATAAACTAGAGAGGAATGTCAGAGATATACTAGAGAGGAATGTCAGATATAAACTAGAGAGGAATGTCAGATATAAACTAGAGTGGAATGTCAGTTATGAACTAGAGAGGAAAGTCAGATATAAACTAGACAGGAATGTCAGAGATAAACTAGAGAGGAATGTCAGATATAAACTAGAGAGGAATGTCAGAGATTAACTAGAGAGGAATGTCAGATATAAACTAGAGAGGAAAGACAGATATAAACTAAAGAGGAAAGTCAGATATAAACTAGAGAGGAATGTCAGAGATAAACTAGAGAGGAACGTCAGATATAAACTAGTGAGGAAAGTCAGATATAAACTAGAGAGGAATGTCAGATATAAACTAGAGAGGAATGTCAGAGATAAACTATCGAGGAATGTCAGATATAAACTAGAGAGGAATGTCAGATATAAACTAGAGAGGAATGTCAGAGATAAACTAGCGAGAAATGTCAGATATAAACTAGAGAGGAATGTCAGAGATAAACTAGAGAGGAATGTCAGATATAAACTAGAGAGGAATGTCAGAGATAAAATAGAGAGGAATGTCAGATATAAACTAGAGAGGAATGTCAGAGATAAACTAGAGAGGAAAGTCAGATATAAACTAGAGAGGAAAGTCAGATATAAACTAGAGAGGAAAGTCAGATATAAACTAGAGAGGAATGTCAGAGATAAACTAGAGAGGAATGACAGATATAAACTAGAGAGGAATGTCAGAGATAAACTAGAGAGGAATGTCAGATATAAACTAGAGAGGAATGTCAGAGATAAACTAGAGAGGAATGTCAGATGTAAACTAGAGAGGAATGTCAGAGATCAACTAGAGAGGAATGTCAGATATAAACTAGAGAGGAATGTCAGATTTTAACTAGCGAGCAAAGTCAGAGATAAATTAGATAGGAATGTCAGATATGAACTAGAGAGGAATGTCAGATATAAACTAGAGAGGAAAGTCAGATATAAACTAGAGAGGAACGTCAGAGATAAAGGAGATAGCAATGTCAGATATAAACTAGAGAGGAAAGTCAGATATAAACTAGAGAGGAAAGTCAGAGATAAAGTAGATAGGAAAGTGAGATCTCGACTAGAGAGGAAAGTCAGATATAATATAGAGAGGAATGTCAGAGAAAAAGTAGAGAGGAATGTCAGAGAGAAACTAGAGAGGAGTGTCAGAGATAAAATAGAGAGGAATATCAGATATAAACTAGAGAGGAATGTCAGAGATAAACTAGAGAGGAATGTCAGATATAAACTAGAGAGGAATGTCAGAGATAAACTGGAGAGGAATGTCAGACATAAACTAGAGAGGAAAGTCAGATATAAACTAGAGAGGAATGTCAGATATAGACTAGAGAGGAAAGTCAGAGATAAAGTAGAGAGGAAAGTCAGAAATAAACTGGAGAGGAAAGTCAGAGATTAACTAGAGAGGAATGTCAGATATAGACTAGAGAGGAAAGTCAGAGATAAAGTTGAGAGGAAAGTCAGAAATAAACTGGAGAGGAAAGTCAGAGATAAAGTAGATAGGAATGTCAGATATAAACTAGAGAGGAATGTCAGAGATAAACTAGACAGGAATGTCAGATATAAACTAGAGAGGAGTGTCAGAGATAAAATAGAGAGGAATATCAGATATAAACTAGAGAGGAATGACAGAGATAAACTGGAGAGGAATGTCAGACATAGATTAGAGAGGAATGTCAGATATAAACTAGAGAGGAATGTCAGATATAAACTAGAGAGGAATGTCTGAGAAAAAATAGAGCGGAATGTCAGATATAAACTAGAGAGGAAAGTCAGAGATAAAATAGAGAGGAATGTCAGAGATAAATTAGAGAGGAATGTCAGATATAAACTAGAGAGGAAAGTCAGAGATAAACTAGAGAGGAAAGTCAGAGATAAACTAGAGAGGAAAGTCAGAAATAAACTAGAGAGGAATGTCAGAGATAAACTAGACAGGAATGTCAGATATAAACTAGAGAGGAATGTCAGAGATAAACTAGAGAGGAATGTCAGATATAAACTAGAGAGGAATGTCAGAGATAAACTAGAGAGGAATTTCAGATATAAACTAGAGATGAATGTCAGAGATAAACTAGAGAGGAATGTCAGATATAAGCAAGAGAGGAATGTCAGATATAAACTAGAGAGGAATGTCAGATATAAACTAGAGAGGAAAGTCAGATATAAACAAGAGAGGAATGTCAGATATAAACTAGAGAGGAATGTCAGAGATAAACTAGAGAGGAATGTCAGATATAAACTAGAGAGGAAAGTCAGATATAAACAAGAGAGGAATGTCAGATATAAACTCGAGAGGAATGTCAGAGATAAACTAGAGACGAATGTCAGATATAAACTAGAGAGGAATGTCAGATATAAACTAGAGTGGAATGTCAGTTATGAACTAGAGAGGAAAGTCAGATATAAACTAGAGAGGAATGTCAGAGATAAACTAGAGAGGAATGTCAGATATAAACTAGAGAGGAATGTCAGAGATTAACTAGAGAGGAATGTCAGATATAAACTAGAGAGGAAAGTCAGAGATGAACTAGAGAGGAATGTCAGATATAAATTAGAGTGGAATGTCAGAGATAAACTAGAGAGGAAAGTCAGAGATAAACAAGAGAGGAATGTCAGAGTTAAACTAGAGAGGAATGTCAGATATAAACTAGAGAGGAATGTCAGATATAACCTAGAGAGGAATGTCAGATATAAACTAGAGAGGAATGTCAGAGATAAACTAGAGAGGAATGTCAGAGATAAACTAGAGAGGAATGTCAGCTATTAACTAGAGAGGAATGTCAGAGACAAACTACAGAGGAAAGTCAGATATAAAGTAGAGGGAAAAGTCAGAAATAAAGTAGAGAGGAATGTCAGATATAAAGTAGAGAGGAAAGTCAGATGTAAACGAGAGAGGAATGTCAGAGATAAAGCAGAGAGGAATGTGAGAGATAAACTAGAGAGGAAAGTCAGATATAAACTAGAGAGGAATGTCAGATATAAACTAGAGAGGATTGTCAGATATAAACTAGAGAGGAATGTCAGATATAAACTAGAGAGGAATGTCAGATATAAACTAGAGAGGAATTTCAGAGAAAAACTAGACAGGATAGTCAGGTATAAACTAGAGATGAATGTCAGAGATAAACTAGAGAGGAATGTCAGAGATAAACTAGAGAGGAATGTCAGATACAAACTAGAGAGGAAAGTCAGAGATAAAGTAGAGTGGAAAGTCAGAGATAAACTAGAAAGGAATGTCAGAGATAAACTAGAGAGGAATGTCTGAGATAAACTAGAGAGGAATGTCAGAGCTAAACTAGAGAGGAATGTCAGATATAAACTAGAGAGGAAAGTCAGATTTTAACTAGCGAGCAAAGTCAGAGATAAACTAGATAGGAATGTCAGATATGAACTAGAGTGGAATGTCAGATATAAACTAGAGAGGAAAGTCAGATATAAACTAGAGAGGAACGTCAGAGATAAAGTGGATAGGAATGTCAGATATAAACTAGAGAGGAAAGTCAGATATAAACTAGAGAGGAAAGTCAGAGATAAAGCAGATAGGAAAGTGAGATCTCGACTAGAGAGGAAAGTCAGATATAATCTAGCGAGGAATGTCAGAGAAAATGTAGAGAGGAATGTCAGAGATAAACTAGAGAGGAGTGTCAGAGATAAAATAGAGAGGAATGTCAGATATAAACTAGAGAGGAATGTCAGAGATAAACTAGAGAGGAATGTCAGATATAAACTAGAGAGGAATGTCAGAGATAAACTGGAGAGGAATGACAGACATAAACTAGAGAGGAAGTCAGATATAAACTAGAGAGGAATGTCAGATATAGACTAGAGAGGAAAGTCAGAGATAAAGTAGAGAGGAAAGTCAGAAATATACTGGAGAGGAAAGTCAGAGATAAACTAGAGAGGAATGTCAGATATAGACTAGAGAGGAAAGTCAGAGATAAAGTAGAGAGGAAAGTCAGAAATAAACTGGAGAGGAAAGTCAGAGATAAAGTAGATAGGAATGTCAGATATAAACTAGATAGGAAAGTCAGATATAAACTAGAGAGGAATGTCAGAGATAAACTGGAGAGGAATGTCAGACATAAACTAGAGAGGAATATCAGAGATAAAATAGAGAGGAATGTCAGATATAAACTGGAGAGGAATGTTAGAGATAAACTAGAGAGGAATGTCAGATATAAACTAGAGAGGAATGTCAGAGATAAACTGGAGAGGAATGTTAGACATAAACTAGAGAGGAATGTCAGATATAAACTAGAGAGGAATGTCAGATATAAACTAGAGAGGAATGTCTGAGATAAAATAGAGAGGAATGTCAGATATAAACTAGAGAGGAAAGTCAGAGATAAAATAGAGAGGAATGTCAGAGATAAACTAGAGAGGAATGTCAGAGATAAACTAGAGAGGAATGTCAGATATAAACTAGAGAGGAATGTCAGATATAAACTAGAGTGGAATGTCAGTTATGAACTAGAGAGGAAAGTCAGATATAAACTAGAGAGGAATGTCAGAGATAAACTAGAGAGGAATGTCAGATATAAACTAGAGAGGAATGTCAGAGATTAACGAGAGAGGAATGTCAGATATAAACAAGAGAGGAAAGACAGATATAAACTAGAGAGGAAAGTCAGATATAAACTAGAGAGGAATGTCAGAGATAAACTACAGAGGAATGTCAGATATAAACTAGTGAGGAAAGTCAGGTATAAACTAGAGAGGAATGTCAGATATAAACTAGAGAGGAATGTCAGAGATAAATAAGCGAGGAATGTCAGATATAAACTAGAGAGGAATGTCAGAGATAAACTAGAGAGGAATGTCAGAGATAAACTAGAGAGGAATGTCAGATATAAACTCGAGAGGAAAGTCAGATATAAAATAGAGAGGAATGTCAGAGATAAACTAGAGAGGAATGTCAGATATAAACTAGAGAGGAATGTCAGAGATAAACTAGAGAGGAAAGTCAGATATAAACTAGAGAGGAAAGTCAGATATAAACTAGAGAGGAAAGTCAGATATAAACTAGAGAGGAATGTCAGAGATAAACTAGAGAGGAATGTCAGATATAAACTAGAGAGGAATGTCAGAGATAAACTAGAGAGGAATGTCAGATGTAAACTAGAGAGGAATGTCAGATATAAACTAGAGAGGAATATCAGAGAAAAACTAGACAGGATAGTCAGGTATAAACTAGAGATGAATGTCAGAGATAAACTAGAGAGGAATGTCAGAGATAAACTAGAGAGGAATGTCAGATATAAACTAGAGAGGAAAGTCAGAGATAAAGTAGAGTGGAAAGTCAGAGATAAACTAGAAAGGAATGTCAGAGATAAACTAGAGAGGAATGTCTGAGATAAACTAGAGAGGAATGTCAGAGATAAACTAGAGAGGAATGTCAGATATAAACTAGAGAGGAAAGTCAGATTTTAACTAGCGAGCAAAGTCAGAGATAAACTAGATAGGAATGTCAGATATGAACTAGAGAGGAATGTCAGATATAAACTAGAGAGGAAAGTCAGATATAAACTAGAGAGGAACGTCAGAGATAAAGTGGATTGGAATGTCTGATATAAACTAGAGAGGAAAGTCAGATATAAACTAGAGAGGAAAGTCAGAGATAAAGCAGATAGGAAAGTGAGATCTCGACTAGAGAGGAAAGTCAGATATAATCTAGCGAGGAATGTCAGAGAAAAAGTAGAGAGGAATGTCAGAGATAAACTAGAGAGGAGTGTCAGAGATAAAATAGAGAGGAATGTCAGATATAAACTAGAGAGGAATGTCAGAGATAAACTAGAGAGGAATGTCAGATATAAACTAGAGAGGAATGTCAGAGATAAACTGGAGAGGAATGTCAGACATAAACTAGAGAGGAAAGTCAGATATAAACTAGAGAGGAATGTCAGATATAGACTAGAGAGGAAAGTCAGAGATAAAGTAGAGAGGAAAGTCAGAAATATACTGGAGAGGAAAGTCAGAGATAAACTAGAGAGGAATGTCAGATATAGACTAGAGAGGAAAGTCAGAGATAAAGAAGAGAGGAAAGTCAGAAATAAACTGGAGAGGAAAGTCAGAGATAAAGTAGATAGGAATGTCAGATATAAACTAGATAGGAAAGTCAGATATAAACTAGAGTGGAATGTCAGAGATAAACTGGAGAGGAATGTCAGACATAAACTAGAGAGGAATATCAGAGATAAAATAGAGAGGAATGTCAGATATAAACTAGAGAGGAATGTTAGAGATAAACTAGAGAGGAATGTCAGATATAAACTAGAGAGGAATGTCAGAGATAAACTGGAGAGGAATGTTAGACATAAACTAGAGAGGAATGTCAGATATAAACTAGAGAGGAATGTCAGATATAAACTAGAGAGGAATGTCTGAGATAAAATAGAGAGGAATGTCAGATATAAACTAGAGAGGAAATTCAGAGATAAAATAGAGAGGAATGTCAGAGATAAACTAGAGAGGAATGTCAGAGATAAACTAGAGAGGAATGTCAGATATAAACTAGAGAGGAATGTAAGATATAAACTAGAGTGGAATGTCAGTTATGAACTAGAGAGGAAAGTCAGATATAAACTAGAGAGGAATGTCAGAGATAAACTAGAGAGGAATGTCAGATATAAACTAGAGAGGAATGTCAGAGATTAACGAGAGTGGAATGTCAGATATAAACAAGAGAGGAAAGACAGATATAAACTAGAGAGGAAAGTCAGATATAAACTAGAGAGGAAAGTCAGAGATAAACTAGAGAGGAATGTCAGATATAAACTAGTGAGGAAAGTCAGGTATAAACTAGAGAGGAATGTCAGATATAAACTAGAGAGGAATGTCAGAGATAAACTAGCGAGGAATGTCAGATATAAACTAGAGAGGAATGTCAGAGATAAACTAGAGAGGAATGTCAGAGATAAACTAGAGAGGAATGTCAGATATAAACTAGAGAGGAAAGTCAGATATAAAATAGAGAGGAATGTCAGATATAAACTAGAGAGGAATGTCAGAGATAAACTAGAGAGGAAAGTCAGATATAAACTAGAGAGGAAAGTCAGATATAAACTAGAGAGGAAAGTCAGATATAAACTAGAGAGGAATGTCAGAGATAAACTAGAGAGGAATGACAGATATAAACTAGAGAGGAATGTCAGAGATAAACTAGAGAGGAATGTCAGATATAAACTAGAGAGGAATGTCAGAGATAAACTAGAGAGGAATGTCAGATGTAAACTAGAGAGGAATGTCAGATATAAACTAGAGAGGAATGTCAGATTTTAACTAGCGAGCAAAGTCAGAGATAAATTAGATAGGAATGTCAGATATGAACTAGAGAGGAATGTCAGATATAAACTAGAGAGGAAAGTCAGATATAAACTAGAGAGGAACGTCAGAGATAAAGTAGATAGGAATGTCAGATATAAACTAGATAGGAAAGTCAGATGTAAACTAGAGAGGAATGTCAGAGATAAACTGGAGAGGAATGTCAGACATAAACTAGAGAGGAATATCAGAGATAAACTACAGAGGAATGTCAGAGATAAACTAGAGAGGAAAGTCAGAGATAAACTAGAGAGGAAAGTCAGAGACAAACTAGAGAGGATTGTCAGATATAAACTAGAGAGGAATGTCAGAGATAAATTAGAGAGGAATGTCAGAGATAAACTAGAGAGGAATGTCAGAGATAAACTAGAGAGGAAAGTCAGATATAAACGAGAGAGGAAAGTCAGAGATAAACTGGAGAGGAAAGTCAGAGATAAAGTAGATAGGAATGTCAGATATAAACTAGAGAGGAAAGTCAGAGATAAACTAGATAGGAATGTCAGATATAAACTAGAGAGGAATGTCAGATATAAACTAGAGAGGAATGTCAGAGATAAACTAGAGAGGAAAGTCAGAGATAAACTGGAGAGGAAAGTCAGAGATAAGGTAGAAAGGAATGTCTGATATAAACTAGATAGGAAAGTCAGAGATAAACTAGAGAGGATTGTCAGATATAAACTAGAGAGGAATGTCAGATATAAACAAGAGAGGAAAGTCAGAGATAAACTAGAGAGGAAAGTCAGAGATAAACTAGAGAGGAATGTCAAATATAAACTAGAGAGGAATGTCAGAGATAAACTAGAGAGGAATTTCAGATATAAACTAGAGAGGAATGTCAGAGATAAATTAGAGAGGAATGTCAGATATAAATTAGAGAGGAATGTCAGAGATAAACTAGAGAGGAATGTCAAAAATAAACTAGAGAGGAATGTCAGATATAAACTAGAGAGGAATGGCAGAGATAAACTAGAGAGGAATGTCAGATATAAACTAGAGAGGAATGTCAGATATAAACTAGAGAGGAATGTCAGAGATAAACTAGAGAGGAATGTCAGAGATAAACAAGAGAGGAATGTCAGATATAAACTAGAGAGGAATGTCAGAGATAAACTAGAGAGTAATGTCAGAGATAAACTAGAGAGGAAAGTCATAGATAAACTAGAGAGGAAAGTCAGAGATAAACTAGAGAGGAATGTCAGAGATAAACTAGAGAGGAAAGTCAGAGATAAACTAGAGAGGAATGTGAGATATAAACTAGAGAGGAATGTCAGATATAAACTAGAGAGGAATGTCGGATATAAACTAGAGAGGAATGTCAGATATAAACTAGAGAGGAATGTCAGATATAAACTAGAGAGGAAAGTCAGAGATAAACTAGAGAGGAAAGTCAGATATAAACTAGAGAGGAATGTCAGAGATAAACTAGAGAGGAATGTCAGTGATAAACTAGAGAGGAATGTCAGATATAAACTAGAGAGGAATGTCAGATATTAACTAGAGAGGAATGTCAGAGATAAACTAGAGAGGAATGTCAGATATAAACTAGAGAGGAATGTCAGAGATAAACTAGAGAGGAATGTCAGAGATAATCTAGAGAGGAATGTCAGAGATAAACTAGAGAGGAAAGTCAGATATAAACTAGAGTGGAAAGTCAGAGATAAACTAGAGAGGAAAGTCAGAGATAAACTAGAGAGGAATGTCAGATATAAACTGGAGAGGAAAGTCAGAGATAAAGTAGAGAGGAATGTCAGAGAAAAGCTGGAGAGGAAAGTCAGAGATAAAGTAGATCGGAATGTCAGATATAAACTAGATAGGAAAGTCAGGGATGAACTAGATAGGAAAGTCAGAGATAAACTAGATAGGAAAGTCAGAGATAAACTAGAGAGGAATGTCAGAGATAAACTAGGGAGGAATGTGAGATATAAACTAGTGAGGTAAGTCAAAGATAAACTAGAGAGGAATGTTAGATATAAACTAGAGAAGAAAGTCAGAGATAAACTAGAGAGGAATGACAGATATAAACTAGAGAGGAATATCAGATATAAACTAGAGAGGAATGTCAGAGATAAACTAGAGAGGAATGTCAGAGATAAACTAGAGAGGAATGTCAGATATAAACTAGAGAGGAATGTCAGAGATAAACAAGAGAGGAATGTCAACTATAAACAAGAGAGGAAAGTCAGAGATGAACTAGAGAGGAATGTCAGATATAAATTAGAGTGGAATGTCAGAGATAAACTAGAGAGGAATGTCAGAGTTAAACTAGAGAGGAATGTCAGATATAAACAAGAGAGGAAAGTCAGAGATGAACTAGAGAGGAATGTCAGATATAAATTAGAGTGGAATGTCAGAGATAAACTAGAGAGGAATGTCAGAGATAAACAAGAGAGGAATGTCAAGTTAAACTAGAGAGGAATGTCAGATATAACCTAGAGAGGAATGTCAGATATAAACTAGAGAGGAATGTCAGAGATAAACGAAAGAGGAATGTCAGAGATAAACTAGAGAGGAATGTCAGCTATTAACTAGAGATGAATGTCAGAGACAAACTACAGAGGATAGTCAGATATAAAGTAGAGAGTAAAGTCAGAGATAAAGTAGAGAGGAATGTCAGATATAAATTAGAGAGGAAAGTCAGATATAAACGAGAGAGGAATGTCAGAGATAAAGCAGAGAGGAATGTGAGAGATAAACTAGAGAGGAAAGTCAGATATAAACTAGAGAGGAATGTCAGATATAAAATAGAGAGGATTGTCAGATATAAACTAGAGAGGAATGTCAGATATAAACTAGAGAGGAATGTCAGATATAAACTAGAGAGGAATGTCAGAGATAAACTAGAGAGTTATGTCAGATATAAACTCGAGAGGAAAGTCAGATATAAAATAGAGAGGAATGTCAGAGATAAACTAGAGAGGAATGTCAGATATAAACTAGAGATGAATGTCAGAGATAAACTAGAGAGGAAAGTCAGATATAAACTAGAGAGGAAAGTCAGATATAAACTAGAGAGGAAAGTCAGATATAAACTAGAGAGGAATGTCAGAGATAAACTAGAGAGGAATGACAGATATAAACTAGAGAGGAATGTCAGAGATAAACTAGAGAGGAATGTCAGATATAAACTAGAGAGGAATGTCAGAGATAAACTAGAGAGGAATGTCAGATGTAAACTAGAGAGGAATGTCAGATATAAACTAGAGAGGAATATCAGAGAAAAACTAGACAGGATAGTCAGGTATAAACTAGAGATGAATGTCAGAGATAAACTAGAGAGGAATGTCAGAGATAAACTAGAGAGGAATGTCAGATATAAACTAGAGAGGAAAGTCAGAGATAAAGTAGAGTGGAAAGTCAGAGATAAACTAGAAAGGAATGTCAGAGATAAACTAGAGAGGAATGTCTGAGATAAACTAGAGAGGAATGTCAGAGATAAACTAGAGAGGAATGTCAGATATAAACTAGAGAGGAAAGTCAGATTTTAACTAGCGAGCAAAGTCAGAGATAAACTAGATAGGAATGTCAGATATGAACTAGAGAGGAATGTCAGATATAAACTAGAGAGGAAAGTCAGATATAAACTAGAGAGGAACGTCAGAGATAAAGTGGATAGGAATGTCAGATATAAACTAGAGAGGAAAGTCAGATATAAACTAGAGAGGAAAGTCAGAGATAAAGCAGATAGGAAAGTGAGATCTCGACTAGAGAGGAAAGTCAGATATAATCTAGCGAGGAATGTCAGAGAAAAAGTAGAGAGGAATGTCAGAGATAAACTAGAGAGGAGTGTCAGAGATAAAATAGAGAGGAATGTCAGATATAAACTAGAGAGGAATGTCAGAGATAAACTAGAGAGGAATGTCAGATATAAACTAGAGAGGAATGTCAGAGATAAACTGGAGAGGAATGTCAGACATAAACTAGAGAGGAAAGTCAGATATAAACTAGAGAGGAATGTCAGATATAGACTAGAGAGGAAAGTCAGAGATAAAGTAGAGAGCAAAGTCAGAAATATACTGGAGAGGAAAGTCAGAGATAAACTAGAGAGGAATGTCAGATATAGACTAGAGAGGAAAGTCAGAGATAAAGTAGAGAGGAAAGTCAGAAATAAACTGGAGAGGAAAGTCAGAGATAAAGTAGATAGGAATGTCAGATATAAACTAGATAGGAAAGTCAGATATAAACTAGAGAGGAATGTCAGAGATAAACTGGAGAGGAATGTCAGACATAAACTAGAGAGGAATATCAGAGATAAAATAGAGAGGAATGTCAGATATAAACTAGAGAGGAATGTTAGAGATAAACTAGAGAGGAATGTCAGATATAAACTAGAGAGGAATGTCAGAGATAAACTGGAGAGGAATGTTAGACATAAACTAGAGAGGAATGTCAGATATAAACTAGAGAGGAATGTCAGATATAAACTAGAGAGGAATGTCTGAGATAAAATAGAGAGGAATGTCAGATATAAACTACAGAGGAAAGTCAGAGATAAAATAGAGAGGAATGTCAGAGATAAACTAGAGAGGAATGTCAGAGATAAACTAGAGAGGAATGTCAGATATAAACTAGAGAGGAATGTAAGATATAAACTAGAGTGGAATGTCAGTTATGAACTAGAGAGGAAAGTCAGATATAAACTAGAGAGGAATGTCAGAGATAAACTAGAGAGGAATGTCAGATATAAACTAGAGAGGAATGTCAGAGATTAACGAGAGTGGAATGTCAGATATAAACAAGAGAGGAAAGACAGATATAAACTAGAGAGGAAAGTCAGATATAAACTAGAGAGGAAAGTCAGAGATAAACTAGAGAGGAATGTCAGATATAAACTAGTGAGGAAAGTCAGGTATAAACTAGAGAGGAATGTCAGATATAAACTAGAGAGGAATGTCAGAGATAAACTAGCGAGGAATGTCAGATATAAACTAGAGAGGAATGTCAGAGATAAACTAGAGAGGAATGTCAGAGATAAACTAGAGAGGAATGTCAGATATAAACTAGAGAGGAAAGTCAGATATAAAATAGAGAGGAATGTCAGAGATAAACTAGAGAGGAATGTCAGATATAAACTAGAGAGGAATGTCAGAGATAAACTAGAGAGGAAAGTCAGATATAAACTAGAGAGGAAAGTCAGATATAAACTAGAGAGGAAAGTCAGATATAAACTAGAGAGGAATGTCAGAGATAAACTAGAGAGGAATGACAGATATAAACTAGAGAGGAATGTCAGAGATAAACTAGAGAGGAATGTCAGATATAAACTAGAGAGGAATGTCAGAGATAAACTAGAGAGGAATGTCAGATGTAAACTAGAGAGGAATGTCAGATATAAACTAGAGAGGAATGTCAGATTTTAACTAGCGAGCAAAGTCAGAGATAAATTAGATAGGAATGTCAGATATGAACTAGAGAGGAATGTCAGATATAAACTAGAGAGGAAAGTCAGATATAAACTAGAGAGGAACGTCAGAGATAAAGTAGATAGGAATGTCAGATATAAACTAGATAGGAAAGTCAGATGTAAACTAGAGAGGAATGTCAGAGATAAACTGGAGAGGAATGTCAGACATAAACTAGAGAGGAATATCAGAGATAAACTACAGAGGAATGTCAGAGATAAACTAGAGAGGAAAGTCAGAGATAAACTAGAGAGGAAAGTCAGAGACAAACTAGAGAGGATTGTCAGATATAAACTAGAGAGGAATGTCAGAGATAAATTAGAGAGGAATGTCAGAGATAAACTAGAGAGGAATGTCAGAGATAAACTAGAGAGGAAAGTCAGATATAAACGAGAGAGGAAAGTCAGAGATAAACTGGAGAGGAAAGTCAGAGATAAAGTAGATAGGAATGTCAGATATAAACTAGAGAGGAAAGTCAGAGATAAACTAGATAGGAATGTCAGATATAAACTAGAGAGGAATGTCAGATATAAACTAGAGAGGAATGTCAGAGATAAACTAGAGAGGAAAGTCAGAGATAAACTGGAGAGGAAAGTCAGAGATAAAGTAGAAAAGAATGTCTGATATAAACTAGATAGGAAAGTCAGAGATAAACTAGAGAGGATTGTCAGATATAAACTAGAGAGGAATGTCAGATATAAACAAGAGAGGAAAGTCAGAGTTAAACTAGAGAGGAATGTCAGATATAAACTAGAGAGGAAAGTCAGAGATAAACTAGAGAGGAAAGTCAGAGATAAACTAGAGAGGAATGTCAAATATAAACTAGAGAGGAATGTCAGAGATAAACTAGAGAGGAATTTCAGATATAAACTAGAGAGGAATGTCCGAGATAAATTAGAGAGGAATGTCAGATATAAACTAGAGAGGAATGTCAGAGATAAACTAGAGAGGAATGTCAAAAATAAACTAGAGAGGAATGTCAGATATAAACTAGAGAGGAATGGCAGAGATAAACTAGAGAGGAATGTCAGATATAAACTAGAGAGGAATGTCAGATATAAACTAGAGAGGAATGTCAGAGATAAACTAGAGAGGAATGTCAGAGATAAACAAGAGAGGAATGTCAGATATAAACTAGAGAGGAATGTCAGAGATAAACTAGAGAGTAATGTCAGAGATAAACTAGAGAGGAAAGTCATAGATAAACTAGAGAGGAAAGTCAGAGATAAACTAGAGAGGAATGTCAGAGATAAACTAGAGAGGAAAGTCAGAGATAAACTAGAGAGGAATGTGAGATATAAACTAGAGAGGAATGTCAGATATAAACTAGAGAGGAATGTCGGATATAAACTAGAGAGGAATGTCAGATATAAACTAGAGAGGAATGTCAGATATAAACTAGAGAGGAAAGTCAGAGATAAACTAGAGAGGAAAGTTAGATATAAACTAGAGAGGAATGTCAGAGATAAACTAGAGAGGAATGTCAGTGATAAACTAGAGAGGAATCTCAGATATAAACTAGAGAGGAATGTCAGATATTAACTAGAGAGGAATGTCAGAGATAAACTAGAGAGGAATGTCAGATATAAACTAGAGAGGAATGTCAGATATAAACTAGAGAGGAATGTCAGAGATAAACTAGAGAGGAATGTCAGAGATAATCTAGAGAGGAATGTCAGAGATAAACTAGAGAGGAAAGTCAGATATAAACTAGAGAGGAAAGTCAGAGATAAACTAGAGAGGAAAGTCAGAGATAAACTAGAGAGGAATGTCAGATATAAACTGGAGAGGAAAGTCAGAGATAAAGTAGAGAGGAATGTCAGAGAAAAGCTGGAGAGGAAAGTCAGAGATAAAGTAGATCGGAATGTCAGATATAAACTAGATAGGAAAGTCAGGGATGAACTAGATAGGAAAGTCAGAGATAAACTAGATAGGAAAGTCAGAGATAAACTAGAGAGGAATGTCAGAGATAAACTAGGGAGGAATGTGAGATATAAACTAGTGAGGTAAGTCAAAGATAAACTAGAGAGGAATGTTAGATATAAACTAGAGAAGAAAGTCAGAGATAAACTAGAGAGGAATGACAGATATAAACTAGAGAGGAATATCAGATATAAACTAGAGAGGAATGTCAGAGATAAACTAGAGAGGAATGTCAGAGATAAACTAGAGAGGAATGTCAGATATAAACTAGAGAGGAATGTCAGAGATAAACAAGAGAGGAATGTCAACTATAAACAAGAGAGGAAAGTCAGAGATGAACTAGAGAGGAATGTCAGATATAAATTAGAGTGGAATGTCAGAGATAAACTAGAGAGGAATGTCAGAGTTAAACTAGAGAGGAATGTCAGATATAAACAAGAGAGGAAAGTCAGAGATGAACTAGAGAGGAATGTCAGATATAAATTAGAGTGGAATGTCAGAGATAAACTAGAGAGGAATGTCAGAGATAAACAAGAGAGGAATGTCAAGTTAAACTAGAGAGGAATGTCAGATATAACCTAGAGAGGAATGTCAGATATAAACTAGAGAGGAATGTCAGAGATAAACTACAGAGGAATGTCAGAGATAAACTAGAGAGGAATGTCAGCTATTAACTAGAGATGAATGTCAGAGACAAACTACAGAGGATAGTCAGATATAAAGTAGAGAGTAAAGTCAGAGATAAAGTAGAGAGGAATATCAGATATAAATTAGAGAGGAAAGTCAGATATAAACGAGAGAGGAATGTCAGAGATAAAGCAGAGAGGAATGTGAGAGATAAACTAGAGAGGAAAGTCAGATATAAACTAGAGAGGAATGTCAGATATAAACTAGAGAGGATTGTCAGATATAAACTAGAGAGGAATGTCAGATATAAACTAGAGAGGAATGTCAGATATAAACTAGAGAGGAATGTCAGAGAAAAACTAGAGAGGATAGTCAGGTATAAACTAGAGATGAATGTCAGAGATAAACTAGAGAGGAATGTCATAGATAAACTAGAGAGGAATGTCAGATATAAACTAGAGAGGAAAGTCAGAGATAAAGTAGAGAGGAAAGTCAGAGATAAACTAGAAAGGAATGTCAGAGATAAACTAGAGAGGAATGTCTGAGATAAACTAGAGAGGAATGTCAGAGATAAACTAGAGAGGAATGTCAGATATAAACTGGAGAGGAAAGTCAGAGATAAAGTAGATAGGAATGTCAAATATAAACTGGAGAGGAATGTCAGATTTTAACTTGCGAGCAAAGTCAGAGATAAACTAGATAGGATTGTCAGATATGAACTAGAGAGGAATGTCAGATATAAACTAGAGAGGAAAGTCAGATATAAACTAGAGAGGAACGTCAGAGATAAAGTAGATAGGAATGTCAGATATAAACTAGAGAGGAAAGTCAGATATAAACTAGAGAGGAAAGTCAGAGATAAAGTAGTTAGGAAAGTGAGATCTCGACTAGAGAGGAAAGTCAGATATAATCTAGAGAGGAATGTCAGAGAAAAAGTAGAGAGGAATGTCAGAGATAAACTAGAGAGGAGTGTCAGAGATAAAATAGAGAGGAATGTCAGATATATACTAGAGAGGAATGTCAGAGATAAACTAGAGAGGAATGTCAGATATAAACTAGAGAGGAATGTCAGAGACAAACTGGAGAGGAATGTCAGACATAAACTAGAGAGGAAAGTCAGATATAAACTAGAGAGGAATGTCAGATATAGACTAGAGAGGAAAGTCAGAGATAAAGTAGAGAGGAAAGTCAGAAATATACTGGAGAGGAAAGTCAGAGATAAACTAGAGAGGAATGTCAGATATAGACTAGAGAGGAAAGTCTGAGATAAAGTAGAGAGGAAAGTCAGAAATAAACTGGAGAGGAAAGTCAGAGATAAAGTAGATAGGAATGTCAGATATAAACTAGATAGGAAAGTCAGATATAAACTAGAGAGGAATGTCAGAGATAAACTGGAGAGGAATGTCAGACATAAACTAGAGAGGAATGTCAGAGATAAAATAAAGAGGAATGTCAGATATAAACTAGAGAGGAATGTCAGAGATAAACTGGAGAGGAATGTCAGACATAAACTAGAGAGGAATGTCAGATATAAACTAGAGAGGAATGTCAGATATAAACTAGAGAGGAATGTCTGAGATAAAATAGAGAGGAATGTCAGATATAAACTAGAGAGGAAAGTCAGAGATAAAATAGAGAGGAATGTCAGAGATAAACTAGAGAGGAATGTCAGAGATAAACTAGAGAGGAATGTCAGACATAAACTAGAGAGGAATGTGAGAGATAAACTAGAGAGGAATGTCAGAGATAAACTAGAGAGGAATGTCAGAGATAAACTAGAGAGGAATTTCAGATATAAACTAGAGATGAATGTCAGAGATAAACTAGAGAGGAATGTCAGATATAAGCAAGAGAGGAATGTCAGATATAAACTAGAGAGGAATGTCAGATATAAACTAGAGAGGAAAGTCAGATATAAACAAAAGAGGAATGTCAGATATAAACTAGAGAGGAATGTCAGAGATAAACTAGAGAGGAATGTCAGATATAAACTAGAGAGGAAAGTCAGATATAAACAAGAGAGGAATGTCAGATATAAACTAGAGAGGAATGTCAGAGATAAACTAGAGAGGAATGTCAGATATAAACTTGAGAGGAATGTCAGATATAAACAAGAGTGGAATGTCAGTTATGAACTAGAGAGGAAAGTCAGATATAAACTAGAGAGGAATGTCAGAGATAAACTAGAGAGGAATGTCAGATATAAACTAGAGATGAATGTCAGAGATTAACTAGAGAGGAATGTTAGATATAAACTAGAGAGGAAAGTCAGAGATGAACTAGAGAGGAATGTCAGTTATAAATTAGAGTGGAATGTCAGAGATAAACTAGAGAGGAAAGTCAGAGATAAACAAGAGAGGAATGTCAGATATAAACTAGAGAGGAATGTCTGAGATAAAATAGAGAGGAATGTCAGATATAAACTAGAGAGGAAATTCAGAGATAAAATAGAGAGGAATGTCAGAGATAAACTAGAGAGGAATGTCAGAGATAAACTAGAGAGGAATGTCAGAGATAAAGTAGATAGGAATGTCAAATATAAACTGGAGAGGAATGTCAGATTTTAACTTGCGAGCAAAGTCAGAGATCAACTAGATAGGATTGTCAGATATGAACTAGAGAGGAATGTCAGATATAAACTAGAGAGGAAAGTCAGATATAAACTAGAGAGGAACGTCAGAGATAAAGTAGATAGGAATGTCAGATATAAACTAGAGAGGAAAGTCAGATATAAACTAGAGAGGAAAGTCAGAGATAAAGTAGATAGGAAAGTGAGATCTCGACTAGAGAGGAAAGTCAGATATAATCTAGAGAGGAATGTCAGAGAAAAAGTAGAGAGGAATGTCAGAGATAAACTAGAGAGGAGTGTCAGAGATAAAATAGAGAGGAATGTCAGATATATACTAGAGAGGAATGTCAGAGATAAACTAGAGAGGAATGTCAGATATAAACTAGAGAGGAATGTCAGAGACAAACTGGAGAGGAATGTCAGACATAAACTAGAGAGGAAAGTCAGATATAAACTAGAGAGGAATGTCAGATATAGACTAGAGAGGAAAGTCAGAGATAAAGTAGAGAGGAAAGTCAGAAATATACTGGAGAGGAAAGTCAGAGATAAACTAGAGAGGAATGTCAGATATAGACTAGAGAGGAAAGTCAGAGATAAAGTAGAGAGGAAAGTCAGAAATAAACTGGAGAGGAAAGTCAGAGATAAAGTAGATAGGAATGTCAGATATAAACTAGATAGGAAAGTCAGATATAAACTAGAGAGGAATGTCAGAGATAAACTGGAGAGGAATGTCAGACATAATCAAGAGAGGAATGTCAGAGATAAAATAAGAGGAATGTCAGATATAAACTAGAGAGGAATGTCAGAGATAAACTGGAGAGGAATGTCAGACATAAACTAGAGAGGAATGTCAGATATAAACTAGAGAGGAATGTCAGATATAAACTAGAGAGGAATGTCTGAGATAAAATAGAGAGGAATGTCAGATATAAACTAGAGAGGAAAGTCAGAGATAAAATAGAGAGGAATGTCAGAGATAAACTAGAGAGGAATGTCAGAGATAAACTAGAGAGGAATGTCAGACATAAACTAGAGAGGAATGTGAGAGATAAACTAGAGAGGAATGTCAGAAATAAAGTAGAGAGGAATGACAGATATAAACTAGAGAGGAATGTCAGAGATAAACTAGAGAGGAATGTCAGAGATAAACTAGAGAGGAAAGTCAGAGATAAACTAGAGAGGAAAGTCAGAAATAAACTAGAGAGGAATGTCAGAGATAAACTAGAGAGGAATGTCAGATATAAACTAGAGAGGAATGTCAGAGATAAACTAGAGAGGAATGTCAGATATAAACTAGAGAGGAATGTCAGAGATAAACTAGAGAGGAATTTCAGATATAAACTAGAGAGGAATGTCAGAGATAAACTACAGAGGAATGTCAGATATAAGCAAGAGAGGAATGTCAGATATAAACTAGAGAGGAATGTCAGATATAAACTAGAGAGGAAAGTCAGATATAAACAAGAGAGGTATGTCAGATATAAACTAGAGAGGAATGTCAGAGATAAACTAGAGAGGAATGTCAGATATAAACTAGAGAGGAAAGTCAGATATAAACAAGAGAGGAATGTCAGATATAAACTAGAGAGGAATGTCAGAGATAAACTAGAGAGGAATGTCAGATATAAACTAGAGAGGAATGTCAGATATAAACTAGAGTGGAATGTCAGTTATGAACTAGAGAGGAAAGTCAGATATAAACTATACAGGAATGTCAGAGATAAACTAGAGAGGAATGTCAGATATAAACTAGAGAGGAATGTCAGAGATTAACTAGAGAGGAATGTCAGATATAAACTAGAGAGGAAAGACAGATATAAACTAGAGAGGAAAGTCAGATATAAACTAGAGAGGAATGTCAGAGATAAACTAGAGAGAAACGTCAGATATAAACTAGTGAGGAAAGTCAGATATAAACTAGAGAGGAATGTCAGATATAAACTAGAGAGGAATGTCAGAGATAAACTAGCGAGGAATGTCAGATATAAACTAGAGAGGAATGTCAGATATAAACTAGAGAGGAATGTCAGAGATAAACTAGCGAGGAATGTCAGATATAAACTAGAGAGGAATGTCAGAGATAAACTAGAGAGGAATGTCAGATATAAACTAGAGAGGAATGTCAGAGATAAACTAGAGAGGAATGTCAGATATAAACTAGAGAGGAATGTCAGAGATAAACTAGAGAGGAAAGTCAGATATAAACTAGAGAGGAATGTCAGAGATAAACTAGAGAGGAATGACAGATATAATCTAGAGAGGAATGTCAGAGATAAACTAGAGAGGAATGTCAGATATAAACTAGAGAGGAATGTCAGAGATAAACTAGAGAGGAATGTCAGATATAAACTAGAGAGGAATGTCAGAGATAAACTAGAGAGGAATGTCAGATATTAACTAGAGAGGAATGTCAGATTTTAACTAGCGAGCAAAGTCAGAGATAAATTAGATAGGAATGTCAGATATGAACTAGAGAGGAATGTCAGATATAAACTAGAGAGGAAAGTCAGATATAAACTAGAGAGGAACGTCAGAGATAAAGGAGATAGCAATGTCAGATATAAACTAGAGAGGAAAGTCAGATATAAACTAGAGAGGAAAGTCAGAGATAAAGTAGATAGGAAAGTGAGATCTCGACTAGAGAGGAAAGTCAGATATAATATAGAGAGGAATGTCAGAGAAAAAGTAGAGAGGAATGTCAGAGATAAACTAGAGAGGAGTGTCAGAGATAAAATAGAGAGGAATATCAGATATAAACTAGAGAGGAATGTCAGAGATAAACTAGAGAGGAATGTCAGATATAAACTAGAGAGGAATGTCAGAGATAAACTGGAGAGGTATGTCAGACATAAACTAGAGAGGAAAGTCAGATATAAACTAGAGAGGAATGTCAGATATAGACTAGAGAGGAAAGTCAGAGATAAAGTTGAGAGGAAAGTCAGAAATAAACTGGAGAGGAAAGTCAGAGATAAAGTAGATAGGAATGTCAGATATAAACTAGATAGGAAAGTCAGATATAATCTAGAGAGGAATGTCAGAGATAAACTGGAGAGGAATGTCAGACATAAACTAGAGAGGAATGTCAGAGATAAAATAGAGAGGAATGTCAGATATAAACTGGAGAGGAATGTTAGAGATAAACTAGAGAGGAATGTCAGATATAAACTAGAGAGGAATGTCAGAGATAAACTGGAGAGGAATGTCAGGCATAAATTAGAGAGGAATGTCAGATATAAACTAGAGAGGAATGTCAGATATAAACTAGAGAGGAATGTCTGAGATAAAATAGAGCGGAATGTCAGATATAAACTAGAGAGGAAAGTCAGAGATAAAATAGAGAGGAATGTCAGAGATAAACTAGAGAGGAATGTCAGAGATAAACTAGAGAGGAATGTCAGATATAAACTAGGGAGGAATGTCAGATATAAACTAGAGAGGAAAGTCAGAGATAAACTAGAGAGGAAAGTCAGAGATACACTAGAGAGGAAAGTCAGAAATAAACTAGAGAGGAATGTCAGAGATAAACTAGACAGGAATGTCAGATATAAACTAGAGAGGAATGTCAGAGATAAACTAGAGAGGAATGTCAGATATAAACTAGAGAGGAATGTCAGAGATAAACTAGAGAGGAATTTCAGATATAAACTAGAGATGAATGTCAGAGATAAACTAGAGAGGAATGTCAGATATAAGCAAGAGAGGAATGTCAGATATAAACTAGAGAGGAATGTCAGATATAAACTAGAGAGGAAAGTCAGATATAAACAAGAGAGGAATGTCAGATATAAACTAGAGAGGAATGTCAGAGATAAACTAGAGAGGAATGTCAGATATAAACTAGAGAGGTAAGTCAGATATAAACAAGAGAGGAATGTCAGATATAAACTAGAGAGGAATGTCAGAGATAAACTAGAGAGGAATGTCAGATATAAACTTGAGAGGAATGTCAGATATAAACTAGAGTGGAATGTCAGTTATGAACTAGAGAGGAAAGTCAGATATAAACTAGAGAGGAATGTCAGAGATAAACTAGAGAGGAATGTCAGATATAAACTAGAGAGGAATGTCAGAGATTAACTAGAGAGGAATGTCAGATATAAACTAGAGAGGAAAGTCAGAGATGAACTAGAGAGGAATGTCAGATATAAATTAGAGTGGAATGTCAGAGATAAACTAGAGAGGAAAGTCAGAGATAAACAAGAGAGGAATGTCAGAGTTAAACTAGAGAGGAATGTCAGATATAACCTAGAGAGGAATGTCAGATATAAACTAGAGAGGAATGTCAGAGATAAACTAGAGAGGAATGTCAGAGATAAACTAGAGAGGAATGTCAGCTATTAACTAGAGAGGAATGTCAGAGACAAACTACAGAGGAAAGTCAGATATAATGTAGAGGGAAAAGTCAGAAATAAAGTAGAGAGGAATGTCAGATATAAAGTAGTGAGGAAAGTCAGATATAAACGAGAGAGGAATGTCAGAGATAAAGCAGAGAGGAATGTGAGAGATAAACTAGAGAGGAAAGTCAGATATAAACTAGAGAGGAATGTCAGATATAAACTAGAGAGGATTGTCAGATATAAACTAGAGAGGAATGTCAGATATAAACTAGAGAGGAATGTCAGATATAAACTAGAGAGGAATGTCAGAGAAAAACTAGACAGGATAGTCAGGTATAAACTAGAGATGAATGTCAGAGATAAACTAGAGAGGAATGTCAGAGATAAACTAGAGAGGAATGTCAGATATAAACTAGAGAGGAAAGTCAGAGATAAAGTAGAGTGGAAAGTCAGAGATAAACTAGAGAGGTATGTCAGATATAAACTAGAGAGGAATGTCAGAGATAAACTAGAGAGGAATGTCAGATATAAACTAGAGAGGAAAGTCAGATATAAACAAGAGAGGAATGTCAGATATAAAATAGAGAGGAATGTCAGAGATAAACTAGAGAGGAATGTCAGATATAAACTAGAGAGGAATGTCAGATATAAACTAGAGTGGAATGTCAGTTATGAACTAGAGAGGAAAGTCAGATATAAACTAGACAGGAATGTCAGAGATAAACTAGAGAGGAATGTCAGATATAAACTAGAGAGGAATGTCAGAGATTAACTAGAGAGGAATGTCAGATATAAACTAGAGAGGAAAGACAGATATAAACTAGAGAGGAAAGTCAGATATAAACTAGAGAGGAATGTCAGAGATAAACTAGAGAGAAACGTCAGATATAAACTAGTGAGGAAAGTCAGATATAAACTAGAGAGGAATGTCAGATATAAACTAGAGAGGAATGTCAGAGATAAACTAGCGAGGAATGTCAGATATAAACTAGAGAGGAATGTCAGATATAAACTAGAGAGGAATGTCAGAGATAAACTAGCGAGGAATGTCAGATATAAACTAGAGAGGAATGTCAGAGATAAACTAGAGAGGAATGTCAGATATAAACTAGAGAGGAATGTCAGAGATAAACTAGAGAGGAATGTCAGATATAAACTAGAGAGGAATGTCAGAGATAAACTAGAGAGGAAAGTCAGATATAAACTAGAGAGGAAAGTCAGATATAAACTAGAGAGGAAAGTCAGATATAAACTAGAGAGGAATGTCAGAGATAAACTAGAGAGGAATGACAGATATAAACTAGAGAGGAATGTCAGAGATAAACTAGAGAGGAAAGTCAGATATAAACTAGAGAGGAATGTCAGAGATAAACTAGAGAGGAATGTCAGATGTAAACTAGAGAGGAATGTCAGAGATCAACTAGAGAGGAATGTCAGATATTAACTAGAGAGGAATGTCAGATTTTAACTAGCGAGCAAAGTCAGAGATAAATTAGATAGGAATGTCAGATATGAACTAGAGAGGAATGTCAGATATAAACTAGAGAGGAAAGTCAGATATAAACTAGAGAGGAACGTCAGAGATAAAGGAGATAGCAATGTCAGATATAAACTAGAGAGGAAAGTCAGATATAAACTAGAGAGGAAAGTCAGAGATAAAGTAGATAGGAAAGTGAGATCTCGACTAGAGAGGAAAGTCAGATATAATCTAGAGAGGAATGTCAGAGAAAAAGTAGAGAGGAATGTCAGAGATAAACTAGAGAGGAGTGTCAGAGATAAAATAGAGAGGAATATCAGATATAAACTAGAGAGGAATGTCAGAGATAAACTAGAGAGGAATGTCAGATATAAACTAGAGAGGAATGTCAGAGATAAACTGGAGAGGAATGTCAGACATAAACTAGAGAGGAAAGTCAGATATAAACTAGAGAGGAATGTCAGATATAGACTAGAGAGGAAAGTCAGAGATAAAGTTGAGAGGAAAGTCAGAAATAAACTGGAGAGGAAAGTCAGAGATAAAGTAGATAGGAATGTCAGATATAAACTAGATAGGAAAGTCGGATATAATCTAGAGAGGAATGTCAGAGATAAACTGGAGAGGAATGTCAGACATAAACTAGAGAGGAATGTCAGAGATAAAATAGAGAGGAATGTCAGATATAAACTGGAGAGGAATGTTAGAGATAAACTAGAGAGGAATGTCAGATATAAACTAGAGAGGAATGTCAGAGATAAACTGGAGAGGAATGTCAGACATAAATTAGAGAGGAATGTCAGATATAAACTAGAGAGGAATGTCAGATATAAACTAGAGAGGAATGTCTGAGATAAAATAGAGCGGAATGTCAGATATAAACTAGAGAGGAAAGTCAGAGATAAAATAGAGAGGAATGTCAGAGATAAACTAGAGAGGAATGTCAGAGATAAACTAGAGAGGAATGTCAGATATAAACTAGGGAGGAATGTCAGATATAAACTAGAGAGGAAAGTCAGAGATAAACTAGAGAGGAAAGTCAGAGATAAACTAGAGAGGAAAGTCAGAAATAAACTAGAGAGGAATGTCAGAGATAAACTAGACAGGAATGTCAGATATAAACTAGAGAGGAATGTCAGAGATAAACTAGAGAGGAATGTCAGATATAAACTAGAGAGGAATGTCAGAGATAAACTAGAGAGGAATTTCAGATATAAACTAGAGATGAATGTCAGAGATAAACTAGAGAGGAATGTCAGATATAAGCAAGAGAGGAATGTCAGATATAAACTAGAGAGGAATGTCAGATATAAACTAGAGAGGAAAGTCAGATATAAACAAGAGAGGAATGTCAGATATAAACTAGAGAGGAATGTCAGAGATAAACTAGAGAGGAATGTCAGATATGAACTAGAGAGGAAAGTCAGATATAAACAAGAGAGGAAATTCAGATATAAACTAGAGAGGAATGTCAGAGATAAACTAGAGAGGAATGTCAGATATAAACTTGAGAGGAATGTCAGATATAAACTAGAGTGGAATGTCAGTTATGAACTAGAGAGGAAAGTCAGATATAAACTAGAGAGGAATGTCAGAGATAAACTAGAGAGGAATGTCAGATATAAACTAGAGAGGAATGTCAGAGATAAACTAGAGAGGAATGTCAGATATAAACTAGAGAGGAATGTCAGAGATTAACTAGAGAGGAATGTCAGATATAAACTAGAGAGGAAAGTCAGAGATGAACTAGAGAGGAATGTCAGATATAAATTAGAGTGGAATGTCAGAGATAAACTAGAGAGGAAAGTCAGAGATAAACAAGAGAGGAATGTCAGAGTTAAACTAGAGAGGAATGTCAGATATAATCTAGAGAGGAATGTCAGATATAACCTAGAGAGGAATGTCAGATATAAACTAGAGAGGAATGTCAGAGATAAACTAGAGAGGAATGTCAGAGATAAACTAGAGAGGAATGTCAGCTATTAACTAGAGAGGAATGTCAGAGACAAACTACAGAGGAAAGTCAGATATAATGTAGAGGGAAAAGTCAGAAATAAAGTAGAGAGGAATGTCAGATATAAAGTAGAGAGGAAAGTCAGATATAAACGAGAGAGGAATGTCAGAGATAAAGCAGAGAGGAATGTGAGAGATAAACTAGAGAGGAAAGTCAGATATAAACTAGAGAGGAATGTCAGATATAAACTAGAGAGGATTGTCAGATATAAACTAGAGAGGAATGTCAGATATAAACTAGAGAGGAATGTCAGATATAAACTAGAGAGGAATGTCAGAGAAAAACTAGACAGGATAGTCAGGTATAAACTAGAGATGAATGTCAGAGATAAACTAGAGAGGAATGTCAGAGATAAACTAGAGAGGAATGTCAGATATAAACTAGAGAGGAAAGTCAGAGATAAAGTAGAGTGGAAAGTCAGAGATAAACTAGAAAGGAATGTCAGAGATAAACTAGAGAGGAATGTCTGAGATAAACTAGAGAGGAATGTCAGAGATAAACTAGAGAGGAATGTCAGATATAAACTAGAGAGGAAAGTCAGATTTTAACTAGCGAGCAAAGTCAGAGATAAACTAGATAGGAATGTCAGATATGAACTAGAGAGGAATGTCAGATATAAACTAGAGAGGAAAGTCAGATATAAACTAGAGAGGAACGTCAGAGATAAAGTGGATAGGAATGTCAGATATAAACTAGAGAGGAAAGTCAGATATAAACTAGAGAGGAAAGTCAGAGATAAAGTAGATAGGAAAGTGAGATCTCGACTAGAGAGGAAAGTCAGATATAATCTAGAGAGGAATGTCAGAGAAAAAGTAGAGAGGAATGTCAGAGATAAACTAGAGAGGAGTGTCAGAGATAAAATAGAGAGGAATGTCAGATATAAACTAGAGAGGAATGTCAGAGGTAAACTAGAGAGGAATGTCAGATATAAACTAGAGAGGAATGTCAGAGATAAACTGGAGAGGAATGTCAGACATAAACTAGAGAGGAAAGTCAGATATAAACTAGAGAGGAATGTCAGATATAGACTAGAGAGGAAAGTCAGAGATAAAGTAGAGAGGAAAGTCAGAAATATACTGGAGAGGAAAGTCAGAGATAAACTAGAGAGGAATGTCAGATATAGACTAGAGAGGAAAGTCAGAGATAAAGTAGAGAGGAAAGTCAGAAATAAACTGGAGAGGAAAGTCAGAGATAAAGTAGATAGGAATGTCAGATATAAACTAGATAGGAAAGTCAGATATAAACTAGAGAGGAATGTCAGAGATAAACTGGAGAGGAATGTCAGACATAAACTAGAGAGGAATATCAGAGATAAAATAGAGAGGAATGTCAGATATAAACTAGAGAGGAATGTTAGAGATAAACTAGAGAGGAATGTCACGTATAAACTAGAGAGGAATGTCAGAGATAAACTGGAGAGGAATGTTAGACATAAACTAGAGAGGAATGTCAGATATAAACTAGAGAGGAATGTCAGATATAAACTAGAGAGGAATGTCTGAGATAAAATAGAGAGGAATGTCAGATATAAACTAGAGAGGAAAGTCAGAGATAAAATAGAGAGGAATGTCAGAGATAAACTAGAGAGGAATGTCAGATATAAACTAGAGAGGAATGTCAGATATAAACTAGAGTGGAATGTCAGTTATGAACTAGAGAGGAAAGTCAGATATAAACTAGAGAGGAATGTCAGAGATAAACTAGAGAGGAATGTCAGATATAAACTAGAGAGGAATGTCAGAGATTAACGAGAGAGGAATGTCAGATATAAACAAGAGAGGAAAGACAGATATAAACTAGAGAGGAAAGTCAGATATAAACTAGAGAGGAATGTCAGAGATAAACTAGAGAGGAATTTCAGATATAAACTAGTGAGGAAAGTCAGGTATAAACTAGAGAGGAATGTCAGATATAAACTAGAGAGGAATGTCAGAGATAAACTAGCGAGGAATGTCAGATATAAACTAGAGAGGAATGTCAGAGATAAACTAGAGAGGAATGTCAGAGATAAACTAGAGAGGAATGTCAGATATAAACTAGAGAGGAAAGTCAGATATAAAATAGAGAGGAATGTCAGAGATAAACTAGAGAGGAATGTCAGATATAAACTAGAGAGGAATGTCAGAGATAAACTAGAGTGGAAAGTCAGATATAAACTAGAGAGGAAAGTCAGATATAAACTAGAGAGGAAAGTCAGATATAAACTAGAGAGGAATGTCAGAGATAAACTAGAGAGGAATGACAGATATAAACTAGAGAGGAATGTCAGAGATAAACTAGAGAGGAATGTCAGATATAAACTAGAGAGGAATGTCAGAGATAAACTAGAGAGGAATGTCAGATGTAAACTAGAGAGGAATGTCAGATATAAACTAGAGAGGAATGTCAGATTTTAACTAGCGAGCAAAGTCAGAGATAAATTAGATAGGAATGTCAGATATGAAATAGAGAGGAATGTCAGATATAAACTAGAGAGGAAAGTCAGATATAAACTAGAGAGGAACGTCAGAGATAAAGTAGATAGGAATGTCAGATATAAACTAGATAGGAAAGTCAGATGTAAACTAGAGAGGAATGTCAGAGATAAACTGTAGAGGAATGTCAGACATAAACTAGAGAGGAATATCAGAGATAAAATAGAGAGGAATGTCAGATATAAACTAGAGAGGAATGTTAGAGATAAACTAGAGAGGAATGTCAGATATAAACTAGAGAGGAATGTCAGAGATAAACTGGAGAGGAATGTCAGACATAAACTAGAGAGGAATGTCAGATATAAACTCGAGAGGAATGTCAGATATAAACTAGAGAGGAATGTCTGAGATAAAATAGAGAGGAATGTCAGATATAAACTAGAGAGGAAAGTCAGAGATAAAATAGAGAGGAATGTCAGAGATAAACTAGAGAGGAATGTCAGAGATAAACTAGAGAGGAATGTCAGATATAAACTAGAGAGGAATGTCAGATATAAACTAGAGAGGAAAGTCAGAGATAAACTGGAGAGGAATGTCAGAGATAAACTAGAGAGGAATGTCAGACATAAACTAGAGAGGAATGTCAGACATAAACTAGAGAGTAATGTCAGAGATAAACTAGAGAGGAATGTCAGAGATAAACTAGAGAGGAATGACAGATATAAACTAGAGAGGAATGTCAGAGATAAACTAGAGAGGAATGTCAGAGATAAACTAGAGAGGAAAGTCAGAGATAAACTAGAGAGGAAAGTCAGAAATAAACTAGAGAGGAATGTCAGAGATAAACTAGACAGGAATGTCAGATATAAACTAGAGAGGAATGTCAGAGATAAACTAGAGAGGAATGTCAGAGATAAACTAGAGAGGAATGACAGATATAAACTAGAGAGGAATGTCAGAGATAAACTAGAGAGGAATGTCAGAGATAAACTAGAGAGGAAAGTCAGAAATAAACTAGAGAGGAATGTCAGAGATAAACTAGACAGGAATGTCAGATATAAACTAGAGAGGAATGTCAGAGATAAACTAGAGAGGAATGTCAGATATAAACTAGAGAGGAATGTCAGAGATAAACTAGAGAGGAATTTCAGATATAAACTAGAGAGGAATGTCAGAGATAAACTACAGAGGAATGTCAGATATAAGCAAGAGAGGAATGTCAGATATAAACTAGAGAGGAATGTCAGATATAAACTAGAGAGGAAAGTCAGATAAAAACAAGAGAGGAATGTCAGATATAAACTAGAGAGGAATGTCAGAGATAAACTAGAGAGGAATGGCAGATATAAACTAGAGAGGAAAGTCAGATATAAACAAGAGAGGAATGTCAGATATAAACTAGAGAGGAATGTCAGAGATTAACTAGAGAGGAATGTCAGATATAAACTAGTGAGGAATGTCAGATATAAACTAGAGTGGAATGTCAGTTATGAACTAGAGAGGAAAGTCAGATATAAACTAGAGAGGAATGTCAGAGATAAACTAGAGAGGAATGTCAGATATAAACTAGAGAGGAATGTCAGAGATTAACTAGAGAGGAATGTCAGATATAAACTAGAGAGGAAAGACAGATATAAACTAGAGAGGAAAGTCAGATATAAACTAGAGACGAATGTCAGAGATAAACTAGAGAGGAATGTCAGATATAAACTAGTGAGGAAAGTCAGATATAAACTAGAGAGGAATGTCAGATATAAACTAGAGAGGAATGTCAGAGATAAACTAGCGAGGAATGTCAGATATAAACTAGAGAGGAATGTCAGAGATAAACTAGAGAGGAATGTCAGAGATAAACTAGAGAGGAATGTCAGATATAAACTAGAGAGGAAAGTCAGATATAAACTAGAGAGGAATGTCAGAGATAAACTAGAGAGGAATGTCAGATATAAACTAGAGAGGAATGTCAGAGATAAACTGGAGAGGAAAGTCAGATATAAACTAGAGAGGAAAGTCAGATATAAACTAGAGAGGAATGTCAGAGATAAACTAGAGAGGAATGACAGATATAAACTAGAGAGGAATGTCAGAGATAAACTAGAGAGGAATGTCAGATATAAACTAGAGAGGAATGTCAGAGATAAACTAGAGAGGAATGTCAGATGTAAACTAGAGAGGAATGTCAGAGATAAACTAGAGAGGAATGTCAGATATAAACTAGAGAGGAATGTCAGATTTTAACTAGCGAGCAAAGTCAGAGATAAATTAGATAGGAATGTCAGATATGAACTAGAGAGGAATGTCAGATATAAACTAGAGAGGAAAGTCAGATATAAACTAGAGAGGAACGTCAGAGATAAAGTAGATAGGAATGTCAGATATAAACTAGATAGGAAAGTCAGATATAAACTAGAGAGGAATGTCAGAGATAAACTGGAGAGGAATGTCAGACATAAACTAGAGAGGAATATCAGAGATAAAATAGAGAGGAATGTCAGATATAAACTAGAGAGGAATGTTAGAGCTAAACTAGAGAGGAATGTCAGATATGAACTAGAGAGGAATGTCAGAGATAAACTGGAGAGGAATGTCAGACATAAACCAGAGAGGAATGTCAGATATAAACTAGAGAGGAATGTCAGATATAAACTAGAGAGGAATGTCTGAGATAAAATAGAGAGGAATGTCAGATATAAACTAGAGAGGAAAATCAGAGATAAAATAGAGAGGAATGTCAGAGATAAACTAGAGAGGAATGTCAGAGATAAACTAGAGAGGAATGTCAGATATAAACTAGAGAGGAATGTCAGATATAAACTAGAGAGGAAAGTCAGAGATAAACTGGAGAGGAATGTCAGAGATAAACTAGAGAGGAATGTCAGATATAAACTAGAGAGGAATGTCAGACATAAACTAGAGAGGAATGTCAGAGATAAACTAGAGAGGAATGTCAGAGATGAACTAGAGAGGAATGACAGATATAAACTAGAGAGGAATGTCAGAGATAAACTAGAGAGGAATGTCAGAGATAAACTAGAGAGGAAAGTCAGAGATAAACTAGAGAGGAAAGTCAGAAATAAACTAGAGACGAATGTGAGAGATAAACTAGACAGGAATGTCAGATATAAACTAGAGAGGAATGTCAGAAATAAACTAGAGAGGAATGTCAGATATAAACTAGAGAGGAATGTCAGAGATAAATTAGAGAGGAATTTCAGATATAAACTAGAGAGGAATGTCAGAGATAAACTACAGAGGAATGTCAGATATAAGCAAGAGAGGAATGTCAGATATAAACTAGAGAGGAATGTCAGATATAAACTTGAGAGGAAAGTCAGATTTTAACTAGCGAGCAAAGTCAGAGATAAATTAGATAGGAATGTCAGACATGAACTAGAGAGGAATGTCAGATATAAACTAGAGAGGAAAGTCAGATATAAACTAGAGAGGAACGTCAGAGATAAAGTAGATAGGAATGTCAGATATAAACTAGAGAGGAATGTCAGAGAAAAAGTAGAGAGGAATGTCAGAGATAAACTAGAGAGGAGTGTCAGAGATAAAATAGAGAGGAATGTCAGATATAGACTAGAGAGGAATGTCACAGATAAACTAGAGAGGAATGTCAGATATAAACTAGAGAGAAATGTCAGAGATAAACTGGAGAGGAATGTCAGACATAAACTAGAGAGGAAAGTCAGATATAAACTAGAGAGGAATGTCAGATATAGACTAGAGAGGAAAGTCAGAGATAAAGTAGAGAGGAAAGTCAGAAATAAACTGGAGAGGAAAGTCAGAGATAAACTAGAGAGGAATGTCTGATATAAACTAGATAGGAAATTCAGATATAAACTAGAGAGGAATGTCAGAGATAAACTGGAGAGGAATGTCAGACATAAACTAGAGAGGAATGTCAGAGATAAAATAGAGAGGAATGTCAGATATAAACTAGAGAGGAATGTTAGAGATAAACTAGAGAGGAATGTCAGATATAAACTAGAGAGGAATGTCAGAGATAAACTGGAGAGGAATGTCAGACATAAACTAGAGAGGAATGTCAGATATAAACTAGAGAGGAATGTCAGATATAAACTAGAGAGGAATGTCTGAGATAAAATAGAGCGGAATGTCAGATATAAACTAGAGAGGAAAGTCAGAGATAAAATAGAGAGGAATGTCAGAGATAAACTAGAGAGGAATGTCAGAGATAAACTAGAGAGGAATGTCAGATATAAACTAGAGAGGAATGTCAGATATAAACTAGAGAGGAAAGTCAGAGATAAACTAGAAAGGAAAGTCAGAGATAAACTAGATGGAAAGTCAGAAATAAACTAGAGAGGAATGTCAGAGATAAACTAGACAGGAATGTCAGATATAAACTAGAGAGGAATGTCAGAGATAAACTAGAGAGGAATGTCAGATATAAACTAGAGAGGAATGTCAGAGATAAACTAGAGAGGAATTTCAGATATAAACCAGAGATGAATGTCAGAGATAAACTAGAGACGAATGTCAGATATAAGCAAGAGAGGAATGTCAGATATAAACTAGAGAGGAATGTCAGATATAAACTAGAGAGGAAAGTCAGATATAAACAAGAGAGGAATGTCAGATATAAACTAGAGAGGAATGTCAGAGATAAACTAGAGAGGAATGTCAGATATAAACTAGAGAGGAAAGTCAGATATAAACAAGAGAGGAATGTCAGATATAAACTAGAGAGGAATGTCAGAGATAAACTAGAGTGGAATGTCAGTTTTGAACTAGAGAGCACAGTCAGATATAAACTAGAGAGGAATGTCAGAGATAAATTAGAGAGGAATGTCAGATATAAACTAGAGAGGAATGTCAGAGATTAACTAGAGAGGAATGTCAGATATAAACTAGAGAGGAAAGACAGATATAAACTAGAGAGGAAAGTCAGATATAAACTAGAGAGGAATGTCAGATATAAACTAGAGAGGAATGTCAGATATAAACTAGAGAGTAAAGTCAGATATAAACTAGAGAGGAATGTCAGATATAAACTAGAGAGGAATGTCAGCTATTAACTAGAGAGGAATGTCAGAGACAAACTACAGAGGAAAGTCAGATATAATGTAGAGGGAAAAGTCAGAAATAAAGTAGAGAGGAATGTCAGATATAAAGTAGAGAGGAAAGTCAGATATAAACGAGAGAGGAATGTCAGAGATAAAGCAGAGAGGAATGTGAGAGATAAACTAGAGAGGAAAGTCAGATATAAACTAGAGAGGAATGTCAGATATAAACTAGAGAGGATTGTCAGATATAAACTAGAGAGGAATGTCAGATATAAACTAGAGAGGAATGTCAGATATAAACTAGAGAGGAATGTCAGAGAAAAACTAGACAGGATAGTCAGGTATAAACTAGAGATGAATGTCAGAGATAAACTAGAGAGGAATGTCAGAGATAAACTAGAGAGGAATGTCAGATATAAACTAGAGAGGAAAGTCAGAGATAAAGTAGAGTGGAAAGTCAGAGATAAACTAGAAAGGAATGTCAGAGATAAACTAGAGAGGAATGTCTGAGATAAACTAGAGAGGAATGTCAGAGATAAACTAGAGAGGAATGTCAGATATAAACTAGAGAGGAAAGTCAGATTTTAACTAGCGAGCAAAGTCAGAGATAAACTAGATAGGAATGTCAGATATGAACTAGAGAGGAATGTCAGATATAAACTAGAGAGGAAAGTCAGATATAAACTAGAGAGGAACGTCAGAGATAAAGTGGATAGGAATGTCAGATATAAACTAGAGAGGAAAGTCAGATATAAACTAGAGAGGAAAGTCAGAGATAAAGTAGATAGGAAAGTGAGATCTCGACTAGAGAGGAAAGTCAGATATAATCTAGAGAGGAATGTCAGAGAAAAAGTAGAGAGGAATGTCAGAGATAAACTAGAGAGGAGTGTCAGAGATAAAATAGAGAGGAATGTCAGATATAAACTAGAGAGGAATGTCAGAGATAAACTAGAGAGGAATGTCAGATATAAACTAGAGAGGAATGTCAGAGATAAACTGGAGAGGAATGTCAGACATAAACTAGAGAGGAAAGTCAGATATAAACTAGAGAGGAATGTCAGATATAGACTAGAGAGGAAAGTCAGAGATAAAGTAGAGAGGAAAGTCAGAAATATACTGGAGAGGAAAGTCAGAGATAAACTAGAGAGGAATGTCAGATATAGACTAGAGAGGAAAGTCAGAGATAAAGTAGAGAGGAAAGTCAGAAATAAACTGGAGAGGAAAGTCAGAGATAAAGTAGATAGGAATGTCAGATATAAACTAGATAGGAAAGTCAGATATAAACTAGAGAGGAATGTCAGAGATAAACTGGAGAGGAATGTCAGACATAAACTAGAGAGGAATATCAGAGATAAAATAGAGAGGAATGTCAGATATAAACTAGAGAGGAATGTTAGAGATAAACTAGAGAGGAATGTCACGTATAAACTAGAGAGGAATGTCAGAGATAAACTGGAGAGGAATGTTAGACATAAACTAGAGAGGAATGTCAGATATAAACTAGAGAGGAATGTCAGATATAAACTAGAGAGGAATGTCTGAGATAAAATAGAGAGGAATGTCAGATATAAACTAGAGAGGAAAGTCAGAGATAAAATAGAGAGGAATGTCAGAGATAAACTAGAGAGGAATGTCAGAGATAAACTAGAGAGGAATGTCAGATATAAACTAGAGAGGAATGTCAGATATAAACTAGAGTGGAATGTCAGTTATGAACTAGAGAGGAAAGTCAGATATAAACTAGAGAGGAATGTCAGAGATAAACTAGAGAGGAATGTCAGATATAAACTAGAGAGGAATGTCAGAGATTAACGAGAGAGGAATGTCAGATATAAACAAGAGAGGAAAGACAGATATAAACTAGAGAGGAAAGTCAGATATAAACTAGAGAGGAATGTCAGAGATAAACTAGAGAGGAATGTCAGATATAAACTAGTGAGGAAAGTCAGGTATAAACTAGAGAGGAATGTCAGATATAAACTAGAGAGGAATGTCAGAGATAAACTAGCGAGGAATGTCAGATATAAACTAGAGAGGAATGTCAGAGATAAACTAGAGAGGAATGTCAGAGATAAACTAGAGAGGAATGTCAGATATAAACTAGAGAGGAAAGTCAGATATAAAATAGAGAGGAATGTCAGAGATAAACTAGAGAGGAATGTCAGATATAAACTAGAGAGGAATGTCAGAGATAAACTAGAGTGGAAAGTCAGATATAAACTAGAGAGGAAAGTCAGATATAAACTAGAGAGGAAAGTCAGATATAAACTAGAGAGGAATGTCAGAGATAAACTAGAGAGGAATGACAGATATAAACTAGAGAGGAATGTCAGAGATAAACTAGAGAGGAATGTCAGATATAAACTAGAGAGGAATGTCAGAGATAAACTAGAGAGGAATGTCAGATGTAAACTAGAGAGGAATGTCAGATATAAACTAGAGAGGAATGTCAGATTTTAACTAGCGAGCAAAGTCAGAGATAAATTAGATAGGAATGTCAGATATGAAATAGAGAGGAATGTCAGATATAAACTAGAGAGGAAAGTCAGATATAAACTAGAGAGGAACGTCAGAGATAAAGTAGATAGGAATGTCAGATATAAACTAGATAGGAAAGTCAGATGTAAACTAGAGAGGAATGTCAGAGATAAACTGTAGAGGAATGTCAGACATAAACTAGAGAGGAATATCAGAGATAAAATAGAGAGGAATGTCAGATATAAACTAGAGAGGAATGTTAGAGATAAACTAGAGAGGAATGTCAGATATAAACTAGAGAGGAATGTCAGAGATAAACTGGAGAGGAATGTCAGACATAAACTAGAGAGGAATGTCAGATATAAACTCGAGAGGAATGTCAGATATAAACTAGAGAGGAATGTCTGAGATAAAATAGAGAGGAATGTCAGATATAAACTAGAGAGGAAAGTCAGAGATAAAATAGAGAGGAATGTCAGAGATAAACTAGAGAGGAATGTCAGAGATAAACTAGAGAGGAATGTCAGATATAAACTAGAGAGGAATGTCAGATATAAACTAGAGAGGAAAGTCAGAGATAAACTGGAGAGGAATGTCAGAGATAAACTAGAGAGGAATGTCAGACATAAACTAGAGAGGAATGTCAGACATAAACTAGAGAGTAATGTCAGAGATAAACTAGAGAGGAATGTCAGAGATAAACTAGAGAGGAATGACAGATATAAACTAGAGAGGAATGTCAGAGATAAACTAGAGAGGAATGTCAGAGATAAACTAGAGAGGAAAGTCAGAGATAAACTAGAGAGGAAAGTCAGAAATAAACTAGAGAGGAATGTCAGAGATAAACTAGACAGGAATGTCAGATATAAACTAGAGAGGAATGTCAGAGATAAACTAGAGAGGAATGTCAGAGATAAACTAGAGAGGAATGACAGATATAAACTAGAGAGGAATGTCAGAGATAAACTAGAGAGGAATGTCAGAGATAAACTAGAGAGGAAAGTCAGAAATAAACTAGAGAGGAATGTCAGAGATAAACTAGACAGGAATGTCAGATATAAACTAGAGAGGAATGTCAGAGATAAACTAGAGAGGAATGTCAGATATAAACTAGAGAGGAATGTCAGAGATAAACTAGAGAGGAATTTCAGATATAAACTAGAGAGGAATGTCAGAGATAAACTACAGAGGAATGTCAGATATAAGCAAGAGAGGAATGTCAGATATAAACTAGAGAGGAATGTCAGATATAAACTAGAGAGGAAAGTCAGATAAAAACAAGAGAGGAATGTCAGATATAAACTAGAGAGGAATGTCAGAGATAAACTAGAGAGGAATGGCAGATATAAACTAGAGAGGAAAGTCAGATATAAACAAGAGAGGAATGTCAGATATAAACTAGAGAGGAATGTCAGAGATTAACTAGAGAGGAATGTCAGATATAAACTAGTGAGGAATGTCAGATATAAACTAGAGTGGAATGTCAGTTATGAACTAGAGAGGAAAGTCAGATATAAACTAGAGAGGAATGTCAGAGATAAACTAGAGAGGAATGTCAGATATAAACTAGAGAGGAATGTCAGAGATTAACTAGAGAGGAATGTCAGATATAAACTAGAGAGGAAAGACAGATATAAACTAGAGAGGAAAGTCAGATATAAACTAGAGACGAATGTCAGAGATAAACTAGAGAGGAATGTCAGATATAAACTAGTGAGGAAAGTCAGATATAAACTAGAGAGGAATGTCAGATATAAACTGGAGAGGAATGTCAGAGATAAACTAGCGAGGAATGTCAGATATAAACTAGAGAGGAATGTCAGAGATAAACTAGAGAGGAATGTCAGAGATAAACTAGGGAGGAATGTCAGATATAAACTAGAGAGGAAAGTCAGATATAAACTAGAGAGGAATGTCAGAGATAAACTAGAGAGGAATGTCAGATATAAACTAGAGAGGAATGTCAGAGATAAACTGGAGAGGAAAGTCAGATATAAACTAGAGAGGAAAGTCAGATATAAACTAGAGAGGAATGTCAGAGATAAACTAGAGAGGAATGACAGATATAAACTAGAGAGGAATGTCAGATATAAACTAGAGAGGAACGTCAGAGATAAAGTAGATAGGAATGTCAGATATAAACTAGATAGGAAAGTCAGATATAAACTAGAGAGGAATGTCAGAGATAAACTGGAGAGGAATGTCAGACATAAACTAGAGAGGAATATCAGAGATAAAATAGAGAGGAATGTCAGATATAAACTAGAGAGGAATGTTAGAGCTAAACTAGAGAGGAATGTCAGATATAAACTAGAGAGGAATGTCAGAGATAAACTGGAGAGGAATGTCAGACATAAACCAGAGAGGAATGTCAGATATAAACTAGAGAGGAATGTCAGATATAAACTAGAGAGGAATGTCTGAGATAAAATAGAGAGGAATGTCAGATATAAACTAGAGAGGAAAATCAGAGATAAAATAGAGAGGAATGTCAGAGATAAACTAGAGAGGAATGTCAGAGATAAACTAGAGAGGAATGTCAGATATAAACTAGAGAGGAATGTCAGATATAAACTAGAGAGGAAAGTCAGAGATAAACTGGAGAGGAATGTCAGAGATAAACTAGAGAGGAATGTCAGATATAAACTAGAGAGGAATGTCAGACATAAACTAGAGAGGAATGTCAGAGATAAACTAGAGAGGAATGTCAGAGATGAACTAGAGAGGAATGACAGATATAAACTAGAGAGGAATGTCAGAGATAAACTAGAGAGGAATGTCAGAGATAAACTAGAGAGGAAAGTCAGAGATAAACTAGAGAGGAAAGTCAGAAATAAACTAGAGACGAATGTGAGAGATAAACTAGACAGGAATGTCAGATATAAACTAGAGAGGAATGTCAGAAATAAACTAGAGAGGAATGTCAGATATAAACTAGAGAGGAATGTCAGAGATAAATTAGAGAGGAATTTCAGATATAAACTAGAGAGGAATGTCAGAGATAAACTACAGAGGAATGTCAGATATAAGCAAGAGAGGAATGTCAGATATAAACTAGAGAGGAATGTCAGATATAAACTTGAGAGGAAAGTCAGATTTTAACTAGCGAGCAAAGTCAGAGATAAATTAGATAGGAATGTCAGATATGAACTAGAGAGGAATGTCAGATATAAACTAGAGAGGAAAGTCAGATATAAACTAGAGAGGAACGTCAGAGATAAAGTAGATAGGAATGTCAGATATAAACTAGAGAGGAATGTCAGAGAAAAAGTAGAGAGGAATGTCAGAGATAAACTAGAGAGGAGTGTCAGAGATAAAATAGAGAGGAATGTCAGATATAAACTAGAGAGGAATGTCACAGATAAACTAGAGAGGAATGTCAGATATAAACTAGAGAGAAATGTCAGAGATAAACTGGAGAGGAATGTCAGACATAAACTAGAGAGGAAAGTCAGATATAAACTAGAGAGGAATGTCAGATATAGACTAGAGAGGAAAGTCAGAGATAAAGTAGAGAGGAAAGTCAGAAATAAACTGGAGAGGAAAGTCAGAGATAAACTAGAGAGGAATGTCAGATATAAACTAGATAGGAAATTCAGATATAAACTAGAGAGGAATGTCAGAGATAAACTGGAGAGGAATGTCAGACATAAACTAGAGAGGAATGTCAGAGATAAAATAGAGAGGAATGTCAGATATAAACTAGAGAGGAATGTTAGAGATAAACTAGAGAGGAATGTCAGATATAAACTAGAGAGGAATGTCAGAGATAAACTGGAGAGGAATGTCAGACATAAACTAGAGAGGAATGTCAGATATAAACTAGAGAGGAATGTCAGATATAAACTAGAGAGGAATGTCTGAGATAAAATAGAGCGGAATGTCAGATATAAACTAGAGAGGAAAGTCAGAGATAAAATAGAGAGGAATGTCAGAGATAAACTAGAGAGGAATGTCAGAGATAAACTAGAGAGGAATGTCAGATATAAACTAGAGAGGAATGTCAGATATAAACTAGAGAGGAAAGTCAGAGATAAACTAGAAAGGAAAGTCAGAGATAAACTAGATGGAAAGTCAGAAATAAACCAGAGAGGAATGTCAGAGATAAACTAGACAGGAATGTCAGATATAAACTAGAGAGGAATGTCAGAGATAAACTAGAGAGGAATGTCAGATATAAACTAGAGAGGAATGTCAGAGATAAACTAGAGAGGAATTTCAGATATAAACCAGAGATGAATGTCAGAGATAAACTAGAGAGGAATGTCAGATATAAGCAAGAGAGGAATGTCAGATATAAACTAGAGAGGAATGTCAGATATAAACTAGAGAGGAAAGTCAGATATAAACAAGAGAGGAATGTCAGATATAAACTAGAGAGGAATGTCAGAGATAAACTAGAGAGGAATGTCAGATATAAACTAGAGAGGAAAGTCAGATATAAACAAGAGAGGAATGTCAGATATAAACTAGAGAGGAATGTCAGAGATAAACTAGAGTGGAATGTCAGTTTTGAACTAGAGAGCACAGTCAGATATAAACTAGAGAGGAATGTCAGAGATAAATTAGAGAGGAATGTCAGATATAAACTAGAGAGGAATGTCAGAGATTAACTAGAGAGGAATGTCAGATATAAACTAGAGAGGAAAGACAGATATAAACTAGAGAGGAAAGTCAGATATAAACTAGAGAGGAATGTCAGATATAAACTAGAGAGGAATGTCAGATATAAACTAGAGAGTAAAGTCAGATATAAACTAGAGAGGAATGTCAGATATAAACTAGAGAGGAATGTCAGAGATAAACTAGCGAGGAATGTCAGATATAAACTAGAGAGGAATGTCAGAGATAAACAAGAGAGGAATGTCAGAGATAAACTAGAGAGGAATGTCAGATATAAACTAGAGAGGAAAGTCAGATATAAACTAGAGAGGAATGTCAGAGATAAACTAGAGAGGAATGTCAGATATAAACTAGAGAGGAATGTCAGAGATAAACTAGAGAGGAATGTCAGATATAAACTAGAGAGGAAAGTCAGATATAAACTAGAGAGGAAAGTCAGATATAAACAAGAGAGGAATGTCAGAGATAAATTAGAGAGGAATGACAGATATAAACTGGAGAGGAATGTCAGAGATAAACTAGAGAGGAATGTCAGATATAAACTAGAGAGGAATGTCAGAGATAAACTAGAGAGGAATGTCAGATGTAAACTAGAGAGGAATGTCAGAGATAAACTAGAGAGGAATGTCAGATATAAACTAGAGAGGAATGTGAGATATAAACTAGAGAGGAATGTCAGATATAAACTAGAGAGGAATGTCAGATATAAATTAGAGAGGAATGTCAGATATAAACTAGAGAGGAATGTCAGATATAAACCAGAGAGGAAGGTCAGATATAACCTATTGAGGAATGTCAGAGATAAACTAGAGAGGATTGTCAGAGATAAACGAGAGAAGAATGTCAGATATAAACTAGAGAGGAATGTCAGATATAAACTAGAAAGGAAAGTCAGAGATAAACTAGAGAGGATTGTCAGAGATAAACTAGAGAGGAATGTCAGAGATAAACTAGAGAGGAATGTCAGAGATAAACTAGAGAGGAATGTCAGATATAAACTAGAGAGGAATGTCAGAGATAAACTAGAGAGGAATGTCAGAGATAAACTAGAGAGGAAAGTCAGAGATAAACTAGAGAGGAAAGTCAGAGATAAACTAGAGAGGATTGTCAGATATAAACTAGAGAGGAATGTCAGAGATAAACTAGGGAGGAATGTCAGAGATAAACTAGAGAGGAATGTCAGAGATAAACTAGATAGGAATGTCAGAGATAAACTAGAGAGGAATGTCAGATATAAACTTGAGAGGAATGTCAGATATAAACTAGAGAGGAATGTCAGAGATAAACTAGAGAGGAATGTCAGATATAAATTAGAGAGGAATGTCAGAGATAAACTAGAGAGGAATGTCAGAGATAAACTAGAGAGGAATGTCAGATATAAACTAGAGGGGAATGTCAGAGATAAACTAGAGAGGAATGTCAGATATTAATTAGAGAGGAATGTCAGAGATAAACTAGAGAGGAAATTCAGATATAAACTAGAGAGGAATGTCAGAGATAAACTAGAGAGGAATGTGAGAGATAAACTGGAGAGGAATGTCAGACATAAAATAGAGAGGAATGTCAGGTATAAACTAGAGAGGAATGTTAGAGATAAACTAGAGAGGAATGTCAGATATAAACTAGAGAGGAATGTCAGAGATAAACTGGAGAGGAATGTCAGACATAAACTAGAGAGGAATGTCAGATATAAACTAGAGAGGAATGTCAGATATAAACTAGAGAGGAATGTCTGTGATAAAATAGAGCGGAATTTCAGATATAAACTAGAGAGGAAAGTCAGAGATAAAATAGAGAGGAATGTCAGAGATAAACTAGAGAGGAATGTCAGAGATAAACTAGAGAGGAATGTCAGATATAAACTAGAGAGGAATGTTAGATATAAACTAGAGAGGAAAGTCAGAGATAAACTAGAGAGGAAAGTCAGAGATAAACTAGAGAGGAAAGTCAGAAATAAACTAGAGAGGAATGTCAGAGATAAACTAGACAGGAATGTCAGATATAAACTAGAGAGGAATGTCAGAGATAAACTAGAGAGGAATGTCAGATATAAACTAGAGAGGAATGTCAGAGATAACCTAGAGAGGAATTTCAGATATAAACTAGAGATGAATGTCAGAGATAAACTAGAGAGGAATGTCAGATATAAGCAAGAGAGGAATGTCAGATATAAACTAGAGAGGAATGTCAGATATAAACTAGAGAGGAAAGTCAGATATAAACAAGAGTGGAATGTCAGATATAAACTAGAGAGGAATGTCGGAGATAAACTAGAGAGGAATGTCAGATATAAACTAGAGAGGAAAGTCAGATATAAACAAGAGAGGAATGTCAGATATAAACTAGAGAGGAATGTCAGAGATAAACTAGAGAGGAATGTCAGATATAAACTAGAGAGGAATGTCAGATATAAACTAGAGTGGAATGTCAGTTATGAACTAGAGAGGAAAGTCAGATACAAACTAGAGAGGAATGTCAGAGATAAACTAGAGAGGAATGTCAGATATAAACTAGAGAGGAATGTCAGAGATTAACTAGAGAGGAATGTCCGATATAAACTAGAGAGGAAAGACAGATATAAACTAGAGAGGAAAGTCAGATATAAACTAGAGAGGAATGTCAGAGATAAACTAGAGAGGAATGTCAGATATAAACTAGAGAGGAAAGTCAGATATAAACTAGAGAGGAATGTCAGATATAAACTAGAGAGGAATGTCAGAGATAAACTAGCGAGGAATGTCAGATATAAACTAGAGAGGAATGTCAGAGATAAACTAGAGAGGAATGTCAGAGATAAACTAGAGAGGAATGTCAGATATAAACTAGAGAGGAAAGTCAGATATAAACTAGAGAGGAATGTCAGAGATAAACTAGAGAGGAATGTCAGATATAAACTAGAGAGGAATGTCAGAGATAAACTAGAGAGGAATGTCAGATATAAACTAGAGAGGAAAGTCAGATATAAACTAGAGAGGAAAGTCAGATATAAACAAGAGAGGAATGTCAGAGATAAACTAGAGAGGAATGACAGATATAAACTAGAGAGGAATGTCAGAGATAAACTAGAGAGGAATGTCAGATATAAACTAGAGAGGAATGTCAGATATAAACTAGAGAGGAATGTGAGATATAAACTAGAGAGGAATGTCAGATATAAACTAGAGAGGAATGTCAGATACAAACTAGAGAGGAATGTCAGATATAAACTAGAGAGGAATGTCAGATATAAACTAGAGAGGAATGTCAGATATAAACCAGAGAGGAAAGTCAGATATAAACTATTGAGGAATGTCAGAGATAAACTAGAGAGGATTGTCAGAGATAAACGATAGAAGAATGTCAGATATAAACTAGAGAGGAATGTCAGATATAAACTAGAGAGGAAAGTCAAATATAAACTAGAGAGGAATGTCAGAGATAAACTAGAGAGGAATGTCAGATATAAACTAGAGAGGAATGTCAGAGATAAACTAGAGAGGAAAGTCAGATATAAACTAGAGAGGAAAGTCAGATATAAACGAGAGAGGAAAGTCAGATATAAACTAGTGAGGAATGTCAGAGATAAACTAGAGAGGAATGTCAGAGATAAACTAGAGAGGAATGTCAGATATAAACTAGAGAGGAATGTCAGAGATAAACTAGAGAGGAATGTCAGATGTAAACTAGAGAGGAATGTCAGAGATAAACTAGAGAGGAATGTCAGATATAAACTAGAGAGGAATGTCAGATTTTAACTAGCGAGCAAAGTCAGAGATAAATTAGATAGGAATGTCAGATATGAACTAGAGAGGAATGTCAGATATAAACTAGAGAGGAAAGTCAGATATAAACTAGAGAGGAACGTCAGAGATAAAGTAGATAGGAATGTCAGATATAAACTAGAGAGGAAAGTCAGATATAAACTAGAGAGGAAAGTCAGAGATAAAGTAGATAGGAAAGTGAGATCTCGACTAGAGAGGAAAGTCAGATATAATCTAGAGAGGAATGTCAGAGAAAAAGTAGAGAGGAATGTCAGAGATAAACTAGAGAGGAGTGTCAGAGATAAAATAGAGAGGAATGTCAGATATAAACTAGAGCGGAATGTGACAGATAAACTAGAGAGGAATGTCAGATATAAACTAGAGAGAAATGTCAGAGATAAACTGGAGAGGAATGTCAGACATAAACTAGAGAGGAAAGTCAGATATAAACTAGAGAGGAATGTCAGATATAGACTAGAGAGGAAAGTCAGAGATAAAGTAGAGAGGAAAGTCAGAAATAAACTGGAGAGGAAAGTCAGAGATAAACTAGAGAGGAATGTCAGATATAGACTAGAGAGGAAAGTCAGAGATAAAGTAGAGAGGAAAGTCAGAAATAAACTGGAGAGGAAAGTCAGAGATAAAGTAGATAGGAATGTCAGATATAAACTAGAGAGGATTGTCAGAGATAAACGAGAGAAGAATGTCAGATATAAACTAGAGAGGAATGTCAGATATAAACTAGAGAGGAAAGTCAGATATAAACTAGAGAGGAATGTCAGAGATAAACTAGAGAGGAATGTCAGATATAAACTAGAGAGGAATGTCAGAGATAAACTAGAGAGGAAAGTCAGATATAAACTAGAGAGGAAAGTCAGATATAAACTAGAGCGGAAAGTCAGATATAAACTAGTGAGGAATGTCAGAGATAAACTAGAGAGGAATGTCGGAGATAAACTAGAGAGGAATGTCAGATATAAACAAGAGAGGAAAGTCAGATATAAACAAGAGAGGAATGTCAGATATAAACTAGAGAGGAATGTCAGAGATAAACTAGAGAGGAATGTCAGATATAAACTAGAGAGGAATGTCAGATATAAACTAGAGTGGAATGTCAGTTATGAACTAGAGAGGAAAGTCAGATACAAACTAGAGAGGAATGTCAGAGATAAACTAGAGAGGAATGTCAGATATAAAATAGAGAGGAATGTCAGAGATTAACTAGAGAGGAATGTCAGATATAAACTAGAGAGGAAAGACAGATATAAACTAGAGAGGAAAGTCAGATATAAACTAGAGAGGAATGTCAGAGATAAACTAGAGAGGAATGTCAGATATAAACTAGAGAGGAAAGTCAGATATAAACTAGAGAGGAATGTCAGATATAAACAAGAGAGGAATGTCAGAGATAAACTAGCGAGGAATGTCAGATATAAACTAGAGAGGAATGTCAGAGATAAACTAGAGAGGAATGTCAGAGATAAACTAGAGAGGAATGTCAGATATAAACTAGAGAGGAAAGTCAGATATAAACTAGAGAGGAATGTCAGAGATAAACTAGAGAGGAATGTCAGATATAAACTAGAGAGGAATGTCAGAGATAAACTAGAGAGGAATGTCAGATATAAACTAGAGAGGAAAGTCAGATATAAACTAGAGAGGAAAGTCAGATATAAACAAGAGAGGAATGTCAGAGATAAACTAGAGAGGAATGACAGATATAAACTAGAGAGGAATGTCAGAGATAAACTAGAGAGGAATGTCAGATATAAACTAGAGAGGAATGTCAGATATAAACTAGAGACGAATGTGAGATATAAACTAGAGAGGAATGTCAGATATAAACTAGAGAGGAATTTCAGATATCAACTAGAGAGGAATGTCAGATATAAACTAGAGAGGAATGTCAGATATAAACTAGAGAGGAATGTCAGATATAAACCAGAGAGGAAAGTCAGATATAAACTATTGAGGAATGTCAGAGATAAACTAGAGAGGATTGTCAGAGATAAACGAGAGAAGAATGTCAGATATAAACTAGAGAGGAATGTCAGATATAAACTAGAGAGGAAAGTCAGATATAAACTAGAGAGGAATGTCAGAGATAAACTAGAGAGGAATGTCAGATATAAACTAGAGAGGAATGTCAGAGATAAACTAGAGAGGAAAGTCAGTTATAAACTAGAGAGGAAAGTCAGATATAAACTAGAGAGGAAAGTCAGATATAAACTAGTGAGGAATGTCAGAGATAAACTAGAGAGGAATAACAGATATAAACTAGAGAGGAATGTCAGAGATAAACTAGAGAGGAATGTCAGATATAAACTAGAGAGGAATGTCAGAGATAAACTAGAGAGGAATGTCAGATGTAAACTAGAGAGGAATGTCAGAGATAAACTAGAGAGGAATGTCAGATATAAACTAGAGAGGAATGTCAGATTTTAACTAGCGAGCAAAGTCAGAGATAAATTAGATAGGAATGTCAGATATGAACTAGAGAGGAATGTCAGATATAAACTAGAGAGGAAAGTCAGATATAAACTAGAGAGGAACGTCAGAGATAAAGTAGATAGGAATGTCAGATATAAACTAGAGAGGAAAGTCAGATATAAACTAGAGAGGAAAGTCAGAGATAAAGTAGATAGGAAAGTGAGATCTCGACTAGAGAGGAAAGTCAGATATAATCTAGAGAGGAATGTCAGAGAAAAAGTAGAGAGGAATGTCAGAGATAAACTAGAGAGGGGTGTCAGAGATAAAATAGAGAGGAATGTCAGATATAAACTAGAGCGGAATGTCACAGATAAACTAGAGAGGAATGTCAGATATAAACTAGAGAGAAATGTCAGAGATAAACTGGAGAGGAATGTCAGACATAAACTAGAGAGGAAAGTCAGATATAAACTAGAGAGGAATGTCAGATATAGACTAGAGAGGAAAGTCTGAGATAAAGTAGAGAGGAAAGTCAGAAATAAACTGGAGAGGAAAGTCAGAGATAAACTAGAGAGGAATGTCAGATATAGACTAGAGAGGAAAGTCAGAGATAAAGTAGAGAGGAAAGTCAGAAATAAACTGGAGAGGAAAGTCAGAGATAAAGTAGATAGGAATGTCAGATATAAACTAGATAGGAAAGTCAGATATAAACTAGAGAGGAATGTCAGAGATAAACTGGAGAGGAATGTCAGACATAAACTAGAGAGGAATGTCAGAGATAAAATAGAGAGGAATGTCAGATATAAACTAGAGAGGAATGTTAGAGATAAACTAGAGAGGAATGTCAGATATAAACTAGAGAGGAATGTCAGAGATAAACTGGAGAGGAATGTCAGACATAAACTAGAGAGGAATGTCAGATATAAACTAGTGAGGAATGTCAGATATAAACTAGAGAGGAATGTCTGAGATAAAATAGAGCGGAATGTCAGAGATAAACTAGAGAGGAATGTCAGAGATAAACTAGAGAGGAATGTCAGATATAAACTAGAGAGGAATGTCAGATATAAACTAGAGAGGAAAGTCAGAGATAAACTAGAGAGGAAAGTCAGAGATAAACTAGATGGAAAGTCAGATATAAACAAGAGAGGAATGTCAGATATAAACTAGAGAGGAATGTCAGAGATAAACTAGAGTGGAATGTCAGTTATGAACTAGAGAGCACAGTCAGATATAAACTAGAGAGGAATGTCAGAGATAAACTAGAGAGGAATGTCAGATATAAACTAGAGAGGAATGTCAGAGATTAACTAGAGAGGAATGTCAGATATAAACTAGAGAGGAAAGACAAATATAAACTAGAGAGGAAAGTCAGATATAAACTAGAGAGGAATGTCAGATATAAAATAGAGAGGAATGTCAGATATAAACTAGAGAGGAAAGTCAGAGATAAACTAGAGAGGAATGTCAGATATAAACTAGAGAGGAATGTCAGAGATAAACTAGCGAGGAATGTCAGATATAAACTAGAGAGGAATGTCAGAGATAAACAAGAGATGAATGTCAGAGATTAACTAGAGAGGAATGTCAGATATAAACTAGAGAGGAAAGTCAGATATAAACTAGAGAGGAATGTCAGAGATAAACTAGAGAGGAATGTCAGATATAAACTAGAGAGGAAAGTCAGATATAAACTAGAGAGGAAAGTCAGATATAAACAAGAGAGGAAAGTCAGAGATAAATTAGAGAGGAATGACAGATATAAACTAGAGAGGAATGTCAGAGATAAACTAGAGAGGAATGTCAGATATAAACTAGAGAGGAATGTCAGAGATAAACTAGAGAGGAATGTCAGATGTAAACTAGAGAGGAATGTCAGAGATAAACTAGAGAGGAATGTCAGATATCAACTAGAGAGGAATGTGAGATATAAACTAGAGAGGAATGTCAGATATAAACTAGAGAGGAATGACAGATATAAATTAGAGAGGAATGTCAGATATAAACTAGAGAGGAATGTCAGATATAAACCAGAGAGGAAGGTCAGATATAAACTATTGAGGAATGTCAGAGATAAACTAGAGAGGATTGTCAGAGATAAACGAGAGAAGAATGTCAGATATAAACTAGAGAGGAATGTCAGATATAAACTAGAAAGGAAAGTCAGAGATAAACTAGAGAGGATTGTCAGAGATAAACTAGAGAGGAATGTCAGAGATAAACTAGAGAGGAATGTCAGAGATAAACTAGAGAGGAATGTCAGATATAAACTAGAGAGGAATGTCAGAGATAAACTAGAGAGGAATGTCAGAGATAAACTAGAGAGGAAAGTCAGAGATAAACTAGAGAGGAAAGTCAGAGATAAACTAGAGAGGATTGTCAGATATAAACTAGAGAGGAATGTCAGAGATAAACTAGGGAGGAATGTCAGAGATAAACTAGAGAGGAATGTCAGAGATAAACTAGATAGGAATGTCAGAGATAAACTAGAGAGGAATGTCAGATATAAACTTGAGAGGAATGTCAGATATAAACTAGAGAGGAATGTCAGATATAAACTAGAAAGGAAAGTCAGAGATAAACTAGAGAGGATTGTCAGAGATAAACTAGAGAGGAATGTCAGAGATAAACTAGAGAGGAATGACAGAGATAAACTAGAGAGGAATGTCAGATATAAACTAGAGAGGAATGTCAGAGATAAACTTGAGAGGAATGTCAGATGTAAACTAGAGAGGAATGTCAGAGATAAACTAGAGAGGAATGTCAGATATAAACTAGAGAGGAATGTCAGATTTTAACTAGCGAGCAAAGTCAGAGATAAATTACATAGGAATGTCAGATATGAACTAGAGAGGAATGTCAGATATAAACTAGAGAGGAAAGTCAGATATAAACTAGAGAGGAACGTCTGAGATAAAGTAGATAGGAATGTCAGATATAAACTAGAGAGGAAAGTCAGATATAACCTAGAGAGGAAAGTCAGAGATAAAGTAGATAGGAAAGTGAGATCTCGACTAGAGAGGAAATTCAGACATAATCTAGAGAGGAATGTCAGAGAAAAAATAGAGAGGAATGTCAGATATAAACTAGAGAGGAATGTCAGAGATAAACTAGAGAGGAATGTCAGATATAAACTACAGAGGAATGTCAGAGATAAACTGGAGAGGAATGTCAGACATAAACTAGAGAGGAAAGTCAGATATAAACTAGAGAGGAATGTCAGATATAGACTAGAGAGGAAAGTCAGAGATAAAGTAGAGAGGAAGGTCAGAAATAAACTGGAGAGGAAACTCAGAGATAAACTAGAGAGGAATGTCAGATATAGACTAGAGAGGAAAGTCAGAGATAAAGTAGAGAGGAAAGTCAGAAATAAACTGGAGAGGAAAGTCAGAGATAAAGTAGATAGGAATGTCAGATATAAAATAGATAGGAAAGTCAGATATAAACTAGAGAGGAATGTCAGAGATAAACTGGAGAGGAATGTCAGACATAAACTAGAGAGGAATGTCAGAGATAAAATAGAGAGGAATGTCAGATATAAACTAGAGAGGAATGTTAGAGATAAACTAGAGAGGAATGTCAGATATAAACTGGAGAGGAATGTCAGAGATAAACTAGAGAGGAATGTCAGATATAAACTAGAGAGGAATGTCAGAGATAAACTAGAGAGGAATGTCAGATGTAAACTAGAGAGGACAGTCAGAGATAAACTAGAGAGGAAAGTCAGAGATAAACTAGAGAGGAAAGTCAGAAATAAACTACAGAGGAATGTCAGAGATAAACTAGACAGGAATGTCAGATATAAACTAGAGAGGAATGTCAGAGATAAACTAGAGAGGAATGTCAGATATAAACTAGAGAGGAATGTCAGAGATAAACTAGAGAGGAATTTCAGATATAAACTAGAGAGGAATGTCTGAGATAAACTAGAGAGGAATGTCAGATATAAGCAAGAGAGGAATGTCAGATATAAACTAGAGAGGAATGTCAGATATTAACTAGAGAGGAAAGTCAGATATAAACAAGAGAGGAATGTCAGATATAAACTAGAGAGGAATGTCAGAGATGAACTAGAGAGGAATGTCAGATATAAACTAGAGAGGAAAGTCAGATATAAACAAGAGAGGAATGTCAGATATAAACTAGAGAGGAATGTCAGAGATAAACTAGAGAGGAATGTCATATATAAACTAGAGAGGAATGTCAGATATAAACTAGAGTGGAATTTCAGTTATGAACTAGAGAGGAAAGTCAGATATAAACTAGAGAGGAATGTCAGAGATAAACTAGAGAGGTATGTCAGATATAAACTAGAGAGGAATGTCAGAGATTAACAAGAGAGGAATGTCAGATATAAACTAGAGAGGAAAGACAGATATAAACTAGAGAGGAAAGTCAGATATAAACTAGAGAGGAATGTCAGAGATAAACACCAGAGGAATGTCAGATATAAACTAGAGAGGAAAGTCAGATATAAACTAGAGAGGAATGTCAGATATAAACTACAGAGGAATGTCAGAGATAAACTAGCGAGGAATGTCAGATGTAAACTAGAGAGGAATGTCAGAGATAAACTAGAGAGGAATGTCAGAGATAAACTAGAGAGGAATGTCAGATATAAACTAGAGAGGAATGTCAGAGATAAACTAGAGAGGAATGTCAGAGATAAACTAGAGAGGAATGTCAGATGTAAACTAGAGAGGAATGTCAGAGAGAAACTAGAGAGGAATGTCAGATATAAACTAGAGAGGAATGTCAGATTTTAACTAGCGAGCAAAGTCAGAGATAAATTCTTAGGAATGTCAGATATGAACTAGAGAGGAATGTCAGATATAAACTAGAGAGGAAAGTCAGAGATAAACTAGAGAGGAAAGTCAGAGATAAACTAGATGGAAAGTCAGAAATAAACTAGAGAGGAATGTCAGAGATAAACTAGACAGGAATGTCAGATATAAACTAGAGAGGAATGTCAGAGATAAACTAGAGAGGAATGTCAGATATAAACTAGAGAGGAATGTCAGAGATAAACTAGAGAGGAATTTCAGATATAAACCAGACATGAATGTCAGATATAAACTAGAGAGGAATGTCAGAGATAAACTAGAGAGGAATGTCAGATATAAACTAGAGAGGAAAGTCAGATATAAACAAGAGAGGAATGTCAGATATAAACTAGAGAGGAATGTCAGAGATAAACTAGAGTGGAATGTCAGTTATGAACTAGAGAGCACAGTCAGATATAAACTAGAGAGGAATGTCAGAGATAAACTAGAGAGGAATGTCAGATATAAACTAGAGAGGAATGTCAGAGATTAACTAGAGAGGAATGTCAGATATAAACTAGAGAGGAAAGACAGATATAAACTAGAGAGGAAAGTCAGATATAAACTACAGAGGAATGTCAGATATAAACTAGAGAGGAATGTCAGATATAAACTAGAGAGGAAAGTCAGATATAAACTAGAGAGGAATGTCAGATATAAACTAGAGAGGAATGTAAGAGATAAACTAGCGAGGAATGTCAGATATAAACTAGAGAGGAATGTCAGAGATAAACAAGAGAGGAATGTCAGAGATAAACTAGAGAGGAATGTCAGAGATAAACAAGAGAGGAATGTCAGAGATTAACTAGAGAGGAATGTCAGATATAAACTAGAGAGGAATGTCAGAGATAATCTAGAGAGGAATGTCAGATATAAACTAGAGAGGATTGTCAGAGATAAACTAGAGAGGAATGTCAGATATAAACTAGAGAGGAAAGTCAGATATAAACTAGAGAGGAAAGTCAGATATAAACAAGAGAGGAATGTCAGAGATAAATTAGAGAGGAATGACAGATATAAACTAGAGAGGAATGTCAGAGGCAAACTAGAGAGGAATGTCAGATATAAACTAGAGAGGAATGTCAGAGATAAACTAGAGAGGAATGTCAGATGTAAACTAGAGAGGAATGTCAGAGATAAACTAGAGAGGAATGTGAGATATAAACTAGAGCGGAATGTGAGATATAAACTAGAGAGGAATGTCAGATATAATCTAGAGAGGAATGTCAGATATAAATTAGAGAGGAATGTCAGATATAAACTAGAGAGGAATGTCAGATATAAACCAGAGAGGAAGGTCAGATATAAACTATTGAGGAATGTCAGAGATAAACTAGAGAGGATTGTCAGAGATAAACGAGAGAAGAATGTCAGATATAAACTAGAGAGGAATGTCAGATATAAACTAGAAAGGAAAGTCAGAGATAAACTAGAGAGGATTGTCAGAGATAAACTAGAGAGGAATGTCAGAGATAAACTAGAGAGGAATGTCAGAGATAAACTAGAGAGGAATGTCAGATATAAACTAGAGAGGAATGTCAGAGATAAACTAGAGAGGAATGTCAGAGATAAACTGGAGAGGAAAGTCAGAGATAAACTAGAGAGGAAAGTCAGAGATAAACTAGAGAGGATTGTCAGATATAAACTAGAGAGGAATGTCAGAGATAAACTAGGGAGGAATGTCAGAGATAAAGTAGAGAGGAATGTCAGAGATAAACTAGAGAGGAATGTCAGAGATAGAATAGAGAGGAATGTCAGATATAAACTACAGAGGAATGTCAGGTATAAACTAGAGAGGAATGTCAGTTATTAACTAGAGAGGAATGTCAGATATAAACTAGGGAGGAATGTCAGATATAAACTAGAGAGGAATGTCAAATATAAACCAGAGAGGAATGTCAGATATTAACTAGAGAGGAATGTCAGATATAAACTAGAGACGAATGTCAAATATAAACTAGAGAGGAATGTCAGATATAAACTAGAGTGGAAATTCAGAGATAAACTAGAGAGGAATGTCGGAGATAAACTAGAGAGGAAAGTCAGAGATAAACTAGAGAGGAATGTCAGAGATAAACTAGAGAGGAATGTCAGAGATAATCTATAGAGGAAAGTCAGAGATAAACTCGAGAGGAATGTCAGAGATAAAATAGAGAGGAAAGTCAGAGATAAACTGGAGAGGAAAGTCAGAGATAAACTAGAGAGGAATGTCAGAGATAAACTAGAGAGGGAAGTCAGAGATAGATAAACTAGAGTGGAAAGTCCGAGATAAACTAGAGAGGAAAGTCAGAGATAAACTAGAGAGTAAAGTCAGAGATAAACTAGAGAGGAAAGTCAGAGATAAACTAGAGAGGAATGTCAGAGATAAACTAGAGAGGAAAGTCAGAGATAAACTACAGTGGAAAGTCAGAGATAAACTAGAGTGTAATGTCAGAGATAAACTAGAGAGGAAATTCATAGATAAACTGGAGAGGAAAGTCAGAGATAAACTAGAGAGGAAATTCAGAGATAAACTAGAGAGGAAAGTCAGAGATAAACTAGAGAGGAATGTCAGAGATAAACTAGAGGGGAAAGTCAGAGATAAACTAGAGAGGAATGTCAGATATAAACTAGCGAGGAATGTGAGATATAAACAAGAGAGGAAAGTCAGATATTAACTAGAGAGGAATGTCAGAGATAAACTAGAGAGGAATGTCACAGATAAACTAGAGAGGAATGTCAGAGATAAAGTAGAGAGGAAAGTCAGAGATAAACTAGAGAGGAATGTCAGATATAAACAAGCGTGGAATGTCAGATTTAAACTAGAGAGGAAAGTCAGATATAAACTAGAGAGGAAAGTCAGAGATAAACATAGAGAGGAAAGTCAGAGATAAACTAGAGTGGAAAGTGAGGGATAAACTAGAGGGGAAAGTGAGAGATAAACTAGAGAGGAAAGTCAGAGATAAACTAGAGAGGAAAGTCAGAGATAAACTAGAGAGGAAATTCAGAGATAAACTAGAGAGGAAAGTCAGAGATAAAATAGAGAAGAAACTCAGAGATAAACTCGAGTGGAAAGTCAGAGATAAACTAGAGATGAAAGTCGGAGATAAACTAGAGAGGAATGTCAGAGATAAACTAGAGAGGAAAGTAAGTGATAAACTAGAGAGGAAAGTCAGAGATAAACTAGAGAGGAAAGTCAGAGATAAACTAGAGAGGAAAGTCAGAGATAAACTAGAGAGGAAAGTCAGAGATAAACTATAGAGGAAAGTCAGAGATAAACTAGGGAGGAATTTCAGAGATAAACTAGGGAGGAAAGTCAGAGATAAACTAGAGAGGAAAGTCAAAGATAAACTAGAGAGGAAAGTCAGAGATAAAGCAGAGAGGAATGTCAGAGATAAACTAGAGAGGAAAGTCAGAGATAAACTAGAGAGAAATTTCGGAGATAAACTAGAGAGGAATGTCAGATATAAACTAGAGTGGAAATTCAGAGATAAACTAGAGAGGAATGTCGGAGATAAACTAGAGAGGAAAGTCAGAGATAAACTATAGAGGAATGTCAGAGATAAACTAGAGAGGGAAGTCAGAGATAAACTAGAGTGGAAAGTCCGAGATAAACTAGAGAGGAAAGTCAGAGATAAACTAGAGAGTAAAGTCAGAGATAAACTAGAGAGGAAAGTCAGAGATAAACTAGAGAGGAATGTCAGAGATAAACTAGAGAGGAAAGTCAGAGATAAACTACAGTGGAAAGTCAGAGATAAACTAGAGTGTAATGTCAGAGATAAACTAGAGAGGAAAGTCATAGATAAACTGGAGAGGAAAGTCAGAGATAAACTAGAGAGGAAATTCAGAGATAAACTAGAGAGGAAAGTCAGAGATAAACTAGAGAGGAATGTCAGAGATAAACTAGAGAGGAAAGTCAGAGATAAACTAGAGAGGAATGTCAGATATAAACTAGCGAGGAATGTGAGATATAAACTTGAGAGGAAAGTCAGATATTAACTAGAGAGGAATGTCAGAGATAAACTAGAGAGGAATGTCACAGATAAACTAGAGAGGAATGTCAGAGATAAACTAGAGAGGAAAGTCAGAGATAAACTACAGTGGAAAGTCAGAGATAAACTAGAGTGTAATGTCAGAGATAAACTAGAGAGGAAAGTCATAGATAAACTGGAGAGGAAAGTCAGAGATAAACTAGAGAGGAATGTCAGAGATAAACTAGAGAGGAATGTCAGAGATAATCTATAGAGGAAAGTCAGAGATAAACTCGAGAGGAATGTCAGAGATAATCTATAGAGGAAAGTCAGAGATAAACTCGAGAGGAATGTCAGAGATAAAATAGAGAGGAAAGTCAGAGATAAACTGGAGAGGAAAGTCAGAGATAAACTAGAGAGGAATGTCAGAGATAAACTAGAGAGGGAAGTCAGAGATAGATAAACTAGAGTGGAAAGTCCGAGATAAACTAGAGAGGAAAGTCAGAGATAAACTAGAGAGTAAAGTCAGAGATAAACTAGAGAGGAAAGTCAGAGATAAACTAGAGAGGAATGTCAGAGATAAACTAGAGAGGAAAGTCAGAGATAAACTACAGTGGAAAGTCAGAGATAAACTAGAGTGTAATGTCAGAGATAAACTAGAGAGGAAATTCATAGATAAACTGGAGAGGAAAGTCAGAGATAAACTAGAGAGGAAATTCAGAGATAAACTAGAGAGGAAAGTCAGAGATAAACTAGAGAGGAATGTCAGAGATAAACTAGAGGGGAAAGTCAGAGATAAACTAGAGAGGAATGTCAGATATAAACTAGCGAGGAATGTGAGATATAAACAAGAGAGGAAAGTCAGATATTAACTAGAGAGGAATGTCAGAGATAAACTAGAGAGGAATGTCACAGATAAACTAGAGAGGAATGTCAGAGATAAAGTAGAGAGGAAAGTCAGAGATAAACTAGAGAGGAATGTCAGATATAAACAAGCGTGGAATGTCAGATTTAAACTAGAGAGGAAAGTCAGATATAAACTAGAGAGGAAAGTCAGAGATAAACATAGAGAGGAAAGTCAGAGATAAACTAGAGTGGAAAGTGAGGGATAAACTAGAGGGGAAAGTGAGAGATAAACTAGAGAGGAAAGTCAGAGATAAACTAGAGAGGAAAGTCAGAGATAAACTAGAGAGGAAATTCAGAGATAAACTAGAGAGGAAAGTCAGAGATAAAATAGAGAAGAAACTCAGAGATAAACTCGAGTGGAAAGTCAGAGATAAACTAGAGATGAAAGTCGGAGATAAACTAGAGAGGAATGTCAGAGATAAACTAGAGAGGAAAGTAAGTGATAAACTAGAGAGGAAAGTCAGAGATAAACTAGAGAGGAAAGTCAGAGATAAACTAGAGAGGAAAGTCAGAGATAAACTAGAGAGGAAAGTCAGAGATAAACTATAGAGGAAAGTCAGAGATAAACTAGGGAGGAATTTCAGAGATAAACTAGGGAGGAAAGTCAGAGATAAACTAGAGAGGAAAGTCAAAGATAAACTAGAGAGGAAAGTCAGAGATAAAGCAGAGAGGAATGTCAGAGATAAACTAGAGAGGAAAGTCAGAGATAAACTAGAGAGAAATTTCGGAGATAAACTAGAGAGGAATGTCAGATATAAACTAGAGTGGAAATTCAGAGATAAACTAGAGAGGAATGTCGGAGATAAACTAGAGAGGAAAGTCAGAGATAAACTATAGAGGAATGTCAGAGATAAACTAGAGAGGGAAGTCAGAGATAAACTAGAGTGGAAAGTCCGAGATAAACTAGAGAGGAAAGTCAGAGATAAACTAGAGAGTAAAGTCAGAGATAAACTAGAGAGGAAAGTCAGAGATAAACTAGAGAGGAATGTCAGAGATAAACTAGAGAGGAAAGTCAGAGATAAACTACAGTGGAAAGTCAGAGATAAACTAGAGTGTAATGTCAGAGATAAACTAGAGAGGAAAGTCATAGATAAACTGGAGAGGAAAGTCAGAGATAAACTAGAGAGGAAATTCAGAGATAAACTAGAGAGGAAAGTCAGAGATAAACTAGAGAGGAATGTCAGAGATAAACTAGAGAGGAAAGTCAGAGATAAACTAGAGAGGAATGTCAGATATAAACTAGCGAGGAATGTGAGATATAAACTTGAGAGGAAAGTCAGATATTAACTAGAGAGGAATGTCAGAGATAAACTAGAGAGGAATGTCACAGATAAACTAGAGAAGAATGTCAGAGATAAACTAGAGAGGAAAGTCAGAGATAAACTACAGTGGAAAGTCAGAGATAAACTAGAGTGTAATGTCAGAGATAAACTAGAGAGGAAAGTCATAGATAAACTGGAGAGGAAAGTCAGAGATAAACTAGAGAGGAATGTCAGAGATAAACTAGAGAGGAATGTCAGATATAAACTAGCGAGGAATGTGAGATATAAACTAGAGAGGAAAGTCAGATATTAACTAGAGAGGAATGTCAGAGAAAAACTAGAGAGGAATGTCAGATATAAATTAGAGAGGAATGTCAGAGATAAACTAGAGAGGAATGTCAGAGATAAACTAGAGAGGGAAGTCAGAGATAAACTACAGTGGAAAGTCAGAGATAAAATAGAGAGGAATGTCAGAGATAAACTAGAGAGGAAAGTCAGTGATAAACTGGAGTGTAAAGTCAGAGATAAACTAGAGAGGAAAGTCAGAGATAAACTCGAGAGGAAAGTCATAGATAAACTAGAGAGGAACGTCAGAGATAAACTAGAGTGGAAAGTCAGACATAAACTAGAGAGGAAAGTCAGAGATAAACTTGAGAGGAATGTCAGAGATAAACTAGAGAGGAATGTCAGAGATAAACTAGAGAGGAAAGTCAGAGATAAACTAGAGAGGAATGTTAGAGATAAACTAGAGAGGAAAGTCAGAGATAAACTAGAGAGGAAAGTCAGAGATAAACTAGAGAGGAACTTCAGTGATAAAATAGAGAGGAAAGTCAGATATAAACTAGAGAGGAATGTTAGAGATAAACTACAGAGGAATGTCAGAGATAAACTAGAGAGGAATGTCAGAGATAAAATAGAGAGGAATGTCAGATATTAACTAGAGAGGAATGTCAGATAAAAACTAGAGAGGAATGTCAGATATAAACTAGAGAGGAATGTCAGGTATAAACTAGAGAGGAATGTCAGATATTAACTAGAGAGGAATGTCAGATATAAACTAGAGAGTAATGTCAGATATAAACTAGAGAGGAATGTCAGAGATAAACTAGAGAGGAATGTCAGATATAAACTAGAGAGGAATGTCAGAGATAAACTAGAGAGGAATGTCAGAGATAAAATAGAGAGGAATGTCAGATATAAACTTGAGAGGAATGTCAGGTATAAACTAGAGAGGAATGTCAGATATTAACTGGAGAGGAATGTCAGATATAAACTAGAGAGGAATGTCAGATATAAACTAGAGAGGAATGTCAAATATAAACTAGAGAGGAATGTCAGATACAAACTAGAGAGGAATGTCAGAGATAGAATAGAGAGGAATGTCAGATATAAACTACAGAGGAATGTCAGGTATAAACTAGAGAGGAATGTCAGATATTAACTAGAGAGGAATGTCAGATATAAACTAGAGAGGAATGTCAGATATAAACTAGAGAGGAATGTCAAATATAAACTAGAGAGGAATGTCAGATATTAACTAGAGAGGAATGTCAGATATAAACTAGAGACGAATGTCAAATATAAACTAGAGAGGAATGTCAGATATAAACTAGAGTGGAAATTCAGAGATAAACCAGAGAGGAATGTCGGAGATAAACTAGAGAGGAAAGTCAGAGATAAACTAGAGAGGAATGTCAGAGATAAACTAGAGAGGAATGTCAGAGTTAATCTATAGAGGAAAGTCAGAGATAAACTCGAGAGGAATGTCAGAGATAAAATAGAGAGGAAAGTCAGAGATAAACTGGAGAGGAAAGTCAGAGATAAACTAGAGAGGAATGTCAGAGATAAACTAGAGAGGGAAGTCAGAGATAGATAAACTAGAGTGGAAAGTCCGAGATAAACTACAGAGGAAAGTCAGAGATAAACTAGAGAGTAAAGTCAGAGATAAACTAGAGAGGAAAGTCAGAGATAAACTAGAGAGGAATGTCAGAGATAAACTAGAGAGGAAAGTCAGAGATAAACTACAGTGGAAAGTCAGAGATAAACTAGAGTGTAATGTCAGAGATAAACTAGAGAGGAAAGTCATAGATAAACTGGAGAGGAAAGTCAGAGATAAACTAGAGAGGAAATTCAGAGATAAACTAGAGAGGAAAGTCAGAGATAAACTAGAGAGGAATGTCAGAGATAAACTAGAGAGGAAAGTCAGAGATAAACTAGAGAGGAATGTCAGATATAAACTAGCGAGGAATGTGAGATATAAACTAGAGAGGAAAGTCAGATATTAACTAGAGAGGAATGTCAGAGATAAACTAGAGAGGAATGTCACAGATAAACTAGAGAGGAATGTCAGAGATAAAGTAGAGAGGAAAGTCAGAGATAAACTAGAGAGGAATGTCAGATATAAACTAGCGTGGAATGTCAGATTTAAACTAGAGAGGAAAGTCAGATATAAACTAGAGAGGAAAGTCAGAGATAAACATAGAGAGGAAAGTCAGAGATAAACTAGAGTGGAAAGTGAGGGATAAACTAGAGAGGAAAGTGAGAGATAAACTAGAGAGGAAAGTCAGAGATAAAATAGAGAGGAAAGTCAGAGATTAACTAGAGAGGAAAGTCAGAGATAAACTAGAGAGGAAAGTCAGAGATAAAATAGAGAAGAAACTCAGAGATAAACTCGAGTGGAAAGTCAGAGATAAACTAGAGAGGAATGTCAGAGATAAACTAGAGAGGAAAGTAAGTGATAAACTAGAGAGGAAAGTCAGAGATAAACTAGAGAGGAAAGTCAGAGATAAACTAGAGAGGAAAGTCAGAGATAAACTAGAGAGGAAAGTCAGAGATAAACTAGAGAGGAAAGTCAGAGATAAACTAGGGAGGAATTTCAGAGATAAACTAGAGAGGAAAGTCAGAGATAAACTAGAGAGGAAAGTCAAAGATAAACTAGAGAGGAAAGTCAGAGATAAAGCAGAGAGGAATGTCAGAGATAAACTAGAGAGGAAAGTCAGAGATAAACTAGAGAGAAATTTCGGAGATAAACTAGAGAGGAATGTCAGATATAAACTAGAGTGGAAATTCAGAGATAAACTAGAGAGGAATGTCGGAGATAAACTAGAGAGGAAAGTCAGAGATAAACGAGAGAGTAATGTCAGAGATAAACTAGAGAGGAATGTCAGAGATAATCTATAGAGGAAAGTCAGAGATAAACTAGAGAGGAATGTCAGAGATAAACTAGAGAGGAAAGTCAGAGATAAACTGGAGAGGAAAGTCAGAGATAAACTAGAGAGGAATGTCAGAGATAAACTAGAGAGGGAAGTCAGAGATAAACTAGAGTGGAAAGTCCGAGATAAACTAGAGAGGAAAGTCAGAGATAAACTAGAGAGTAAAGTCAGAGATAAACTAGAGAAGAAAGTCAGAGATAAACTAGAGAGGAATGTCAGAGATAAACTAGAGAGGAAAGTCAGAGATAAACTAAAGTGGAAAGTCAGAGATTATCTGGAGAGGAATGTCAGAGATAAACTAGAGAGGAATGTCAGAGATTAACTAGAGAGGAAAGTCAGAGATAAACTGGAGGGATTAGTCAGAGATAATCTAGAAAGGAAAGTCAGAGATAAACTAGAGAGGAAAGTCAGAGATAAACTAGAGAGGAATGTCAGTTATAAACTCATGAGGAAAGTCAGAGATAAACTAGAGAGGAAAGTCAGATATAAACTAGAGAGGAAAGTCAGAGATAAACTAGAGAGGAATGTCAGAGATAAACTAGAGAGGAATGTCAGATATAAACTAGAGAGGAATGTCAGAGATAAACTAGAGAGGAATGTCAGAGATAAACTAGAGAGGAATGTCAGATATAAACTAGAGAGTAAATTCAGAGATAAACTAGAGAGGAATGTCAGATATAAACAAGAGAGGAATGTCAGAGATAAACTAGACAGGAATGTCAGATATAAACTCGAGAGGAATGTCAGAGATAAACTAGAGAGGATTGTCATATATAAACTCGAGAGGAATGTCAGAGATAAACTAGAGAGGAATGTCAGATATAAACTCGAGAGCAATATCAGAGATAAACTAGAGAGGAATGTCAGATATAAACTCGAGAGGAATGTCAGAGATAAACTAGAGAGGAAAGTCAGAGATAAAATAGAGAGGAATGTCAGAGATAAACTAGAGAGGAAAGTCAGATATAAACTCGAGTGGAATATCACAGATACACTAGAGAGGAATGTCAGATATAAACTAGATAGGAATGTCAGAGATAAACTAGAGAGGAAAGTCAGAGATAAACTAGAGAGGAAAGTCAGAGATAAACTAGAGAGGAAAGTCAGAGATAAACTAGAGAGGAACTTCAGAGATAAACTAGAGAGGAAAGTCGGAGATAAACTGGCGAGGAATGTCAGAGATAAACTAGAGAGGAAAGTCAGAGATAAACTGGAGAGGAATGTCAGAGATAAACTAGAGAGGAATGTCAGAGATAAACTAGAGAGGAATGTCAGAGATAAACTAGAGAGGAAAGTCAGAGATAAACTAGAGAGGAAAGTCAGAGATAAACTAGAAAGGAATTTCAGAAATAAACTAGAGAGGAAAGTCAGAGATAAACTAGAGAGGATTGTCAGAGATGAACTAGAGAGGAAAGTCAGAGATAAACTAGAGAGGAATGTCAGAGATAAACTAGAGAGGAAAGTCAGAGATAAACTAGAGAGGAAAGTCAGAGATGAACTAGAGAGGAAAGTCAGAGATAAACTAGAGAGGAACTTCATAGATAAACTAGAGAGGAAAGTCAGAGATAAACTAGAGAGGAATGTGAGATATAAACTAGAGAGGAATGTCCGAGATAAACAAGAGAGGAATGTCAGAGATAAAATAGAGAGGAATGTCAGACATAAACTAGAGAGGAATGTCAGAGATAAACTAGAGAGGAATGTCAGATATAAACCAGAGAGGAATGTCAGATATAAACTAGAGAGGAAATGCAGAGATAAACTAGAGAGGCATGTCAGAGATAAACTAGAGAGGAAAGTTAGAGATAAACTAGGGAGGAATGTCAGAGATAAACTAGAGTGGAAAGTCAGAGATAAACTAGAGAGGAATGTCAGAGATAAACTTGAGAGGAATGTCAGAGATAACCTAGAGAGGAAAGTCAGAGATAAACTAGAGAGGAATGTCAGAGATAAACTAGAGAGGAAGGTTAGAGATAATCTAGAGAGGAAAGTCAGAGATAAACTAGAGAGGAAATTCAGAGATAAACTAGAGTGGAAAGTCAGAGATAAACTAGAGAGGAAATTCAGAGATAAACTAGAGAGGAAAGTCAGAGATAAACTGGGGAGGAATGTCAGAGATAAACTACAGAGGAAAGTTAGAGATAATCTAGAGAGGAAAGTCAGAGATAAACTAGAGAGGAAAGTCAGAGATAAACTAGAGAGGAAAGTCAGAGATATTCCACAGAGGAAAGTCAGAGATAAACTAGAGAGGAAAGTCAGAGATAAATAAGAGAGGAATGTCAGAGATAATCTAGAGAGGAAAGACAGAGATAAACTACAGAGGAAAGTCAGAGATCAATTAGAGAGGAAAGTCAGATATAAACTAGAGAGGAATGTCAGAGATAAACTAGAGAGGAAAGTCAGAGATAAACTGGAGAGGAATGTCAGAGATAAACTAGAGAGGAAAGTCAGAGATTAACTAGAGAGGAAAGTCAGAGATAAACTAGAGGGATAAGTCAGAGATAATCTAGAAAGGAAAGTCAGAGATAAACTAGAGAGGAAAGTCAGAGATAAACTAGAGAGGAATGTCAGTTATAAACTCGAGAGGAAAGTCAGAGATAAACTAGAGAGGAAAGTCAGATATAAACTAGAGAGGAAAGTCAGAGATAAACTAGAGAGGAATGTCAGAGATAAACTAGAGAGGAATGTCAGATATAAACTAGAGAGGAATGTCAGAGATAAACTAGAGAGGAATGTCAGAGATAAACTAGAGAGGAATGTCAGATATAAACTAGAGAGTAAATTCAGAGATAAACTAGAGAGGAATGTCACATATAAACAAGAGAGGAATGTCAGAGATAAACTAGAGAGGAATGTCAGATATAAACTCGAGAGGAATGTCAGAGATAAACGAGAGGGGATTGTCAGATATAAACTCGAGAGGAATGTCAGAGATAAACTAGAGAGGAATGTCAGATATAAACTCGAGAGGAATGTCAGAGATAAACTAGAGTGGAATGTCAGATATAAACTCGAGAGGAATGTCAGAGATAAACTAGAGAGGAAAGTCAGAGATAAACTAGAGAGGAATGTCAGAAATAAACTAGAGAGGAAAGTCAGATATAAACTCGAGAGGAATGTCACAGATAAACTAGAGAGGAATGTCACATATAAACTAGAGAGGAATGTCAGAGATAAACTAGAGAGGAAAGTCAGAGATAAACTAGAGAGGAATGTCAGAGATAAACTAGAGAGGAATGTCAGATAAAAATTAGTGAGGAATGTCAGAGATAAACTAGAGAGGAATTTCAAAGATAAACTAGAGATGAATGTCAGATACAAACTAGAGAGGAATGTCAGAGATAAACTAGAGAGGAATGTCAGAGATAAACTAGAGAGGAATGTCAGAGATAAACTAGAGAGGAATGTCAGATATAAACTAGAGAGGAATGTCAGAGATAAACGAGAGTGGAATGTCAGATATAAACAAGAGAGGAATGTCAGAGATAAACTAGAGAGGAATGTCAGATATAAAGTAGAGAGGAATGTCAGATATAAACTAGAGAGGAATGTCAGAGATAAACTAGAGAGGAATGTCAGATATAAACTAGAGAGGAATGTCAGAGATAAACTAGAGAGGAAAGTCAGAGATTAACTAGAGAGGAAAGTCAGAGATAAACTAGAGGGATAAGTCAGAGATAACCTCGAGAGGAAAGTCAGAGATAAACTAGAGAGGAAAGTCAGAGATAAACTAGAGAGGAATGTCAGAGATAAACTAGAGAGGAATGTCAGAGATAAGCTAGAGAGGAATGTCAGATATAAACTAGAGAGGAATGTCAGAGATAAACTAGAGAGGAATGTCAGAGATAAACTAGAGAGGAATGTCAGATATAAACTAGAGAGTAAATTCAGAGATAAACTAGAGAGGAATGTCAGATATAAACAAGAGAGGAATGTCAGAGATAAACTAGAGAGGAATGTCAGATATAAACTCGAGAGGAATGTCAGAGATAAACTGGAGAGTAATGTCAGATATAAACTCGAGAGGAATGTCAGAGATAAACTAGAGAGGAAAGTCAGAGATAAACTAGAGATGAATGTCAGAGATAAACTAGAGAGGAAAGTCAGATATAAACTAGAGAGGAATGTCACAGATAAACTAGAGAGGAATGTCAGATATAAACTCGAGAGGAATGTCAGAGATAAACTAGAGAGGAATGTCAGATATAAACTAGAGAGGAATGTCAGAGATAAACTAGAGAGGAATGTCAGAGATAAACTAGAGAGGAATGTCAGAGATAAACTAGAGAGGAATGTCAGATATAAACTAGAGAGGAATGTCAGAGATAAACTAGAGAGGAATGTCAGAGATAAACTAGAGAGGAATGTCAGATACAAACTAGAGAGGAATGTCAGAGATAAACTAGAGAGGAATGTCAGAGATAAACTAGAGAGGAATGTCAGATATAAACTAGGGAGGAATGACAGAGATAAACTACAGAGGAAAGTTAGAGATAATCTAGAGAGGAAAGTCAGAGATAAACTAGAGAGGAAAGTCAGAGATAAACTAGAGAGGAAAGTCAGAGATAAACCACAGAGGAAAGTCAGAGATAAACTAGAGAGGAAAGTCAGAGATAAATAAGAGAGGAATGTCAGAGATAATCTAGAGAGGAATGTCAGAGATAATCTAGAGAGGAATGTCAGATAAAAATTAGAGAGGAATGTCAGAGATAAACTAGTGAGGAATTTCAAAGATAAACTAGAGATGAATGTCAGATACAAACTAGAGAGGAATGTCAGAGATAAACTAGAGAGGAATGTCAGAGATAAACTAGAGAGGAATGTCAGAGATAAACTAGAGAGGAATGTCAGATATAAACTAGAGAGGAATGTCAGAGATAAACTAGAGTGGAATGTCAGATATAAACAAGAGAGGAATGTCAGAGATAAACTAGAGAGGAATGTCAGATATAAAGTAGAGAGGAATGTCAGATATAAACTAGAGAGGAATGTCAGAGATAAACTAGAGAGGAATGTCAGATATAAACTAGAGAGGAATGTCAGAGATAAACTAGAGAGGAAAGTCAGAGATTAACTAGAGAGGAAAGTCAGAGATAAACTAGAGGGATAAGTCAGAGATAACCTCGAGAAGAAAGTCAGAGATAAACTAGAGAGGAAAGTCAGAGATAAACTAGAGAGGAATGTCAGAGATAAACTAGAGAGGAATGTCAGAGATAAACTAGAGAGGAATGTCAGATATTATCTAGAGAGGAATGTCAGAGATAAACTAGAGAGGAATGTCACAGATAAACTAGAGAGGAATGTCAGATATAAACTAGAGGGTAAATTCAGAGATAAACTAGAGAGGAATGTCAGATATAAACAAGAGAGGAATGTCAGAGATAAACTAGAGAGGAATGTCAGATATAAACTCGAGAGGAATGTCAGAGATAAACTGGAGAGTAATGTCAGATATAAACTCGAGAGGAATGTCAGAGATAAACTAGAGAGGAAAGTCAGAGATAAACTAGAGATGAATGTCAGAGATAAACTAGAGAGGAAAGTCAGATATAAACTAGAGAGGAATGTCACAGATAAACTAGAGAGGAATGTCAGATATAAACTCGAGAGGAATGTCAGAGATAAACTAGAGAGGAATGTCAGATATAAACTAGAGAGGAATGTCAGAGATAAACTAGAGAGGAATGTCAGAGATAAACTAGAGAGGAATGTCAGAGATAAACTAGAGAGGAATGTCAGATATAAACTAGAGAGGAATGTCAGAGATAAACTAGAGAGGAATGTCAGAGATAAACTAGAGAGGAATGTCAGATACAAACTAGAGAGGAATGTCAGAGATAAACTAGAGAGGAATGTCAGAGATAAACTAGAGAGGAATGTCAGATATAAACTAGGGAGGAATGTCAGAGATAAACTACAGAGGAAAGTTAGAGATAATCTAGAGAGGAAAGTCAGAGATAAACTAGTGAAGAAAGTCAGAGATAAACTAGAGAGGAAAGTCAGAGATAAACCACAGAGGAAAGTCAGAGATAAACAAGAGAGGAAAGTCAGAGATAAATAAGAGAGGAATGTCAGAGATAATCTAGAGAGGAAAGACAGAGATAAACTACAGAGGAAAGTCAGAGATCAATTAGAGAGGAAAGTCAGATATAAACTAGAGAGGAATGTGAGAGATAAACTAGAGAGGAAAGTCAGAGATAAACTGGAGAGGAATGTCAGAGATAAACTAGAGAGGAAAGTCAGAGATTAACTAGAGAGGAAAGTCAGAGATAAACTAGAGGGATAAGTCAGAGATAATCTAGAAAGGAAAGTTTGAGATAAACTAGAGAGGAAAGTCAGAGATAAACTAGAGAGGAATGTCAGTTATAAACTCGAGAGGAAAGTCAGAGATAAACTAGAGAGGAAAGTCAGATATAAACTAGAGAGGAAAGTCAGAGATAAACTAGAGAGGAATGTCAGAGATAAACTAGAGAGGAATGTCAGATATAAACTAGAGAGGAATGTCAGAGATAAACTAGAGAGGAATGTCAGAGATAAACTAGAGAGGAATGTCAGATATAAACTAGAGAGGAATGTCAGAGATAAACGAGAGTGGAATGTCAGATATAAACAAGAGAGGAATGTCAGAGATAAACTAGAGAGGAATGTCAGATATAAAGTAGAGAGGAATGTCAGATATAAACTAGAGAGGAATGTCAGAGATAAACTAGAGAGGAATGTCAGATATAAACTAGAGAGGAATGTCAGAGATAAACTAGAGAGGAAAGTCAGAGATTAACTAGAGAGGAAAGTCAGAGATAAACTAGAGGGATAAGTCAGAGATAACCTCGAGAGGAAAGTCAGAGATAAACTAGAGAGGAAAGTCAGAGATAAACTAGAGAGGAATGTCAGAGATAAACTAGAGAGGAATGTCAGAGATAAGCTAGAGAGGAATGTCAGATATAAACTAGAGAGGAATGTCAGAGATAAACTAGAGAGGAATGTCAGAGATAAACTAGAGAGGAATGTCAGATATAAACTAGAGAGTAAATTCAGAGATAAACTAGAGAGGAATGTCAGATATAAACAAGAGAGGAATGTCAGAGATAAACTAGAGAGGAATGTCAGATATAAACTCGAGAGGAATGTCAGAGATAAACTGGAGAGTAATGTCAGATATAAACTCGAGAGGAATGTCAGAGATAAACTAGAGAGGAAAGTCAGAGATAAACTAGAGATGAATGTCAGAGATAAACTAGAGAGGAAAGTCAGATATAAACTAGAGAGGAATGTCACAGATAAACTAGAGAGGAATGTCAGATATAAACTCGAGAGGAATGTCAGAGATAAACTAGAGAGGAATGTCAGATATAAACTAGAGAGGAATGTCAGAGATAAACTAGAGAGGAATGTCAGAGATAAACTAGAGAGGAATGTCAGAGATAAACTAGAGAGGAATGTCAGATATAAACTAGAGAGGAATGTCAGAGATAAACTAGAGAGGAATGTCAGAGATAAACTAGAGAGGAATGTCAGATACAAACTAGAGAGGAATGTCAGAGATAAACTAGAGAGGAATGTCAGAGATAAACTAGAGAGGAATGTCAGATATAAACTAGGGAGGAATGACAGAGATAAACTACAGAGGAAAGTTAGAGATAATCTAGAGAGGAAAGTCAGAGATAAACTAGAGAGGAAAGTCAGAGATAAACTAGAGAGGAAAGTCAGAGATAAACCACAGAGGAAAGTCAGAGATAAACTAGAGAGGAAAGTCAGAGATAAATAAGAGAGGAATGTCAGAGATAATCTAGAGAGGAATGTCAGAGATAATCTAGAGAGGAATGTCAGATAAAAATTAGAGAGGAATGTCAGAGATAAACTAGTGAGGAATTTCAAAGATAAACTAGAGATGAATGTCAGATACAAACTAGAGAGGAATGTCAGAGATAAACTAGAGAGGAATGTCAGAGATAAACTAGAGAGGAATGTCAGAGATAAACTAGAGAGGAATGTCAGATATAAACTAGAGAGGAATGTCAGAGATAAACTAGAGTGGAATGTCAGATATAAACAAGAGAGGAATGTCAGAGATAAACTAGAGAGGAATGTCAGATATAAAGTAGAGAGGAATGTCAGATATAAACTAGAGAGGAATGTCAGAGATAAACTAGAGAGGAATGTCAGATATAAACTAGAGAGGAATGTCAGAGATAAACTAGAGAGGAAAGTCAGAGATTAACTAGAGAGGAAAGTCAGAGATAAACTAGAGGGATAAGTCAGAGATAACCTCGAGAAGAAAGTCAGAGATAAACTAGAGAGGAAAGTCAGAGATAAACTAGAGAGGAATGTCAGAGATAAACTAGAGAGGAATGTCAGAGATAAACTAGAGAGGAATGTCAGATATTATCTAGAGAGGAATGTCAGAGATAAACTAGAGAGGAATGTCACAGATAAACTAGAGAGGAATGTCAGATATAAACTAGAGGGTAAATTCAGAGATAAACTAGAGAGGAATGTCAGATATAAACAAGAGAGGAATGTCAGAGATAAACTAGAGAGGAATGTCAGATATAAACTCGAGAGGAATGTCAGAGATAAACTGGAGAGTAATGTCAGATATAAACTCGAGAGGAATGTCAGAGATAAACTAGAGAGGAAAGTCAGAGATAAACTAGAGATGAATGTCAGAGATAAACTAGAGAGGAAAGTCAGATATAAACTAGAGAGGAATGTCACAGATAAACTAGAGAGGAATGTCAGATATAAACTCGAGAGGAATGTCAGAGATAAACTAGAGAGGAATGTCAGATATAAACTAGAGAGGAATGTCAGAGATAAACTAGAGAGGAATGTCAGAGATAAACTAGAGAGGAATGTCAGAGATAAACTAGAGAGGAATGTCAGATATAAACTAGAGAGGAATGTCAGAGATAAACTAGAGAGGAATGTCAGAGATAAACTAGAGAGGAATGTCAGATACAAACTAGAGAGGAATGTCAGAGATAAACTAGAGAGGAATGTCAGAGATAAACTAGAGAGGAATGTCAGATATAAACTAGGGAGGAATGTCAGAGATAAACTACAGAGGAAAGTTAGAGATAATCTAGAGAGGAAAGTCAGAGATAAACTAGTGAAGAAAGTCAGAGATAAACTAGAGAGGAAAGTCAGAGATAAACCACAGAGGAAAGTCAGAGATAAACAAGAGAGGAAAGTCAGAGATAAATAAGAGAGGAATGTCAGAGATAATCTAGAGAGGAAAGACAGAGATAAACTACAGAGGAAAGTCAGAGATCAATTAGAGAGGAAAGTCAGATATAAACTAGAGAGGAATGTGAGAGATAAACTAGAGAGGAAAGTCAGAGATAAACTGGAGAGGAATGTCAGAGATAAACTAGAGAGGAAAGTCAGAGATTAACTAGAGAGGAAAGTCAGAGATAAACTAGAGGGATAAGTCAGAGATAATCTAGAAAGGAAAGTTTGAGATAAACTAGAGAGGAAAGTCAGAGATAAACTAGAGAGGAATGTCAGTTATAAACTCGAGAGGAAAGTCAGAGATAAACTAGAGAGGAAAGTCAGATATAAACTAGAGAGGAAAGTCAGAGATAAACTAGAGAGGAATGTCAGAGATAAACTAGAGAGGAATGTCAGATATAAACTAGAGAGGAATGTCAGAGATAAACTAGAGAGGAATGTCAGAGATAAACTAGAGAGGAATGTCAGATATAAACTAGAGAGTAAATTCAGAGATAAACTGGAGAGGAATGTCAGATATAGACAAGAGAGGAATGTCTGAGATAAACTAGAGAGGAAAGTCAGAGATTAACTAGAGAGGAAAGTCAGAGATAAACTAGAGGGATAAGTCAGAGATAACCTCGAGAGGAAAGTCAGAGATAAACTAGAGAGGAAAGTCAGAGATAAACCAGAGAGGAATGTCAGTTATAAACTCGAGAGGAAAGTCAGAGATAAACTAGAGAGGAAAGTCAGATATAAACTAGAGAGGAAAGTCAGAGATAAACTAGAGAGGAATGTCAGAGATAAACTAGAGAGGAATGTCAGATATAAACTAGAGAGGAATGTCAGAGATAAACTAGAGAGGAATGTCAGAGATAAACTAGAGAGGAATGTCAGATATAAACTAGAGAGTAAATTCAGAGATAAACTAGAGAGGAATGTCAATTATAAACAAGAGAGGAATGTCAGAGATAAACTAGAGAGGAATGTCAGATATAAACTCGAGAGGAATGTCAGAGATAAACTGGAGAGTAATGTCAGATATAAACTCGAGAGGAATGTCAGAGATAAACTAGAGAGGAAAGTCAGAGATAAACTAGAGATGAATGTCAGAGATAAACTAGAGAGGAAAGTCAGATATAAACTAGAGAGGAATGTCACAGATAAACTAGAGAGGAATGTCAGATATAAACTCGAGAGGAATGTCAGAGATAAACTAGAGAGGAATGTCAGATATAAACTAGAGAGGAATGTCAGAGATAAACTAGAGATGAATGTCAGATACAAACTAGAGAGGAAAGTCAGAGAAAAACTAGAGAGGAATGTCAGAGATAAACTAGAGAGGAATGTCAGAGATAAACTAGAGAGGAATGTCAGAGATAAACTAGAGAGGAATGTCAGATATAAACTAGAGAGGAATGTCAGATATAAACTAGAGAGGAATGTCAGATGTCAATTAGAGAGGAATGTCAGATATAAACTAGAGAGGAATGTCAGATATAAACTAGAGAGGAATGTCAGAGATAAACTAGAGTGGAATGTCAGATATAAACTAGAGAGGAATGTCAGATATAAACTAGAGAGGAATGTCAGAGATAAACTTGAGAGGAATGTCAGATATAAACTCGAGAGGAATGTCAGAGATAAACTAGAGTGGAATGTCAGATATCAACTAAAGACGAATGTCTGACATAAACTAGAGAGGAATGTCAGAGATAAACTAGAGACGAATGTCAGACATAAACTAGAGAGGAATGTCTGAGATAAACTAGAGACGAATGTCTGAGATAAACTAGACAGTAAAGTCAGAGAAAAACTAGAGAGGAATGTCAGATATAAACTAGAGAGGAAAGTCAGAGAAAAACTAGAGAGGAATGTCAGAGATAAACTAGAGAGGAAAGTCAGAGAAAAACTAGAGAGGAATGTCAGAGATAAACTAGAGAGGAATGTCAGAGATAAACTAGAGAGGAATGTCAGAGATAAACTAGAGAGGAATGTCAGATATAAACTAGAGAGGATTGTCAGATATAAACTAGAGAGGAATGTCAGAGATAAACAAGAGAGGAATGTCAGAGAAAAACTAGAGAGGAATGTCAGAGATAAACTAGAGAGGAAAGTCAGAGATAAACTAGAGAGTAAAGTCAGAGATAAACTAGAGAGGAATGTCAGAGATAAACTAGAGAGGAATGTCAGATATAAACTAGAGAGGAATGTCAGATATAAACTAGAGATGAATGTCAGATATAAACTAGAGAGGAATGTCAGATATAAACTAGAGAGGATTGTCAGATATAAACTAGAGAGGAATGTCAGAGATAAACAAGAGAAGAATGTCAGAGAAAAACTAGAGAGGAATGTCAGAGATAAACTAGAGAGGAAAGTCAGAGATAAACTAGAGAGTAAAGTCAGAGATAAACTAGAGAGGAAAGTCAGAGATAAACTAGAGAGGAATGTCAGAGATAAACTAGAGAGGAAAGTCAGAGATAAACTACAGTGGAAAGTCAGAGATAAACTAGAGTGTAATGTCAGAGATAAACTAGAGTGGAAAGTCATAGATAAACTGGAGAGGAAAGTCAGAGATAAACTAGAGAGGAAATTCAGAGATAAACTAGAGAGGAAAGTCAGAGATAAACTAGAGAGTAATGTCAGAGATAAACTAGAGAGGAAAGTCAGAGATAAACTAGAGAGGAATGTCAGATATAAACTAGCGAGGAATGTGAGATATAAACTAGAGAGCAAAGTCAGATATTAACTAGAGAGGAATGTCAGAGATAAACTAGAGAGGAATGTCACAGATAAACTAGAGAGGAATGTCAGAGATAAACTAGAGAGGAAAGTCAGAGATAAACTAGAGAGGAATGTCAGAGATAAACTAGAGAGGAAAGTCAGAGATAAACTAGAGAGGAAAGTCAGAGATAAGCTAGAGAGGAAAGTCAGAGATAAACTAGATTGGAACATCAGAGATAAACTAGAGAGGAAAGTCAGAGATAAACTAGCGAGGAATGTCAGAGATAAACTAGAGAGGAAAGTCAGAGATAAACTGGAGAGGAAAGTCAGAGATAAACTAGGGAGGAATGTCAGAGATAAACTAGAGAGGGAAGTCAGAGATAAACTAGCATGGAATGTCAGAGATAAACTAGAGAGGAAAGTCATAGATAAACTAGAGAGGAAATTCAGAGATAAACTAGAGAGGAAAGTCAGAGATAAACTAGTGAGGAATGTCAGAGATAAACTAGAGAGGAAAGTCAGAGATAAACTGGAGTGTAAAGTCAGAGATAAACTAGAGAGGAATGTCAGAGATAAACTAGAGAGGAAAGTCAGAGATAAACTGGAGAGGAAGGTCAGAGATAAACTAGGGAGGAATGTCAGAGATAAACTAGAGAGGGAAGTCAGAGATAAACTAGCATGGAATGTCAGAGATAAACTAGAGAGGAAAGTCAGAGATAAACTAGAGAGGAAAGTCAGAGATAAACTAGAGAGGAAAGTCAGAGAAAAACTAGTGAGGAATGTCAGAGATAAACTAGAGAGGAAAGTCAGAGAAAAACTGGAGTGTAAAGTCAGAGATAAACTAGAGAGGAATGTCAGAGATAAACTAGAGAGGAAATTCATAGATAAACTAGAGAGGAACGTCAGAGATAAACTAGAGAGGAAAGTCAGAGATAAACTAGAGAGGAAAGTCAGAGATAAACTTGAGAGGAAAGTCAGTGATAAACTAGAGAGGAATGTCAGAGATAAACTGGGGAGGAAAGTCAGATATAAACTAGAGAGGAATGTCAGAGATAAAGTAGAGAGGAAAGTCAGAGATAAACTAGAGAGGAATGTCAGATATAAACTAGCGAGGAATGTCAGATATAAACTAGAGAGGAAAGTCAGATATAAACTAGAGAGGAATGTCAGAGATAAACTAGAGAGGAATGTCAGAGATAAGCTAGAGAGGAATGTCAGAGATAAACTAGAGAGGAAAGTCAGAGATAAACTAGAGAGGAATGTCAGAGATAAACTAGAGAGGAAAGTCAGAGATAAACTAGAGAGGAAAGTCAGAGATAAACTAGAGAGGAAAGTCAGAGATAAACTAGAGAGGAACTTCAGTGATAAAATAGAGAGGAAAGTCAGAGATAAACTAGAGAGGAATGTCAGATATTAACTAGAGAGGAATGTCAGAGATAAACTAGAGAGGAAAGTCAGATATAAACTAGAGAGGAACTTCAGAGATAAACTAGAGTGGAAAGTCAGAGATAATCTAGCGAGGAATGTCAGAGATAAACGAGAGAGGAAAGTGAGAGATAAAATGGAGAGGAAAGTCAGAGATAAACTAGGGAGGAATGTCAGAGATAAACTAGAGAGGGAAGTCAGAGATAAACTAGAGTGGAAAGTCAGAGATAAACTAGAGAGGAAAGTCAGAGATAAACTAGAGAGTAAAGTCAGAGATAAACTAGAGAGGAAAGTCAGAGATAAACTAGAGAGGAATGTCAGAGATAAACTAGAGAGGAAAGTCAGAGATAAACTAGAGAGGAAAGTCATAGATAAACTAGAGAGGAACGTCAGAGATAAACTAGAGAGGAAAGTCAGAGATAAACTAGAGAGGAAAGTCACAGATGAACTTGAGAGGAAAGTCAGTGATAAACTAGAGAGGAAAGTTAGAGATAAACTGGGGAGGAAAGTCAGATATAAACTAGAGAGGAATGTCAGAGATAAAGTTGAGAGGAAAGTCAGAGATAAACTAGAGAGGAATGTCAGATATAAACTAGCGAGGAATGTCAGATATAAACTAGAGAGGAAAGTCAGATATAAACTAGAGAGGAATGTCAGAGATAAACTAGAGAGGAATGTCAGAGATAAACTAGAGAGGAAAGTCAGAGATAAACTAGAGAGGAAAGTCAGAGATAAACTGGGGAGGAAAGTCAGATATAAACTAGAGAGGAATGTCAGAGATAAAGTTGAGAGGAAAGTCAGAGATAAACTAGAGAGGAATGTCAGATACAAACTAGAGAGGAATGTCAGAGATAAACTATAGAGGAATGTCAGAGATAAACTAGAGAGGAATGTCAGATATAAACTAGGGAGGAATGTCAGAGATAAACTACAGAGGAAAGTTAGAGATAATCTAGAGAGGAAAGTCAGAGATAAACTAGAGAGGAAAGTCAGAGATAAACTAGAGAGGAAAGTCAGAGATAAACCACAGAGGAAAGTCAGAGATAAACTAGAGAGGAAAGTCAGAGATAAATAAGAGAGGAATGTCAGAGATAATCTAGAGAGGAAAGACAGAGATAAACTACAGAGGAAAGTCAGAGATCAATTAGAGAGGAAAGTCAGATATAAACTAGAGAGGAATGTCAGAGATAAACTAGAGAGGAAAGTCAGAGATAAACTGGAGAGGAATGTCAGAGATAAACTAGAGAGGAAAGTCAGAGATTATCTAGAGAGGAAAGTCAGAGATAAACTAGAGGGATAAGTCAGAGATAATCTAGAAAGGAAAGTATGAGATAAACTAGAGAGGAAAGTCAGAGATAAACTAGAGAGGAATGTCAGTTATAAACTCGAGAGGAAAGTCAGAGATAAACTAGAGAGGAAAGTCAGAGATAAACTAGAGAGGAATGTCAGATATAAACTAGAGAGGAATGTCAGAGATAAACTAGAGAGGAATGTCAGAGATAAACCAGAGAGGAATGTCAGATATAAACTGGAGAGTAAATTCAGAGATAAACTAGAGAGGAATGTCAGATATAGACAAGAGAGGAATGTCTGAGATAAACTAGAGATGAAAGTCAGAGATTAACTAGAGAGGAAAGTCAGAGATAAACTAGAGGGATAAGTCAGAGATAACCTCGAGAGGAAAGTCATAGATAAACTAGAGAGGAAAGTCAGAGATAAACTAGAGAGGAATGTCAGTTATAAACTCGAGAGGAAAGTCAGAGATAAACTAGAGAGGAAAGTCAGATATAAACTAGAGAGGAAAGTCAGAGATAAACTAGAGAGGAATGTCAGAGATAAACTAGAGAGGAATGTCAGATATAAACTAGAGAGGAATGTCAGAGATAAACTAGAGAGGAATGTCAGAGATAAACTAGAGAGGAATGTCAGATATAAACTAGAGAGTAAATTCAGAGATAAACTAGAGAGGAATGTCAATTATAAACAAGAGAGGAATGTCAGAGATAAACTAGAGAGGAATGTCAGATATAAACTCGAGAGGAATGTCAGAGATAAACTGGAGAGTAATGTCAGATATAAACTCGAGAGGAATGTCAGAGATAAACTAGAGAGGAAAGTCAGAGATAAACTAGAGATGAATGTCAGAGATAAACTAGAGAGGAAAGTCACAGATGAACTTGAGAGGAAAGTCAGTGATAAACTAGAGAGGAAAGTTAGAGATAAACTGGGGAGGAAAGTCAGATATAAACTAGAGAGGAATGTCAGAGATAAAGTTGAGAGGAAAGTCAGAGATAAACTAGAGAGGAATGTCAGATATAAACTAGCGAGGAATGTCAGATATAAACTAGAGAGGAAAGTCAGATATAAACTAGAGAGGAATGTCAGAGATAAACTAGAGAGGAATGTCAGAGATAAACTAGAGAGGAAAGTCAGAGATAAACTAGAGAGGAAAGTCAGAGATAAACTGGGGAGGAAAGTCAGATATAAACTAGAGAGGAATGTCAGAGATAAAGTTGAGAGGAAAGTCAGAGATAAACTAGAGAGGAATGTCAGATACAAACTAGAGAGGAATGTCAGAGATAAACTAGAGAGGAATGTCAGAGATAAACTAGAGAGGAATGTCAGATATAAACTAGGGAGGAATGTCAGAGATAAACTACAGAGGAAAGTTAGAGATAATCTAGAGAGGAAAGTCAGAGATAAACTAGAGAGGAAAGTCAGAGATAAACTAGAGAGGAAAGTCAGAGATAAACCACAGAGGAAAGTCAGAGATAAACTAGAGAGGAAAGTCAGAGATAAATAAGAGAGGAATGTCAGAGATAATCTAGAGAGGAAAGACAGAGATAAACTACAGAGGAAAGTCAGAGATCAATTAGAGAGGAAAGTCAGATATAAACTAGAGAGGAATGTCAGAGATAAACTAGAGAGGAAAGTCAGAGATAAACTGGAGAGGAATGTCAGAGATAAACTAGAGAGGAAAGTCAGAGATTAACTAGAGAGGAAAGTCAGAGATAAACTAGAGGGATAAGTCAGAGATAATCTAGAAAGGAAAGTATGAGATAAACTAGAGAGGAAAGTCAGAGATAAACTAGAGAGGAATGTCAGTTATAAACTCGAGAGGAAAGTCAGAGATAAACTAGAGAGGAAAGTCAGAGATAAACTAGAGAGGAATGTCAGATATAAACTAGAGAGGAATGTCAGAGATAAACTAGAGAGGAATGTCAGAGATAAACTAGAGAGGAATGTCAGATATAAACTGGAGAGTAAATTCAGAGATAAACTAGAGAGGAATGTCAGATATAGACAAGAGAGGAATGTCTGAGATAAACTAGAGATGAAAGTCAGAGATTAACTAGAGAGGAAAGTCAGAGATAAACTAGAGGGATAAGTCAGAGATAACCTCGAGAGGAAAGTCATAGATAAACTAGAGAGGAAAGTCAGAGATAAACTAGAGAGGAATGTCAGTTATAAACTCGAGAGGAAAGTCAGAGATAAACTAGAGAGGAAAGTCAGATATAAACTAGAGAGGAAAGTCAGAGATAAACTAGAGAGGAATGTCAGAGATAAACTAGAGAGGAATGTCAGATATAAACTAGAGAGGAATGTCAGAGATAAACTAGAGAGGAATGTCAGAGATAAACTAGAGAGGAATGTCAGATATAAACTAGAGAGTAAATTCAGAGATAAACTAGAGAGGAATGTCAATTATAAACAAGAGAGGAATGTCAGAGATAAACTAGAGAGGAATGTCAGATATAAACTCGAGAGGAATGTCAGAGATAAACTGGAGAGTAATGTCAGATATAAACTCGAGAGGAATGTCAGAGATAAACTAGAGAGGAAAGTCAGAGATAAACTAGAGATGAATGTCAGAGATAAACTAGAGAGGAAAGTCAGATATAAACTAGAGAGGAATGTCACAGATAAACTAGAGAGGAATGTCAGATATAAACTCGAGAGGAATGTCAGAGATAAACTAGAGAGGAATGTCAGATATAAACTAGAGAGGAATGTCAGAGATAAACTAGAGACGAATGTCAGATACAAACTAGAGAGGAAAGTCAGAGAAAAACTAGAGAGGAATGTCAGAGATAAACTAGAGAGGAATGTCAGAGATAAACTAGAGAGGAATGTCAGAGATAAACTAGAGAGGAATGTCAGATATAAACTAGAGAGGAATGTCAGATATAAACTAGAGAGGAATGTCAGATGTCAATTAGAGAGGAATGTCAGATATAAACTAGAGAGGAATGTCAGATATAAACTAGAGAGGAATGTCAGAGATAAACTAGAGTGGAATGTCAGATATAAACTAGAGAGGAATGTCAGATATAAACTAGAGAGGAATGTCAGAGATAAACTTGAGAGGAATGTCAGATATAAAGTCCAGAGGAATGTCAGAGATAAACTAGAGTGGAATGTCAGATATCAACTAAAGACGAATGTCTGACATAAACTAGAGAGGAATGTCAGAGATAAACTAGAGACAAATGTCAGACATAAACTAGAGAGGAATGTCTGAGATAAACTAGAGACGAATGTCTGAGATAAACTAGAGAGTAAAGTCAGAGAAAAACTAGAGAGGAATGTCAGATATAAACTAGAGAGGAAAGTCAGAGAAAAACTAGAGAGGAATGTCAGAGATAAACTAGAGAGGAAAGTCAGAGAAAAACTAGAGAGGAATGTCAGAGATAAACTAGAGAGGAATGTCAGAGATAAACTAGAGAGGAATGTCAGAGATAAACTAGAGAGGAAAGTCAGATATAAACTGGAGAGGAAAGTCAGATATAAACTAGAGAGGAATGTCAGATATAAACTAGAGAGGAATGTCAGAGATAAACTAGAGAGGAATGTCAGATATAAACTAGAGAGGATTGTCAGATATAAACTAGAGAGGAATGTCAGATATAAACTAGAGAGGAATGTCAGAGATAAACTAGAGAGGAATGTCAGAGATAAACTAGAGAGGAATGTCAGAGATAAACAAGAGAGGAATGTCAGAGAAAAACTAGAGAGGAATGTCCGAGATAAACTAGAGAGGAAAGTCAGAGATAAACTAGAGAGTAAAGTCAGAGATAAACTAGAGAGGAATGTCAGAGATAAACTAGAGAGGAATGTCAGATATAAACTAGAGAGGAATGTCAGATATAAACTAGAGATGAATGTCAGATATAAACTAGAGAGGAATGTCAGATATAAACTAGAGAGGATTGTCAGATATAAACTAGAGAGGAATGTCAGAGATAAACAAGAGAGGAATGTCAGAGAAAAACTAGAGAGGAATGTCAGAGATAAACTAGAGAGGAAAGTCAGAGATAAACTAGAGAGTAAAGTCAGAGATAAACTAGAGAGGAATGTCAGAGATAAACTAGAGAGGAAAGTCAGAGATAAACTACAGTGGAAAGTCAGAGATAAACTAGAGTGTAATGTCAGAGATAAACTAGAGAGGAAAGTCATAGATAAACTGGAGAGGAAAGTCAGAGATAAACTAGAGAGGAAATTCAGAGATAAACTAGAGAGGAAAGTCAGAGATAAACTAGAGAGTAATGTCAGAGATAAACTAGAGAGGAAAGTCAGAGATAAACTAGAGAGGAATGTCAGATATAAACTAGCGAGGAATGTGAGATATAAACTAGAGAGCAAAGTCAGATATTAACTAGAGAGGAATGTCAGAGATAAACTAGAGAGGAATGTCACAGATAAACTAGAGAGGAATGTCAGAGATAAACTAGAGAGGAAAGTCAGAGATAAACTAGAGAGGAATGTCAGAGATAAACTAGAGAGGAAAGTCAGAGATAAACTAGAGAGGAAAGTCAGAGATAAGCTAGAGAGGAAAGTCAGAGATAAAGTAGATTGCAACATCAGAGATAAACTAGAGAAAAAAGTCAGAGATAAACTAGCGAGGAATGTCAGAGATAAACTAGAGAGGAAAGTCAGAGATAAACTGGAGAGGAAAGTCAGAGATAAACTAGGGAGGAATGTCAGAGATAAACTAGAGAGGGAAGTCAGAGATAAACTAGCATGGAATGTCAGAGATAAACTAGAGAGGAAAGTCAGAGATAAACTAGAGAGGAAAGTCAGAGATAAACTAGAGAGGAAAGTCAGAGATAAACTAGTGAGGAATGTCAGAGATAAACTAGAGAGGAAAGTCAGAGATAAACTGGAGTGTAAAGTCAGAGATAAACTAGAGAGGAATGTCAGAGATAAACTAGAGAGGAATGTCAGATATAAACTAGAGAGGAATGTCAGAGATAAACTAGAGAGGAATGTCAGAGATAAACTAGAGAGGAATGTCAGATATAAACTAGAGAGTAAATTCAGAGATAAACTAGAGAGGAATGTCACATATAAACAAGAGAGGAATGTCAGAGATAAACTAGAGAGGAATGTCAGATATAAACTCGAGAGGAATGTCAGAGATAAACGAGAGGGGATTGTCAGATATAAACTCGAGAGGAATGTCAGAGATAAACTAGAGAGGAATGTCAGATATAAACTCGAGAGGAATGTCAGAGATAAACTAGAGAGGAATGTCAGATATAAACTCGAGAGGAATGTCAGAGATAAACTAGAGAGGAAAGTCAGAGATAAACTAGAGAGGAATGTCAGAAATAAACTAGAGAGGAAAGTCAGATATAAACTCGAGAGGAATGTCACAGATAAACTAGAGAGGAATGTCAGATATAAACTAGAGAGGAATGTCAGAGATAAACTAGAGAGGAAAGTCAGAGATAAACTAGAGAGGAATGTCAGAGATAAACTAGAGAGGAATGTCAGATAAAAATTAGTGAGGAATGTCAGAGATAAACTAGAGAGGAATTTCAAAGATAAACTAGAGATGAATGTCAGATACAAACTAGAGAGGAATGTCAGAGATAAACTAGAGAGGAATGTCAGAGATAAACTAGAGAGGAATGTCAGAGATAAACTAGAGAGGAATGTCAGATATAAACTAGAGAGGAATGTCAGAGATAAACGAGAGTGGAATGTCAGATATAAACAAGAGAGGAATGTCAGAGATAAACTAGAGAGGAATGTCAGATATAAAGTAGAGAGGAATGTCAGATATAAACTAGAGAGGAATGTCAGAGATAAACTAGAGAGGAATGTCAGATATAAACTAGAGAGGAATGTCAGAGATAAACTAGAGAGGAAAGTCAGAGATTAACTAGAGAGGAAAGTCAGAGATAAACTAGAGGGATAAGTCAGAGATAACCTCGAGAGGAAAGTCAGAGATAAACTAGAGAGGAAAGTCAGAGATAAACTAGAGAGGAATGTCAGAGATAAACTAGAGAGGAATGTCAGAGATAAGCTAGAGAGGAATGTCAGATATAAACTAGAGAGGAATGTCAGAGATAAACTAGAGAGGAATGTCAGAGATAAACTAGAGAGGAATGTCAGATATAAACTAGAGAGTAAATTCAGAGATAAACTAGAGAGGAATGTCAGATATAAACAAGAGAGGAATGTCAGAGATAAACTAGAGAGGAATGTCAGATATAAACTCAAGAGGAATGTCAGAGATAAACTGGAGAGTAATGTCAGATATAAACTCGAGAGGAATGTCAGAGATAAACTAGAGAGGAAAGTCAGAGATAAACTAGAGATGAATGTCAGAGATAAACTAGAGAGGAAAGTCAGATATAAACTAGAGAGGAATGTCAGAGATAAACTAGAGAGGAATGTCAGATATAAACTCGAGAGGAATGTCAGAGATAAACTAGAGAGGAATGTCAGATATAAACAAGAGAGGAATGTCAGAGATAAACTAGAGAGGAATGTCAGAGATAAACTAGAGAGGAATGTCAGAGATAAACTAGAGAGGAATGTCAGATATAAACTAGAGAGGAATGTCAGAGATAAACTAGAGAGGAATGTCAGAGATAAACTAGAGAGGAATGTCAGATACAAACTAGAGAGGAATGTCAGAGATAAACTAGAGAGGAATGTCAGAGATAAACTAGAGAGGAATGTCAGATATAAACTAGGGAGGAATGACAGAGATAAACTACAGAGGAAAGTTAGAGATAATCTAGAGAGGAAAGTCAGAGATAAACTAGAGAGGAAAGTCAGAGATAAACTAGAGAGGAAAGTCAGAGATAAACCACAGAGGAAAGTCAGAGATAAACTAGAGAGGAAAGTCAGAGATAAATAAGAGAGGAATGTCAGAGATAATCTAGAGAGGAATGTCAGAGATAATCTAGAGAGGAATGTCAGATAAAAATTAGAGAGGAATGTCAGAGATAAACTAGAGAGGAATTTCAAAGATAAACTAGAGATGAATGTCAGATACAAACTAGAGAGGAATGTCAGAGATAAACTAGAGAGGAATGTCAGAGATAAACTAGAGAGGAATGTCAGAGATAAACTAGAGAGGAATGTCAGATATAAACTAGAGAGGAATGTCAGAGATAAACTAGAGTGGAATGTCAGATATAAACAAGAGAGGAATGTCAGAGATAAACTAGAGAGGAATGTCAGATATAAAGTAGAGAGGAATGTCAGATATAAACTAGAGAGGAATGTCAGAGATAAACTAGAGAGGAATGTCAGATATAAACTAGAGAGGAATGTCAGAGATAAACTAGAGAGGAAAGTCAGAGATTAACTAGAGAGGAAAGTCAGAGATAAACTAGAGGGATAAGTCAGAGATAACCTCGAGAAGAAAGTCAGAGATAAACTAGAGAGGAAAGTCAGAGATAAACTAGAGAGGAATGTCAGAGATAAACTAGAGAGGAATGTCAGAGATAAACTAGAGAGGAATGTCAGATATTATCTAGAGAGGAATGTCAGAGATAAACTAGAGAGGAATGTCACAGATAAACTAGAGAGGAATGTCAGATATAAACTAGAGGGTAAATTCAGAGATAAACTAGAGAGGAATGTCAGATATAAACAAGAGAGGAATGTCAGAGATAAACTAGAGAGGAATGTCAGATATAAACTCGAGAGGAATGTCAGAGATAAACTGGAGAGTAATGTCAGATATAAACTCGAGAGGAATGTCAGAGATAAACTAGAGAGGAAAGTCAGAGATAAACTAGAGATGAATGTCAGAGATAAACTAGAGAGGAAAGTCAGATATAAACTAGAGAGGAATGTCACAGATAAACTAGAGAGGAATGTCAGATATAAACTCGAGAGGAATGTCAGAGATAAACTAGAGAGGAATGTCAGATATAAACTAGAGAGGAATGTCAGAGATAAACTAGAGAGGAATGTCAGAGATAAACTAGAGAGGAATGTCAGAGATAAACTAGAGAGGAATGTCAGATATAAACTAGAGAGGAATGTCAGAGATAAACTAGAGAGGAATGTCAGAGATAAACTAGAGAGGAATGTCAGATACAAACTAGAGAGGAATGTCAGAGATAAACTAGAGAGGAATGTCAGAGATAAACTAGAGAGGAATGTCAGATATAAACTAGGGAGGAATGTCAGAGATAAACTACAGAGGAAAGTTAGAGATAATCTAGAGAGGAAAGTCAGAGATAAACTAGTGAAGAAAGTCAGAGATAAACTAGAGAGGAAAGTCAGAGATAAACCACAGAGGAAAGTCAGAGATAAACAAGAGAGGAAAGTCAGAGATAAATAAGAGAGGAATGTCAGAGATAATCTAGAGAGGAAAGACAGAGATGAACTACAGAGGAAAGTCAGAGATCAATTAGAGAGGAAAGTCAGATATAAACTAGAGAGGAATGTGCGAGATAAACTAGAGAGGAAAGTCAGAGATAAACTGGAGAGGAATGTCAGAGATAAACTAGAGAGGAAAGTCAGAGATTAACTAGAGAGGAAAGTCAGAGATAAACTAGAGGGATAAGTCAGAGATAATCTAGAAAGGAAAGTTTGAGATAAACTAGAGAGGAAAGTCAGAGATAAACTAGAGAGGAATGTCAGTTATAAACTCGAGAGGAAAGTCAGAGATAAACTAGAGAGGAAAGTCAGATATAAACTAGAGAGGAAAGTCAGAGATAAACTAGAGAGGAATGTCAGAGATAAACTAGAGAGGAATGTCAGATATAAACTAGAGAGGAATGTCAGAGATAAACTAGAGAGGAATGTCAGAGATAAACTAGAGAGGAATGTCAGATATAAACTAGAGAGTAAATTCAGAGATAAACTGGAGAGGAATGTCAGATATAGACAAGAGAGGAATGTCTGAGATAAACTAGAGAGGAAAGTCAGAGATTAACTAGAGAGGAAAGTCAGAGATAAACTAGAGGGATAAGTCAGAGATAACCTCGAGAGGAAAGTCAGAGATAAACTAGAGAGGAAAGTCAGAGATAAACTAGAGAGGAATGTCAGTTATAAACTCGAGAGGAAAGTCAGAGATAAACTAGAGAGGAAAGTCAGATATAAACTAGAGAGGAAAGTCAGAGATAAACTAGAGAGGAATGTCAGAGATAAACTAGAGAGGAATGTCAGATATAAACTAGAGAGGAATGTCAGAGATAAACTAGAGAGGAATGTCAGAGATAAACTAGAGAGAAATGTCAGATATAAACTAGAGAGTAAATTCAGAGATAAACTAGAGAGGAATGTCAATTATAAACAAGAGAGGAATGTCAGAGATAAACTAGAGAGGAATGTCAGATATAAACTCGAGAGGAATGTCAGAGATAAACTGGAGAGTAATGTCAGATATAAACTCGAGAGGAATGTCAGAGATAAACTAGAGAGGAAAGTCAGAGATAAACTAGAGATGAATGTCAGAGATAAACTAGAGAGGAAAGTCAGATATAAACTAGAGAGGAATGTCACAGATAAACTAGAGAGGAATGTCAGATATAAACTCGAGAGGAATGTCAGAGATAAACTAGAGAGGAATGTCAGATATAAACTAGAGAGGAATGTCAGAGATAAACTAGAGATGAATGTCAGATACAAACTAGAGAGGAAAGTCAGAGAAAAACTAGAGAGGAATGTCAGAGATAAACTAGAGAGGAATGTCAGAGATAAACTAGAGAGGAATGTCAGAGATAAACTAGAGAGGAATGTCAGATATAAACTAGAGAGGAATGTCAGATATAAACTAGAGAGGAATGTCAGATGTCAATTAGAGAGGAATGTCAGATATAAACTAGAGAGGAATGTCAGATATAAACTAGAGAGGAATGTCAGAGATAAACTAGAGTGGAATGTCAGATATAAACTAGAGAGGAATGTCAGATATAAACTAGAGAGGAATGTCAGAGATAAACTTGAGAGGAATGTCAGATATAAACTCGAGAGGAATGTCAGAGATAAACTAGAGTGGAATGTCAGATATCAACTAAAGACGAATGTCTGACATAAACTAGAGAGGAATGTCAGAGATAAACTAGAGACGAATGTCAGACATAAACTAGAGAGGAATGTCTGAGATAAACTAGAGACGAATGTCTGAGATAAACTAGACAGTAAAGTCAGAGAAAAACTAGAGAGGAATGTCAGATATAAACTAGAGAGGAAAGTCAGAGAAAAACTAGAGAGGAATGTCAGAGATAAACTAGAGAGGAAAGTCAGAGAAAAACTAGAGAGGAATGTCAGAGATAAACTAGAGAGGAATGTCAGAGATAAACTAGAGAGGAATGTCAGAGATAAACTAGAGAGGAATGTCAGATATAAACTAGAGAGGATTGTCAGATATAAACTAGAGAGGAATGTCAGAGATAAACAAGAGAGGAATGTCAGAGAAAAACTAGAGAGGAATGTCAGAGATAAACTAGAGAGGAAAGTCAGAGATAAACTAGAGAGTAAAGTCAGAGATAAACTAGAGAGGAATGTCAGAGATAAACTAGAGAGGAATGTCAGATATAAACTAGAGAGGAATGTCAGATATAAACTAGAGATGAATGTCAGATATAAACTAGAGAGGAATGTCAGATATAAACTAGAGAGGATTGTCAGATATAAACTAGAGAGGAATGTCAGAGATAAACAAGAGAGGAATGTCAGAGAAAAACTAGAGAGGAATGTCAGAGATAAACTAGAGAGGAAAGTCAGAGATAAACTAGAGAGTAAAGTCAGAGATAAACTAGAGAGGAAAGTCAGAGATAAACTAGAGAGGAATGTCAGAGATAAACTAGAGAGGAAAGTCAGAGATAAACTACAGTGGAAAGTCAGAGATAAACTAGAGTGTAATGTCAGAGATAAACTAGAGAGGAAAGTCATAGATAAACTGGAGAGGAAAGTCAGAGATAAACTAGAGAGGAAATTCAGAGATAAACTAGAGAGGAAAGTCAGAGATAAACTAGAGAGTAATGTCAGAGATAAACTAGAGAGGAAAGTCTGAGATAAACTAGAGAGGAATGTCAGATATAAACTAGCGAGGAATGTGAGATATAAACTAGAGAGCAAAGTCAGATATTAACTAGAGAGGAATGTCAGAGATAAACTAGAGAGGAATGTCACAGATAAACTAGAGAGGAATGTCAGAGATAAACTAGAGAGGAAAGTCAGAGATAAACTAGAGAGGAATGTCAGAGATAAACTAGAGAGGAAAGTCAGAGATAAACTAGAGAGGAAAGTCAGAGATAAGCTAGAGAGGAAAGTCAGAGATAAACTAGATTGGAACATCAGAGATAAACTAGAGAGGAAAGTCAGAGATAAACTAGCGAGGAATGTCAGAGATAAACTAGAGAGGAAAGTCAGAGATAAACTGGAGAGGAAAGTCAGAGATAAACTAGGGAGGAATGTCAGAGATAAACTAGAGAGGGAAGTCAGAGATAAACTAGCATGGAATGTCAGAGATAAACTAGAGAGGAAAGTCATAGATAAACTAGAGAGGAAATTCAGAGATAAACTAGAGAGGAAAGTCAGAGATAAACTAGTGAGGAATGTCAGAGATAAACTAGAGAGGAAAGTCAGAGATAAACTGGAGTGTAAAGTCAGAGATAAACTAGAGAGGAATGTCAGAGATAAACTAGAGAGGAAAGTCAGAGATAAACTGGAGAGGGAGGTCAGAGATAAACTAGGGAGGAATGTCAGAGATAAACTAGAGAGGGAAGTCAGAGATAAACTAGCATGGAATGTCAGAGATAAACTAGAGAGGAAAGTCAGAGATAAACTAGAGAGGAAAGTCAGAGATAAACTAGAGAGGAAAGTCAGAGAAAAACTAGTGAGGAATGTCAGAGATAAACTAGAGAGGAAAGTCAGAGATAAACTGGAGTGTAAAGTCAGAGATAAACTAGAGAGGAATGTCAGAGATAAACTAGAGAGGAAATTCATAGATAAACTAGAGAGGAACGTCAGAGATAAACTAGAGAGGAAAGTCAGAGATAAACTAGAGAGGAAAGTCAGAGATAAACTTGAGAGGAAAGTCAGTGATAAACTAGAGAGGAATGTCAGAGATAAACTGGGGAGGAAAGTCAGATATAAACTAGAGAGGAATGTCAGAGATAAAGTAGAGAGGAAAGTCAGAGATAAACTAGAGAGGAATGTCAGATATAAACTAGCGAGGAATGTCAGATATAAACTAGAGAGGAAAGTCAGATATAAACTAGAGAGGAATGTCAGAGATAAACTAGAGAGGAATGTCAGAGATAAGCTAGAGAGGAATGTCAGAGATAAACTAGAGAGGAAAGTCAGAGATAAACTAGAGAGGAATGTCAGAGATAAACTAGAGAGGAAAGTCAGAGATAAACTAGAGAGGAAAGTCAGAGATAAACTAGAGAGGAAAGTCAGAGATAAACTAGAGAGGAACTTCAGTGATAAAATAGAGAGGAAAGTCAGAGATAAACTAGAGAGGAATGTCAGATATTAACTAGAGAGGAATGTCAGAGATAAACTAGAGAGGAAAGTCAGATATAAACTAGAGAGGAACTTCAGAGATAAACTAGAGTGGAAAGTCAGAGATAAACTAGCGAGGAATGTCAGAGATAAACGAGAGAGGAAAGTGAGAGATAAAATGGAGAGGAAAGTCAGAGATAAACTAGGGAGGAATGTCAGAGATAAACTAGAGAGGGAAGTCAGAGATAAACTAGAGTGGAAAGTCAGAGATAAACTAGAGAGGAAAGTCAGAGATAAACTAGAGAGTAAAGTCAGAGATAAACTAGAGAGGAAAGTCAGAGATAAACTAGAGAGGAATGTCAGAGATAAACTAGAGAGGAAAGTCAGAGATAAACTAGAGAGGAAAGTCATAGATAAACTAGAGAGGAACGTCAGAGATAAACTAGAGAGGAAAGTCAGAGATAAACTAGAGAGGAAAGTCACAGATGAACTTGAGAGGAAAGTCAGTGATAAACTAGAGAGGAAAGTTAGAGATAAACTGGGGAGGAAAGTCAGATATAAACTAGAGAGGAATGTCAGAGATAAAGTTGAGAGGAAAGTCAGAGATAAACTAGAGAGGAATGTCAGATATAAACTAGCGAGGAATGTCAGATATAAACTAGAGAGGAAAGTCAGATATAAACTAGAGAGGAATGTCAGAGATAAACTAGAGAGGAATGTCAGAGATAAACTAGAGAGGAAAGTCAGAGATAAACTAGAGAGGAAAGTCAGAGATAAACTGGGGAGGAAAGTCAGATATAAACTAGAGAGGAATGTCAGAGATAAAGTTGAGAGGAAAGTCAGAGATAAACTAGAGAGGAATGTCAGATACAAACTAGAGAGGAATGTCAGAGATAAACTATAGAGGAATGTCAGAGATAAACTAGAGAGGAATGTCAGATATAAACTAGGGAGGAATGTCAGAGATAAACTACAGAGGAAAGTTAGAGATAATCTAGAGAGGAAAGTCAGAGATAAACTAGAGAGGAAAGTCAGAGATAAACTAGAGAGGAAAGTCAGAGATAAACCACAGAGGAAAGTCAGAGATAAACTAGAGAGGAAAGTCAGAGATAAATAAGAGAGGAATGTCAGAGATAAACTAGAGAGGGAAGTCAGAGATAAACTAGCATGGAATGTCAGAGATAAACTAGAGAGGAAAGTCAGAGATAAACTAGAGAGGAAAGTCAGAGATAAACTAGAGAGGAAAGTCAGAGAAAAACTAGTGAGGAATGTCAGAGATAAACTAGAGAGGAAAGTCAGAGATAAACTGGAGTGTAAAGTCAGAGATAAACTAGAGAGGAATGTCAGAGATAAACTAGAGAGGAAATTCATAGATAAACTAGAGAGGAACGTCAGAGATAAACTAGAGAGGAAAGTCAGAGATAAACTAGAGAGGAAAGTCAGAGATAAACTTGAGAGGAAAGTCAGTGATAAACTAGAGAGGAATGTCAGAGATAAACTGGGGAGGAAAGTCAGATATAAACTAGAGAGGAATGTCAGAGATAAAGTAGAGAGGAAAGTCAGAGATAAACTAGAGAGGAATGTCAGATATAAACTAGCGAGGAATGTCAGATATAAACTAGAGAGGAAAGTCAGATATAAACTAGAGAGGAATGTCAGAGATAAACTAGAGAGGAATGTCAGAGATAAGCTAGAGAGGAATGTCAGAGATAAACTAGAGAGGAAAGTCAGAGATAAACTAGAGAGGAATGTCAGAGATAAACTAGAGAGGAAAGTCAGAGATAAACTAGAGAGGAAAGTCAGAGATAAACTAGAGAGGAAAGTCAGAGATAAACTAGAGAGGAACTTCAGTGATAAAATAGAGAGGAAAGTCAGAGATAAACTAGAGAGGAATGTCAGATATTAACTAGAGAGGAATGTCAGAGATAAACTAGAGAGGAAAGTCAGATATAAACTAGAGAGGAACTTCAGAGATAAACTAGAGTGGAAAGTCAGAGATAAACTAGCGAGGAATGTCAGAGATAAACGAGAGAGGAAAGTGAGAGATAAAATGGAGAGGAAAGTCAGAGATAAACTAGGGAGGAATGTCAGAGATAAACTAGAGAGGGAAGTCAGAGATAAACTAGAGTGGAAAGTCAGAGATAAACTAGAGAGGAAAGTCAGAGATAAACTAGAGAGTAAAGTCAGAGATAAACTAGAGAGGAAAGTCAGAGATAAACTAGAGAGGAATGTCAGAGATAAACTAGAGAGGAAAGTCAGAGATAAACTAGAGAGGAAAGTCATAGATAAACTAGAGAGGAACGTCAGAGATAAACTAGAGAGGAAAGTCAGAGATAAACTAGAGAGGAAAGTCACAGATGAACTTGAGAGGAAAGTCAGTGATAAACTAGAGAGGAAAGTTAGAGATAAACTGGGGAGGAAAGTCAGATATAAACTAGAGAGGAATGTCAGAGATAAAGTTGAGAGGAAAGTCAGAGATAAACTAGAGAGGAATGTCAGATATAAACTAGCGAGGAATGTCAGATATAAACTAGAGAGGAAAGTCAGATATAAACTAGAGAGGAATGTCAGAGATAAACTAGAGAGGAATGTCAGAGATAAACTAGAGAGGAAAGTCAGAGATAAACTAGAGAGGAAAGTCAGAGATAAACTGGGGAGGAAAGTCAGATATAAACTAGAGAGGAATGTCAGAGATAAAGTTGAGAGGAAAGTCAGAGATAAACTAGAGAGGAATGTCAGATACAAACTAGAGAGGAATGTCAGAGATAAACTATAGAGGAATGTCAGAGATAAACTAGAGAGGAATGTCAGATATAAACTAGGGAGGAATGTCAGAGATAAACTACAGAGGAAAGTTAGAGATAATCTAGAGAGGAAAGTCAGAGATAAACTAGAGAGGAAAGTCAGAGATAAACTAGAGAGGAAAGTCAGAGATAAACCACAGAGGAAAGTCAGAGATAAACTAGAGAGGAAAGTCAGAGATAAATAAGAGAGGAATGTCAGAGATAATCTAGAGAGGAAAGACAGAGATAAACTACAGAGGAAAGTCAGAGATCAATTAGAGAGGAAAGTCAGATATAAACTAGAGAGGAATGTCAGAGATAAACTAGAGAGGAAAGTCAGAGATAAACTGGAGAGGAATGTCAGAGATAAACTAGAGAGGAAAGTCAGAGATTATCTAGAGAGGAAAGTCAGAGATAAACTAGAGGGATAAGTCAGAGATAATCTAGAAAGGAAAGTATGAGATAAACTAGAGAGGAAAGTCAGAGATAAACTAGAGAGGAATGTCAGTTATAAACTCGAGAGGAAAGTCAGAGATAAACTAGAGAGGAAAGTCAGAGATAAACTAGAGAGGAATGTCAGATATAAACTAGAGAGGAATGTCAGAGATAAACTAGAGAGGAATGTCAGAGATAAACCAGAGAGGAATGTCAGATATAAACTGGAGAGTAAATTCAGAGATAAACTAGAGAGGAATGTCAGATATAGACAAGAGAGGAATGTCTGAGATAAACTAGAGATGAAAGTCAGAGATTAACTAGAGAGGAAAGTCAGAGATAAACTAGAGGGATAAGTCAGAGATAACCTCGAGAGGAAAGTCATAGATAAACTAGAGAGGAAAGTCAGAGATAAACTAGAGAGGAATGTCAGTTATAAACTCGAGAGGAAAGTCAGAGATAAACTAGAGAGGAAAGTCAGATATAAACTAGAGAGGAAAGTCAGAGATAAACTAGAGAGGAATGTCAGAGATAAACTAGAGAGGAATGTCAGATATAAACTAGAGAGGAATGTCAGAGATAAACTAGAGAGGAATGTCAGAGATAAACTAGAGAGGAATGTCAGATATAAACTAGAGAGTAAATTCAGAGATAAACTAGAGAGGAATGTCAATTATAAACAAGAGAGGAATGTCAGAGATAAACTAGAGAGGAATGTCAGATATAAACTCGAGAGGAATGTCAGAGATAAACTGGAGAGTAATGTCAGATATAAACTCGAGAGGAATGTCAGAGATAAACTAGAGAGGAAAGTCAGAGATAAACTAGAGATGAATGTCAGAGATAAACTAGAGAGGAAAGCCACAGATGAACTTGAGAGGAAAGTCAGTGATAAACTAGAGAGGAAAGTTAGAGATAAACTGGGGAGGAAAGTCAGATATAAACTAGAGAGGAATGTCAGAGATAAAGTTGAGAGGAAAGTCAGAGATAAACTAGAGAGGAATGTCAGATATAAACTAGCGAGGAATGTCAGATATAAACTAGAGAGGAAAGTCAGATATAAACTAGAGAGGAATGTCAGAGATAAACTAGAGAGGAATGTCAGAGATAAACTAGAGAGGAAAGTCAGAGATAAACTAGAGAGGAAAGTCAGAGATAAACTGGGGAGGAAAGTCAGATATAAACTAGAGAGGAATGTCAGAGATAAAGTTGAGAGGAAAGTCAGAGATAAACTAGAGAGGAATGTCAGATACAAACTAGAGAGGAATGTCAGAGATAAACTAGAGAGGAATGTCAGAGATAAACTAGAGAGGAATGTCAGATATAAACTAGGGAGGAATGTCAGAGATAAACTACAGAGGAAAGTTAGAGATAATCTAGAGAGGAAAGTCAGAGATAAACTAGAGAGGAAAGTCAGAGATAAACTAGAGAGGAAAGTCAGAGATAAACCACAGAGGAAAGTCAGAGATAAACTAGAGAGGAAAGTCAGAGATAAATAAGAGAGGAATGTCAGAGATAATCTAGAGAGGAAAGACAGAGATAAACTACAGAGGAAAGTCAGAGATCAATTAGAGAGGAAAGTCAGATATAAACTAGAGAGGAATGTCAGAGATAAACTAGAGAGGAAAGTCAGAGATAAACTGGAGAGGAATGTCAGAGATAAACTAGAGAGGAAAGTCAGAGATTAACTAGAGAGGAAAGTCAGAGATAAACTAGAGGGATAAGTCAGAGATAATCTAGAAAGGAAAGTATGAGATAAACTAGAGAGGAAAGTCAGAGATAAACTAGAGAGGAATGTCAGTTATAAACTCGAGAGGAAAGTCAGAGATAAACTAGAGAGGAAAGTCAGAGATAAACTAGAGAGGAATGTCAGATATAAACTAGAGAGGAATGTCAGAGATAAACTAGAGAGGAATGTCAGAGATAAACTAGAGAGGAATGTCAGATATAAACTGGAGAGTAAATTCAGAGATAAACTAGAGAGGAATGTCAGATATAGACAAGAGAGGAATGTCTGAGATAAACTAGAGATGAAAGTCAGAGATTAACTAGAGAGGAAAGTCAGAGATAAACTAGAGGGATAAGTCAGAGATAACCTCGAGAGGAAAGTCATAGATAAACTAGAGAGGAAAGTCAGAGATAAACTAGAGAGGAATGTCAGTTATAAACTCGAGAGGAAAGTCAGAGATAAACTAGAGAGGAAAGTCAGATATAAACTAGAGAGGAAAGTCAGAGATAAACTAGAGAGGAATGTCAGAGATAAACTAGAGAGGAATGTCAGATATAAACTAGAGAGGAATGTCAGAGATAAACTAGAGAGGAATGTCAGAGATAAACTAGAGAGGAATGTCAGATATAAACTAGAGAGTAAATTCAGAGATAAACTAGAGAGGAATGTCAATTATAAACAAGAGAGGAATGTCAGAGATAAACTAGAGAGGAATGTCAGATATAAACTCGAGAGGAATGTCAGAGATAAACTGGAGAGTAATGTCAGATATAAACTCGAGAGGAATGTCAGAGATAAACTAGAGAGGAAAGTCAGAGATAAACTAGAGATGAATGTCAGAGATAAACTAGAGAGGAAAGTCAGATATAAACTAGAGAGGAATGTCACAGATAAACTAGAGAGGAATGTCAGATATAAACTCGAGAGGAATGTCAGAGATAAACTAGAGAGGAATGTCAGATATAAACTAGAGAGGAATGTCAGAGATAAACTAGAGACGAATGTCAGATACAAACTAGAGAGGAAAGTCAGAGAAAAACTAGAGAGGAATGTCAGAGATAAACTAGAGAGGAATGTCAGAGATAAACTAGAGAGGAATGTCAGAGATAAACTAGAGAGGAATGTCAGATATAAACTAGAGAGGAATGTCAGATATAAACTAGAGAGGAATGTCAGATGTCAATTAGAGAGGAATGTCAGATATAAACTAGAGAGGAATGTCAGATATAAACTAGAGAGGAATGTCAGAGATAAACTAGAGTGGAATGTCAGATATAAACTAGAGAGGAATGTCAGATATAAACTAGAGAGGAATGTCAGAGATAAACTTGAGAGGAATGTCAGATATAAAGTCCAGAGGAATGTCAGAGATAAACTAGAGTGGAATGTCAGATATCAACTAAAGACGAATGTCTGACATAAACTAGAGAGGAATGTCAGAGATAAACTAGAGACGAATGTCAGACATAAACTAGAGAGGAATGTCTGAGATAAACTAGAGACGAATGTCTGAGATAAACTAGAGAGTAAAGTCAGAGAAAAACTAGAGAGGAATGTCAGATATAAACTAGAGAGGAAAGTCAGAGAAAAACTAGAGAGGAATGTCAGAGATAAACTAGAGAGGAAAGTCAGAGAAAAACTAGAGAGGAATGTCAGAGATAAACTAGAGAGGAATGTCAGAGATAAACTAGAGAGGAATGTCAGAGATAAACTAGAGAGGAAAGTCAGATATAAACTGGAGAGGAAAGTCAGATATAAACTAGAGAGGAATGTCAGATATAAACTAGAGAGGAATGTCAGAGATAAACTAGAGAGGAATGTCAGATATAAACTAGAGAGGATTGTCAGATATAAACTAGAGAGGAATGTCAGATATAAACTAGAGAGGAATGTCAGAGATAAACTAGAGAGGAATGTCAGAGATTAACTAGAGAGGAATGTCAGAGATAAACAAGAGAGGAATGTCAGAGAAAAACTAGAGAGGAATGTCCGAGATAAACTAGAGAGGAAAGTCAGAGATAAACTAGAGAGTAAAGTCAGAGATAAACTAGAGAGGGATGTCAGAGATAAACTAGAGAGGAATGTCAGATATAAACTAGAGAGGAATGTCAGATATAAACTAGAGATGAATGTCAGATATAAACTAGAGAGGAATGTCAGATATAAACTAGAGAGGATTGTCAGATATAAACTAGAGAGGAATGTCAGAGATAAACAAGAGAGGAATGTCAGAGAAAAACTAGAGAGGAATGTCAGAGATAAACTAGAGAGGAAAGTCAGAGATAAACTAGAGAGTAAAGTCAGAGATAAACTAGAGAGGAATGTCAGAGATAAACTAGAGAGGAAAGTCAGAGATAAACTACAGTGGAAAGTCAGAGATAAACTAGAGTGTAATGTCAGAGATAAACTAGAGAGGAAAGTCATAGATAAACTGGAGAGGAAAGTCAGAGATAAACTAGAGAGGAAATTCAGAGATAAACTAGAGAGGAAAGTCAGAGATAAACTAGAGAGTAATGTCAGAGATAAACTAGAGAGGAAAGTCAGAGATAAACTAGAGAGGAATGTCAGATATAAACTAGCGAGGAATGTGAGATATAAACTAGAGAGCAAAGTCAGATATTAACTAGAGAGGAATGTCAGAGATAAACTAGAGAGGAATGTCACAGATAAACTAGAGAGGAATGTCAGAGATAAACTAGAGAGGAAAGTCAGAGATAAACTAGAGAGGAATGTCAGAGATAAACTAGAGAGGAAAGTCAGAGATAAACTAGAGAGGAAAGTCAGAGATAAGCTAGAGAGGAAAGTCAGAGATAAACTAGATTGCAACATCAGAGATAAACTAGAGAAAAAAGTCAGAGATAAACTAGCGAGGAATGTCAGAGATAAACTAGAGAGGAAAGTCAGAGATAAACTGGAGAGGAAAGTCAGAGATAAACTAGGGAGGAATGTCAGAGATAAACTAGAGAGGGAAGTCAGAGATAAACTAGCATGGAATGTCAGAGATAAACTAGAGAGGAAAGTCAGAGATAAACTAGAGAGGAAAGTCAGAGATAAACTAGAGAGGAAAGTCAGAGATAAACTAGTGAGGAATGTCAGAGATAAACTAGAGAGGAAAGTCAGAGATAAACTGGAGTGTAAAGTCAGAGATAAACTAGAGAGGAATGTCAGAGATAAACTAGAGAGGAAATTCATAGATAAACTAGAGAGGAACGTCACAGATAAACTAGAGAGGAAAGTCAGAGATAAACTAGAGAGGAAAGTCAGTGATAAACTAGAGAGGAATGTCAGATATAAACTAGCGAGGAATGTCAGATATAAACTAGAGAGGAAAGTCAGATATAAACTGGAGAGGAAAGTCAGATATAAACTAGAGAGGAATGTCAGATATAAACTAGAGAGGAATGTCAGAGATAAACTAGAGAGGAATGTCAGATATAAACTAGAGAGGATTGTCAGATATAAACTAGAGAGGAATGTCAGATATAAACTAGAGAGGAATGTCAGAGATAAACTAGAGAGGAATGTCAGTGATAAACTAGAGAGGAATGTCAGAGATAAACAAGAGAGGAATGTCAGAGAAAAACTAGAGAGGAATGTCCGAGATAAACTAGAGAGGAAAGTCAGAGATAAACTAGAGAGTAAAGTCAGAGATAAACTAGAGAGGAATGTCAGAGATAAAGTAGAGAGGAATGTCAGATATAAACTAGAGAGGAATGTCAGATATAAACTAGAGATGAATGTCAGATATAAACTAGAGAGGAATGTCAGATATAAACTAGAGAGGATTGTCAGATATAAACTAGAGAGGAATGTCAGAGATAAACAAGAGAGGAATGTCAGAGAAAAACTAGAGAGGAATGTCAGAGATAAACTAGAGAGGAAAGTCAGAGATAAACTAGAGAGTAAAGTCAGAGATAAACTAGAGAGGAAAGTCAGAGATAAACTAGAGAGGAATGTCAGAGATAAACTAGAGAGGAAAGTCAGAGATAAACTACAGTGGAAAGTCAGAGATAAACTGGAGTGTAATGTCAGAGATAAACTAGAGAGGAAAGTCATAGATAAAATGGAGAGGAAAGTCAGAGATAAACTAGAGAGGAAATTCAGAGATAAACTAGAGAGGAAAGTCAGAGATAAACTAGAGAGTAATGTCAGAGATAAACTAGAGAGGAAAGTCAGAGATAAACTAGAGAGGAATGTCAGATATAAACTAGCGAGGAATGTGAGATATAAACTAGAGAGCAAAGTCAGATATTAACTAGAGAGGAATGTCAGAGATAAACTAGAGAGGAATGTCACAGATAAACTAGAGAGGAATGTCAGAGATAAACTAGAGAGGAAAGTCAGAGATAAACTAGAGAGGAATGTCAGAGATAAACTAGAGAGGAAAGTCAGAGATAAACTAGAGAGGAAAGTCAGAGATAAGCTAGAGAGGAAAGTCAGAGATAAACTAGATTGGAACATCAGAGATAAACTAGAGAGGAAAGTCAGAGATAAACTAGCGAGGAATGTCAGAGATAAACTAGAGAGGAAAGTCAGAGATAAACTGGAGAGGAAAGTCAGAGATAAACTAGGGAGGAATGTCAGAGATAAACTAGAGAGGGAAGTCAGAGATAAACTAGCATGGAATGTCAGAGATAAACTAGAGAGGAAAGTCAGAGATAAACTAGAGAGGAAAGTCAGAGATAAACTAGAGAGGAAAGTCAGAGATAAACTAGTGAGGAATGTCAGAGATAAACTAGAGAGGAAAGTCAGAGATAAACTGGAGTGTAAAGTCAGAGATAAACTAGAGAGGAATGTCAGAGATAAACTAGAGAGGAAATTCATAGATAAACTAGAGAGGAACGTCACAGATAAACTAGAGAGGAAAGTCAGAGATAAACTAGAGAGGAAAGTCAGAGATAAACTTGAGAGGAAAGTCAGTGATAAACTAGAGAGGAATGTCAGAGATAAACTGGGGAGGAAAGTCAGATATAAACTAGAGAGGAATGTTAGAGATAAAGTAGAGAGGAAAGTCAGAGATAAACTAGAGAGGAATGTCAGATATAAACTAGCGAGGAATGTCAGATATAAACTAGAGAGGAAAGTCAGATATAAACTAGAGAGGAATGTCAGAGATAAACTAGAGAGGAATGTCAGAGATAAACTAGAGAGGAATGTCAGAGATAAACTAGAGAGGAAAGTCAGAGATAAACTAGAGAGGAATGTCAGAGATAAACTAGAGAGGAAAGTCAGAGATAAACTAGAGAGGAAAGTCAGAGATAAACTAGAGAGGAAAGTCAGAGATAAACTAGAGAGGAACGACAGTGATAAAATAGAGAGGAAAGTCAGAGATAAACTAGAGAGGAATGTCAGATATTAACTAGAGAGGAATGTCAGAGATTACCTAGAGAGGAAAGTCAGATATAAACTAGAGAGGAACTTCAGAGATAAACTAGAGAGGAAAGTCAGAGATAAACTAGCGAGGAATGTCAGAGATAAACGAGAGAGGAAAGTGAGAGATAAAATGGAGAGGAAAGTCAGAGATAAACTAGGGAGGAATGTCAGAGATAAACTAGAGAGGGAAGTCAGAGATAAACTAGAGTGGAAAGTCAGAGATAAACTAGAGAGGAAAGTCAGAGATAAACTAGAGAGTAAAGTCAGAGATAAACTAGAGAGGAAAGTCAGAGATAAACTAGAGAGGAATGTCAGAGATAAAATAGAGAGGAAAGTCAGAGATAAACAAGAGAGGAAAGTCATAGATAAACTAGAGAGGAACGTCAGAGATAAACTAGAGAGGAAAGTCAGAGATAAACTAGAGAGGAAAGTCACAGATGAACTTGAGAGGAAAGTCAGTGATAAACTAGAGAGGAAAGTTAGACATAAACTGGGGAGGAAAGTCAGATATAAACTAGAGAGGAATGTCAGAGATAAAGTTGAGAGGAAAGTCAGAGATAAACTAGAGAGGAATGTCAGATATAAACTAGCGAGGAATGTCAGATATAAACTAGAGAGGTAAGTCAGATATAAACTAGAGAGGAATGTCAGAGATAAACTAGAGTGGAATGTCAGAGATAAACTAGAGAGGAAAGTCAGAGATAAACTAGAGAGGAAAGTCAGAGATAAACTGGGGAGGAAAGTCAGATATAAACTAGAGAGGAATGTCAGAGATAAAGTTGAGAGGAAAGTCAGAGATAAACTAGAGAGGAATGTCAGATATAAACTAGCGAGGAATGTCAGATATAAACTAGAGAGGAAATTCAGATATAAACTAGAGAGGAATGTCAGAGATAAACTAGAGAGGAATGTCAGAGATAAACTAGAGAGGAAAGTCAGAGATAAACTAGAGAGGAAAGTCAGAGATAAACTAGAGAGGAATGTCAGAGATAAACTAGAGAGGAAAGTCAGAGATAAACTAGAGATGAAAGTCAGAGATAAACTAGAGAGGAAAGTCAGAGATAAACTGGAGAGGAACTTCAGTGATAAACTAGAGAGGAAAGTCAGAGATAAACTAGAGAGGAAAGTCAGAGATAAACTAGAGAGGAATTCAGAGATAAACTAGAGAGGAAAGTCAGAGATAAACTAGAGAGGAATGTCCGAGATGAACTAGAGAGGAATGTCAGAGATAAACTAGAGAGGAATGTCAGAGATAAACTAGAGAGGATAGTCAGAGATAAACTAGAGAGGAAAGTCAGAGATAAACTAGAGAGGAAAGTCAGAGATAAACTAGAGAGGAACTTCATAGATAAACTAGAGAGGAAAGTCAGAGATAAACTAGAGAGGAATGTCAGATATAAACTAGAGAGGAATGTCAGAGATAAACTAGAGAGGAAAGTCAGAGATAAACTAGAGAGGAAAGTCATAGATAAACTAGAGAGGAACGTCAGAGATAAACTAGAGAGGAAAGTCAGAGATAAACTAGAGAGGAAAGTCACAGATGAACTTGAGAGGAAAGTCAGTGATAAACTAGAGAGGAAAGTTAGAGATAAACTGGGGAGGAAAGTCAGATATAAACTAGAGAGGAATGTCAGAGATAAAGTTGAGAGGAAAGTCAGAGATAAACTAGAGAGGAATGTCAGATATAAACTAGCGAGGAATGTCAGATATAAACTAGAGAGGTAAGTCAGATATAAACTAGAGAGGAATGTCAGAGATAAACTAGAGAGGAATGTCAGAGATAAAGTAGAGAGGAAAGTCAGAGATAAACTAGAGATGAAAGTCAGAGATAAACTAGAGAGGAAAGTCAGAGATAAACTGGAGAGGAACTTCAGTGATAAACTAGAGAGGAAAGTCAGAGATAAACTAGAGAGGAAAGTCAGAGATAAACTAGAGAGGAATTCAGAGATAAACTAGAGAGGAAAGTCAGAGATAAACTAGAGAGGAATGTCCGAGATGAACTAGAGAGGAATGTCAGAGATAAACTAGAGAGGAATGTCAGAGATAAACTAGAGAGGATAGTCAGAGATAAACTAGAGAGGAAAGTCAGAGATAAACTAGAGAGGAATGTCAGAGATAAACTAGAGAGGAACTTCATAGATAAACTAGAGAGGAAAGTCAGAGATAAACTAGAGAGGAATGTCAGATATAAACTAGAGAGGAATGTCAGAGATAAACTAGAGAGGAAAGTCAGAGATAAACTAGAGAGGAAAGTCATAGATAAACTAGAGAGGAACGTCAGAGATAAACTAGAGAGGAAAGTCAGAGATAAACTAGAGAGGAAAGTCACAGATGAACTTGAGAGGAAAGTCAGTGATAAACTAGAGAGGAAAGTTAGAGATAAACTGGGGAGGAAAGTCAGATATAAACTAGAGAGGAATGTCAGAGATAAAGTTGAGAGGAAAGTCAGAGATAAACTAGAGAGGAATGTCAGATATAAACTAGCGAGGAATGTCAGATATAAACTAGAGAGGTAAGTCAGATATAAACTAGAGAGGAATGTCAGAGATAAACTAGAGAGGAATGTCAGAGATAAACTAGAGAGGAAAGTCAGAGATAAACTAGAGAGGAAAGTCAGAGATAAACTGGGGAGGAAAGTCAGATATAAACTAGAGAGGAATGTCAGAGATAAAGTTGAGAGGAAAGTCAGAGATAAACTAGAGAGGAATGCCAGATATAAACTAGCGAGGAATGTCAGATATAAACTAGAGAGGAAATTCAGATATAAACTAGAGAGGAATGTCAGAGATAAACTAGAGAGGAATGTCAGAGATAAACTAGAGAGGAAAGTCAGAGATAAACTAGAGAGGAAAGTCAGAGATAAACTAGAGAGGAATGTCAGAGATAAACTAGAGAGGAAAGTCAGAGATAAACTAGAGATGAAAGTCAGAGATAAACTATAGAGGAAAGTCAGAGATAAACTAGAGAGGAATGTCAGATATAAACTAGAGAGGAATGTCCGAGATAAACAAGAGAGGAATGTCAGAGATAAAATAGAGAGGAATGTCAGATATAAACTAGAGAGGAATGTCAGAGATAAACTAGAGAGGAATGTCAGATATAAAATAGAGAGGAATGTCAGATATAAACTAGAGAGGAAATTCAGAGATAAACTAGAGAGGAAAGTCAGAGATAAATAAGAGAGGAATGTCAGAGATAATCTAGAGAGGAAAGTCAGAGATAAACTAGAGAGGAAAGTCAGAGATAAACTAGAGAGGAAAGTCAGATATAAACTAGAGAGGAATGTCAGAGATAAACTAGAGAGGAAAGTCAGAGATAAACTGGAGAGGAATGTCAGAGATAAACTAGAGAGGAATGTCAGAGATTAACTAGCGAGGAAAGTCAGAGATAAACTGGAGGGATAAGTCAGAGATAATCTAGAAAGGAAAGTCAGAGATAAACTAGAGAGGAAATTCAGAGATAAACTAGAGAGGAATGTCAGTTATAAACTCGTGAGGAAAGTCAGAGATAAACTAGAGAAGAAAGTCAGATATAAACTAGAGAGGAAAGTCAGAGATAAACTAGAGAGGAATGTTAGAGATAAACTAGAGAGGAATGTCACATATAAAAAAGAGAGGAATGTCAGAGATAAACTAGAGAGGATTGTCAGAGATAAACTAGAGAGGAATGTCAGATATAAACTAGAGAGTAAATTCAGAGATAAACTAGAGAGGAATGTCAGATATAAACAAGAGAGGAATGTCAGAGATAAACTAGAGAGGAATGTCAGATATAAACTCGAGAGGAATGTCAGAGATAAACTAGAGAGGATTGTCATATATAAACTCGAGAGGAATGTCAGAGATAAACTAGAGCGGAATGTCAGATATAAACTCCAGAGGAATATCAGAGATAAACTAGAGAGGAATGTCAGATATAAACTCGAGAGGAATGTCAGAGATAAACTAGAGAGGAAAGTCAGAGATAAACTAGAGAGGAATGTCAGAGATAAACTAGAGAGGAAAGTCAGATATAAACTCGAGTGGAATGTCACAGATACACTAGAGAGGAATGTCAGATATAAACTAGAGAGGAATGTCAGAGATAAACTAGAGAGAAAAGTCAGAGATAAACTAGAGAGGAAAGTCAGAGATAAACTAGAGAGGAAAGTCAGAGATAAACTAGAGAGGAACTTAAGAGATAAACTAGAGAGGAAAGTCAGAGATAAACTAGCGAGGAATGTCAGAGATAAACTAGAGAGGAAAGTCAGAGATAAACTGGAGAGGAAAGTCAGAGATAAACTAGGGAGGAATGTCAGAGATAAACTAGAGAGGGAAGTCAGAGATAAACTAGAGTGGAAAGTCAGAGATAAACTAGAGAGGAAAGTCAGAGATAAACTAGAGAGTAAAGTCAGAGATAAACTAGAGAGGAAAGTCAGAGATAAACTAGAGAGGAATGTCAGAGATAAACTAGAGTGAAAGTCAGAGATAAACTGGAGTGTAAAGTCAGAGATAAACTAGAGAGGAAAGTCAGAGATGAACTTTAGAGGAAAGTCAGTGATAAACTACAGAGGAATGTCAGAGATAAACTGGGGAGGAAAGTCAGATATAAACTAGAGAGGAATGTCAGAGATAAAGTAGAGAGGAAAGTCAGAGATAAACTAGAGAGGAATGTCAGATATAAACTAGCGAGGAATGTCAGATATAAACTAGAGAGGAAAGTCAGATATCAACTAGAGAGGAATGTCAGAGATAAACTAGAGAGGAATGTCAGAGATAAACTAGAGAGGAAAGTCAGAGATAAACTAGAGAGGAAAGTCAGAGATAAACTAGAGAGGAATGTCAGAGATAAACTAGAGAGGAAAGTCAGAGATAAACTAGAGAGGAAAGTCAGAGATAAACTAGAGAGGAAAGTCAGAGATAAAGTGGAGAGGAACTTCAGTGATAAACTAGAGAGGAAAGTCAGAGATAAACTAGAGAGGAAAGTCAGGGATAAACTAGAGAGGAAATTCAGAGATAAACTAGAGAGGAAAGTCAGAGATAAACTAGAGAGGATTGTCAGAGATGAACTAGAGAGGAAAGTCAGAGATAAACTAGAGAGGAATGTCAGAGATAAACTAGAGAGGAAAGTCAGAGATAAACTAGAGAGGAAAGTCAGAGATGAACTAGAGAGGAAAGTCAGAGATAAACTAGAGAGTAACTTCATAGATAAACTAGAGAGGAATGTCAGATATAAACTAGAGAGGAATGTCCGAGATAAACAAGAGAGGAATGTCAGAGATAAAATAGAGAGGAATGTCAGACATAAACTAGAGAGGAATGTCAGAGATAAACTAGAGAGGAATGTCAGATATAAACTAGAGAGGAATGTCAGATATAAACTAGAGAGGAAATGCAGAGATAAACTAGAGAGGCATGTCAGAGATAAACTAGAGAGGAAAGTTAGAGATAAACTAGAGAGGAATGTCAGAGATAAACTAGAGTGGAAAGTCAGAGATAAACTAGAGAGGAATGTCAGAGATAAACTTGAGAGGAATGTCAGAGATAATCTAGAGAGGAAAGTCAGAGATAAACTAGAGAGGAATGTCAGATATAAACTAGAGAGTAAATTCAGAGATAAACTAGAGAGGAATGTCAGATATAAACAAGAGAGGAATGTCAGAGATAAACTAGAGAGGAATGTCAGATTTAAACTCGAGAGGAATGTCAGAGATAAACGAGAGGGGATTGTCAGATATAAACTCGAGAGGAATGTCAGAGATAAACTAGAGAGGAATGTCAGATATAAACTCGAGAGGAATGTCAGAGATTAACTAGAGAGGAATGTCAGATATAAACTCGAGAGGAATGTCAGAGATAAACTAGAGAGGAAAGTCAGAGATAAACTAGAGAGGAATGTCAGAGATAAACTAGAGAGGAAAGTCAGATATAAACTCGAGAGGAATGTCACAGATAAACTAGAGAGGAATGTCAGATATAAACTAGAGAGGAATGTCAGAGATAAACTAGAGAGGAATGTCAGAGATAAACTAGAGAGGAATGTCAGAGATAAACTAGAGAGGAATGTCAGATAAAAATTAGAGAGGAATGTCAGAGATAAACTAGAGAGGAATTTCAAAGATAAACTAGAGATGAATGTCAGATACAAACTAGAGAGGAATGTCAGAGATAAACTAGAGAGGAATGTCAGAGATAAACTAGAGAGGAATGTCAGTGATAAACTAGAGAGGAATGTCAGATATAAACTAGAGAGGAATGTCAGAGATAAACTAGAGTGGAATGTCAGATATAAACAAGAGAGGAATGTCAGAGATAAACTAGAGAGGAATGTCAGATATAAAGTAGAGAGGAATGTCAGATATAAACTAGAGAGGAATGTCAGAGATAAACTAGAGAGGAATGTCAGAGATAAACTAGAGAGGAATGTCAGATATAAACTAGAGAGGAATGTCAGGGATAAACTAGAGAGGAATGTCAGAGATAAACTAGAGAGGAATGTCAGATACAAACTAGAGAGGAATGTCAGAGATAAACTAGAGAGGAATGTCAGAGATAAACTAGAGAGGAATGTCAGATATAAACTAGAGAGGAATGTCAGATATAAACTAGAGAGGAATGTCAGATGTCAATTAGAGAGGAATGTCAGATATAAACTAGAGAGGAATGTCAGATATAAACTAGGGAGGAATGTCAGAGATAAACTAGAGTGGAATGTCAGATATAAACTAGAGAGGAATGTCAGATATAAACTAGAGAGGAATGTCAGATGTCAATTAGAGAGGAATGTCAGATATAATCTAGAGAGGAATGTCAGATATAAACTAGAGAGGAATGTCAGAGATAAACTAGAGAGGAATGTCAGATATAAACTCGAGAGGAATGTCAGAGATAAACTAGAGTGGAATGTCAGATATCAACTAGAGACGAATGTCAGACATAAACTAGAGAGGAATGTCAGAGATAAACTAGAGACGAATGTCAGACATAAACTAGAGAGGAATGTCTGAGATAAACTAGAGACGAATGTCTGAGATAAACTAGAGAGTAAAGTCAGAGAAAAACTAGAGAGGAATGTCAGAGATAAACTAGAGAGGAATGTCAGAGATAAACTAGAGAGGAATGTCAGAGATGAACTTGAGAGGAAAGTCAGTGATAAACTAGAGAGGAATGTCAGAGATAAACTGGGGAGGAAAGTCAGATATAAACTAGACAGGAATGTCAGAGATAAAGTAGAGAGGAAAGTCAGAGATAAACTAGAGAGGAATGTCAGATATAAACTAGCGAGGAATGTCAGATATAAACTAGAGAGGAAAGTCAGATATCAACTAGAGAGGAATGTCAGAGATAAACTAGAGAGGAATGTCAGAGATAAACTAGAGAGGAAAGTCAGAGATAAACTAGAGAGGAAAGTCAGAGATAAACTAGAGAGGAATGTCAGAGATAAACTAGAGAGGAAAGTCAGAGATAAACTAGAGAGGAAAGTCAGAGATAAACTAGAGAGGAAAGTCAGAGATAAAGTGGAGAGGAACTTCAGTGATAAACTAGAGAGGAAAGTCAGAGATAAACTAGAGAGGAAAGTCAGAGATAAACTAGAGAGGAAATTCAGAGATAAACTAGAGAGGAAAGTCAGAGATAAACTAGAGAGGAATGTCAGAGATAAACTAGAGAGGAAAGTCAGAGATAAACTAGAGAGGAAAGTCAGAGATGAACTAGAGAGGAAAGTCAGAGATAAACTAGAGAGTAACTTCATAGATAAACTAGAGAGGAATGTCAGATATAAACTAGAGAGGAATGTCCGAGATAAACAAGAGAGGAATGTCAGAGATAAAATAGAGAGGAATGTCAGACATAAACTAGAGAGGAATGTCAGAGATAAACTAGAGAGGAATGTCAGATATAAACTAGAGAGGAATGTCAGATATAAACTAGAGAGGAAATGCAGAGATAAACTAGAGAGGCATGTCAGAGATAAACTAGAGAGGAAAGTTAGAGATAAACTAGAGAGGAATGTCAGAGATAAACTAGAGTGGAAAGTCAGAGATAAACTAGAGAGGAATGTCAGAGATAAACTTGAGAGGAATGTCAGAGATAATCTAGAGAGGAAAGTCAGAGATAAACTAGAGAGGAATGTCAGAGATAAACTAGAGAGGAAGGTTAGAGATAATCTAGAGAGGAAAGTCAGAGATAAACTAGAGAGGAAATTCAGAGATAAACTAGAGTGGAAAGTCAGAGATAAACTAGAGAGGAAATTCAGAGATAAACTAGAGAGGAAAGTCAGAGATAAACTAGGGAGGAATGTCAGAGATAAACTACAGAGGAAAGTTAGAGATAATCTAGAGAGGAAAGTCAGAGATAAACTAGAGAGGAAAGTCAGAGATAAACTAGAGAGGAAAGTCAGAGATAAACCACAGAGGAAAGTCAGAGATAAACTAGAGAGGAAAGTCAGAGATAAATAAGAGAGGAATGTCAGAGATAATCTAGAGAGGAAAGACAGAGATAAACTACAGAGGAAAGTCAGAGATCAATTAGAGAGGAAAGTCAGATATAAACTAGAGAGGAATGTCAGAGATAAACTAGAGAGGAATGTCAGAGATAAACTGGAGAGGAATGTCAGAGATAAACTAGAGAGGAAAGTCAGAGATTAACTAGAGAGGAAAGTCAGAGATAAACTAGAGGGATAAGTCAGAGATAATCTAGAAAGGAAAGTCAGAGATAAACTAGAGAGGAAAGTCAGAGATAAACTAGAGAGGAATGTCAGTTATAAACTCGAGAGGAAAGTCAGAGATAAACTAGAGAGGAAAGTCAGATATAAACTAGAGAGGAAAGTCAGAGATAAACTAGAGAGGAATATCAGAGATAAACTAGAGAGGAATGTCAGATATAAACTAGAGAGGAATGTCAGAGATAAACTAGAGAGGAATGTCAGAGATAAACTAGAGAGGAATGTCAGATATGAACTAGAGAGTAAATTCAGAGATAAACTAGAGAGGAATGTCAGATATAAACAAGAGAGGAATGTCAGAGATAAACTAGAGAGGAATGTCAGATTTAAACTCGAGAGGAATGTCAGAGATAAACGAGAGGGGATTGTCAGATATAAACTCGAGAGGAATGTCAGAGATAAACTAGAGAGGAATGTCAGATATAAACTCGAGAGGAATGTCAGAGATAAACTAGAGAGGAATGTCAGATATAAACTCGAGAGGAATGTCAGAGATAAACTAGAGAGGAAAGTCAGAGATAAACTAGAGAGGAATGTCAGAGATAAACTAGAGAGGAAAGTCAGATATAAACTCGAGAGGAATGTCACAGATAAACTAGAGAGGAATGTCAGATATAAACTAGAGAGGAATGTCAGAGATAAACTAGAGAGGAATGTCAGAGATAAACTAGAGAGGAATGTCAGAGATAAACTAGAGAGGAATGTCAGATAAAAATTAGAGAGGAATGTCAGAGATAAACTAGAGAGGAATTTCAAAGATAAACTAGAGATGAATGTCAGATACAAACTAGAGAGGAATGTCAGAGATAAACTAGAGAGGAATTCAGAGATAAACTAGAGAGGAATGTCAGTGATAAACTAGAGAGGAATGTCAGATATAAACTAGAGAGGAATGTCAGAGATAAACTAGAGTGGAATGTCAGATATAAACAAGAGAGGAATGTCAGAGATAAACTAGAGAGGAATGTTAGATATAAAGTAGAGAGGAATGTCAGAGATAAACTAGAGAGGAATGTCAGATATAAACTAGAGAGGAATGTCAGGGATAAACTAGAGAGGAATGTCAGAGATAAACTAGAGAGGAATGTCAGATATGAACTAGAGAGTAAATTCAGAGATAAACTAGAGAGGAATGTCAGAGATAAACTAGAGAGGAATGTCAGAGATAAACTAGAGAGGAATGTCAGATATAAACTAGAAAGGAAAGTCAGAGATAAACTAGAGAGGAAAGTCAGAGATAAACTAGAGAGGAATGTCAGTTATAAACTCGAGAGGAAAGTCAGAGATAAACTAGAGAGGAAAGTCAGATATAAACTAGAGAGGAATGTCAGAGATAAACTAGAGAGGAATGTCAGAGATAAACTAGAGAGGAAAGTCAGATATAAACTCGAGAGGAATGTCACAGATAAACTAGAGAGGAATGTCAGATATAAACTAGAGAGGAATGTCAGAGATAAACTAGAGAGGAATGTCAGAGATAAACTAGAGAGGAATGTCAGAGATAAACTAGAGAGGAATGTCAGATAAAAATTAGAGAGGAATGTCAGAGATAAACTAGAGAGGAATTTCAAAGATAAACTAGAGATGAATGTCAGATACAAACTAGAGAGGAATGTCAGAGATAAACTAGAGAGGAATGTCAGAGATAAACTAGAGAGGAATGTCAGTGATAAACTAGAGAGGAATGTCAGATATAAACTAGAGAGGAATGTCAGAGATAAACTAGAGTGGAATGTCAGATATAAACAAGAGAGGAATGTCAGAGATAAACTAGAGAGGAATGTCAGATATAAAGTAGAGAGGAATGTCAGATATAAACTAGAGAGGAATGTCAGAGATAAACTAGAGAGGAATGTCAGAGATAAACTAGAGAGGAATGTCAGATATAAACTAGAGAGGAATGTCAGGGATAAACTAGAGAGGAATGTCAGAGATAAACTAGAGAGGAATGTCAGATACAAACTAGAGAGGAATGTCAGAGATAAACTAGAGAGGAATGTCAGAGATAAACTAGAGAGGAATGTCAGATATAAACTAGAGAGGAATGTCAGATATAAACTAGAGAGGAATGTCAGATGTCAATTAGAGAGGAATGTCAGATATAAACTAGAGAGGAATGTCAGATATAAACTAGGGAGGAATGTCAGAGATAAACTAGAGTGGAATGTCAGATATAAACTAGAGAGGAATGTCAGATATAAACTAGAGAGGAATGTCAGATGTCAATTAGAGAGGAATGTCAGATATAATCTAGAGAGGAATGTCAGATATAAACTAGAGAGGAATGTCAGAGATAAACTAGAGAGGAATGTCAGATATAAACTCGAGAGGAATGTCAGAGATAAACTAGAGTGGAATGTCAGATATCAACTAGAGACGAATGTCAGACATAAACTAGAGAGGAATGTCAGAGATAAACTAGAGACGAATGTCAGACATAAACTAGAGAGGAATGTCTGAGATAAACTAGAGACGAATGTCTGAGATAAACTAGAGAGTAAAGTCAGAGAGAAACTAGAGAGGAATGTCAGAGATAAACTAGAGAGGAATGTCAGAGATAAACTAGAGAGGAATGTCAGAGATGAACTTGAGAGGAAAGTCAGTGATAAACTAGAGAGGAATGTCAGAGATAAACTGGGGAGGAAAGTCAGATATAAACTAGACAGGAATGTCAGAGATAAAGTAGAGAGGAAAGTCAGAGATAAACTAGAGAGGAATGTCAGATATAAACTAGCGAGGAATGTCAGATATAAACTAGAGAGGAAAGTCAGATATCAACTAGAGAGGAATGTCAGAGATAAACTAGAGAGGAATGTCAGAGATAAACTAGAGAGGAAAGTCAGAGATAAACTAGAGAGGAAAGTCAGAGATAAACTAGAGAGGAATGTCAGAGATAAACTAGAGAGGAAAGTCAGAGATAAACTAGAGAGGAAAGTCAGAGATAAACTAGAGAGGAAAGTCAGAGATAAAGTGGAGAGGAACTTCAGTGATAAACTAGAGAGGAAAGTCAGAGATAAACTAGAGAGGAAAGTCAGAGATAAACTAGAGAGGAAATTCAGAGATAAACTAGAGAGGAAAGTCAGAGATAAACTAGAGAGGAATGTCAGAGATAAACTAGAGAGGAAAGTCAGAGATAAACTAGAGAGGAAAGTCAGAGATGAACTAGAGAGGAAAGTCAGAGATAAACTAGAGAGTAACTTCATAGATAAACTAGAGAGGAATGTCAGATATAAACTAGAGAGGAATGTCCGAGATAAACAAGAGAGGAATGTCAGAGATAAAATAGAGAGGAATGTCAGACATAAACTAGAGAGGAATGTCAGAGATAAACTAGAGAGGAATGTCAGATATAAACTAGAGAGGAATGTCAGATATAAACTAGAGAGGAAATGCAGAGATAAACTAGAGAGGCATGTCAGAGATAAACTAGAGAGGAAAGTTAGAGATAAACTAGAGAGGAATGTCAGAGATAAACTAGAGTGGAAAGTCAGAGATAAACTAGAGAGGAATGTCAGAGATAAACTTGAGAGGAATGTCAGAGATAATCTAGAGAGGAAAGTCAGAGATAAACTAGAGAGGAATGTCAGAGATAAACTAGAGAGGAAGGTTAGAGATAATCTAGAGAGGAAAGTCAGAGATAAACTAGAGAGGAAATTCAGAGATAAACTAGAGTGGAAAGTCAGAGATAAACTAGAGAGGAAATTCAGAGATAAACTAGAGAGGAAAGTCAGAGATAAACTAGGGAGGAATGTCAGAGATAAACTACAGAGGAAAGTTAGAGATAATCTAGAGAGGAAAGTCAGAGATAAACTAGAGAGGAAAGTCAGAGATAAACTAGAGAGGAAAGTCAGAGATAAACCACAGAGGAAAGTCAGAGATAAACTAGAGAGGAAAGTCAGAGATAAATAAGAGAGGAATGTCAGAGATAATCTAGAGAGGAAAGACAGAGATAAACTACAGAGGAAAGTCAGAGATCAATTAGAGAGGAAAGTCAGATATAAACTAGAGAGGAATGTCAGAGATAAACTAGAGAGGAATGTCAGAGATAAACTGGAGAGGAATGTCAGAGATAAACTAGAGAGGAAAGTCAGAGATTAACTAGAGAGGAAAGTCAGAGATAAACTAGAGGGATAAGTCAGAGATAATCTAGAAAGGAAAGTCAGAGATAAACTAGAGAGGAAAGTCAGAGATAAACTAGAGAGGAATGTCAGTTATAAACTCGAGAGGAAAGTCAGAGATAAACTAGAGAGGAAAGTCAGATATAAACTAGAGAGGAAAGTCAGAGATAAACTAGAGAGGAATATCAGAGATAAACTAGAGAGGAATGTCAGATATAAACTAGAGAGGAATGTCAGAGATAAACTAGAGAGGAATGTCAGAGATAAACTAGAGAGGAATGTCAGATATGAACTAGAGAGTAAATTCAGAGATAAACTAGAGAGGAATGTCAGATATAAACAAGAGAGGAATGTCAGAGATAAACTAGAGAGGAATGTCAGATTTAAACTCGAGAGGAATGTCAGAGATAAACGAGAGGGGATTGTCAGATATAAACTCGAGAGGAATGTCAGAGATAAACTAGAGAGGAATGTCAGATATAAACTCGAGAGGAATGTCAGAGATAAACTAGAGAGGAATGTCAGATATAAACTCGAGAGGAATGTCAGAGATAAACTAGAGAGGAAAGTCAGAGATAAACTAGAGAGGAATGTCAGAGATAAACTAGAGAGGAAAGTCAGATATAAACTCGAGAGGAATGTCACAGATAAACTAGAGAGGAATGTCAGATATAAACTAGAGAGGAATGTCAGAGATAAACTAGAGAGGAATGTCAGAGATAAACTAGAGAGGAATGTCAGAGATAAACTAGAGAGGAATGTCAGATAAAAATTAGAGAGGAATGTCAGAGATAAACTAGAGAGGAATTTCAAAGATAAACTAGAGATGAATGTCAGATACAAACTAGAGAGGAATGTCAGAGATAAACTAGAGAGGAATTCAGAGATAAACTAGAGAGGAATGTCAGAGATAAACTAGAGAGGAATGTCAGATATAAACTAGAGAGGAATGTCAGAGATAAACTAGAGTGGAATGTCAGATATAAACAAGAGAGGAATGTCAGAGATAAACTAGAGAGGAATGTTAGATATAAAGTAGAGAGGAATGTCAGAGATAAACTAGAGAGGAATGTCAGATATAAACTAGAGAGGAATGTCAGGGATAAACTAGAGAGGAATGTCAGAGATAAACTAGAGAGGAATGTCAGATATGAACTAGAGAGTAAATTCAGAGATAAACTAGAGAGGAATGTCAGAGATAAACTAGAGAGGAATGTCAGAGATAAACTAGAGAGGAATGTCAGATATAAACTAGAAAGGAAAGTCAGAGATAAACTAGAGAGGAAAGTCAGAGATAAACTAGAGAGGAATGTCAGTTATAAACTCGAGAGGAAAGTCAGAGATAAACTAGAGAGGAAAGTCAGATATAAACTAGAGAGGAATGTCAGAGATAAACTAGAGAGGAATGTCAGATTTAAACTCGAGAGGAATGTCAGAGATAAACGAGAGGGGATTGTCAGATATAAACTCGAGAGGAATGTCAGAGATAAACTAGAGAGGAATGTCAGATATAAACTCGAGAGGAATGTCAGAGATAAACTAGAGAGGAAAGTCAGAGATAAACTAGAGAGGAATGTCAGAGATAAACTAGAGAGGAAAGTCAGATATAAACTCGAGAGGAATGTCACAGATAAACTAGAGAGGAATGTCAGATATAAACTAGAGAGGAATGTCAGAGATAAACTAGAGAGGAATGTCAGAGATAAACTAGAGAGGAATGTCAGAGATAAACTAGAGAGGAATGTCAGATAAAAATTAGAGAGGAATGTCAGAGATAAACTAGAGAGGAATTTCAAAGATAAACTAGAGATGAATGTCAGATACAAACTAGAGAGGAATGTCAGAGATAAACTAGAGAGGAATGTCAGAGATAAACTAGAGAGGAATGTCAGAGATAAACTAGAGAGGAATGTCAGATATAAACTAGAGAGGAATGTCAGAGATAAACTAGAGTGGAATGTCAGATATAAACAAGAGAGGAATGTCAGAGATAAACTAGAGAGGAATGTTAGATATAAAGTAGAGAGGAATGTCAGATATAAACTAGAGAGGAATGTCAGAGATAAACTAGAGAGGAATGTCAGAGATAAACTAGAGAGGAATGTCAGATATAAACTAGATAGGAATGTCAGGGATAAACTAGAGAGGAATGTCAGAGATAAACTAGAGAGGAATGTCAGATATGAACTAGAGAGTAAATTCAGAGATAAACTAGAGAGGAATGTCAGATATAAACAAGAGAGGAATGTCAGAGATAAACTAGAGAGGAATGTCAGATTTAAACTCGAGAGGAATGTCAGAGATAAACGAGAGGGGATTGTCAGATATAAACTCGAGAGGAATGTCAGAGATAAACTAGAGAGGAATGTCAGATATAAACTCGAGAGGAATGTCAGAGATAAACTAGAGAGGAATGTCAGATATAAACTCGAGAGGAATGTCAGAGATAAACTAGAGAGGAAAGTCAGAGATAAACTAGAGAGGAATGTCAGAGATAAACTAGAGAGGAAAGTCAGATATAAACTCGAGAGGAATGTCACAGATAAACTAGAGAGGAATGTCAGATATAAACTAGAGAGGAATGTCAGAGATAAACTAGAGAGGAATGTCAGAGATAAACTAGAGAGGAATGTCAGAGATAAACTAGAGAGGAATGTCAGATAAAAATTAGAGAGGAATGTCAGAGATAAACTAGAGAGGAATTTCAAAGATAAACTAGAGATGAATGTCAGATACAAACTAGAGAGGAATGTCAGAGATAAACTAGAGAGGAATGTCAGAGATAAACTAGAGAGGAATGTCAGAGATAAACTAGAGAGGAATGTCAGATATAAACTAGAGAGGAATGTCAGAGATAAACTAGAGTGGAATGTCAGATATAAACAAGAGAGGAATGTCAGAGATAAACTAGAGAGGAATGTTAGATATAAAGTAGAGAGGAATGTCAGAGATAAACTAGAGAGGAATGTCAGATATAAACTAGAGAGGAATGTCAGGGATAAACTAGAGAGGAATGTCAGAGATAAACTAGAGAGGAATGTCAGATATGAACTAGAGAGTAAATTCAGAGATAAACTAGAGAGGAATGTCAGAGATAAACTAGAGAGGAATGTCAGAGATAAACTAGAGAGGAATGTCAGATATAAACTAGAGAGGAAAGTCAGAGATAAACTAGAGAGGAAAGTCAGAGATAAACTAGAGAGGAATGTCAGTTATAAACTCGAGAGGAAAGTCAGAGATAAACTAGAGAGGAAAGTCAGATATAAACTAGAGAGGAAAGTCAGAGATAAACTAGAGAGGAATATCAGAGATAAACTAGAGAGGAATGTCAGATATAAACTAGAGAGGAATGTCAGGGATAAACTAGAGAGGAATGTCAGAGATAAACTAGAGAGGAATGTCAGATATGAACTAGAGAGTAAATTCAGAGATAAACTAGAGAGGAATGTCAGATATAAACAAGAGAGGAATGTCAGAGATAAACTAGAGAGGAATGTCAGATTTAAACTCGAGAGGAATGTCAGAGATAAACGAGAGGGGATTGTCAGATATAAACTCGAGAGGAATGTCAGAGATAAACTAGAGAGGAATGTCAGATATAAACTCGAGAGGAATGTCAGAGATAAACTAGAGAGGAATGTCAGATATAAACTCGAGAGGAATGTCAGAGATAAACTAGAGAGGAAAGTCAGAGATAAACTAGAGAGGAATGTCAGAGATAAACTAGAGAGGAAAGTCAGATATAAACTCGAGAGGAATGTCACAGATAAACTAGAGAGGAATGTCAGATATAAACTAGAGAGGAATGTCAGAGATAAACTAGAGAGGAATGTCAGAGATAAACTAGAGAGGAATGTCAGAGATAAACTAGAGAGGAATGTCAGATAAAAATTAGAGAGGAATGTCAGAGATAAACTAGAGAGGAATTTCAAAGATAAACTAGAGATGAATGTCAGATACAAACTAGAGAGGAATGTCAGAGATAAACTAGAGAGGAATGTCAGAGATAAACTAGAGAGGAATGTCAGAGATAAACTAGAGAGGAATGTCAGATATAAACTAGAGAGGAATGTCAGAGATAAACTAGAGTGGAATGTCAGATATAAACAAGAGAGGAATGTCAGAGATAAACTAGAGAGGAATGTTAGATATAAAGTAGAGAGGAATGTCAGATATAAACTAGAGAGGAATGTCAGAGATAAACTAGAGAGGAATGTCAGAGATAAACTAGAGAGGAATGTCAGATATAAACTAGAGAGGAATGTCAGGGATAAACTAGAGAGGAATGTCAGAGATAAACTAGAGAGGAATGTCAGATATAAACTAGAAAGGAAAGTCAGAGATAAACTAGAGAGGAATGTCAGATATAAACAAGAGAGGAATGTCAGAGATAAACTAGAGAGGAATGTCAGATTTAAACTCGAGAGGAATGTCAGAGATAAACGAGAGGGGATTGTCAGATATAAACTCGAGAGGAATGTCAGAGATAAACTAGAGAGGAATGTCAGATATAAACTCGAGAGGAATGTCAGAGATAAACTAGAGAGGAATGTCAGATATAAACTCGAGAGGAATGTCAGAGATAAACTAGAGAGGAAAGTCAGAGATAAACTAGAGAGGAATGTCAGAGATAAACTAGAGAGGAAAGTCAGATATAAACTCGAGAGGAATGTCACAGATAAACTAGAGAGGAATGTCAGATATAAACTAGAGAGGAATGTCAGAGATAAACTAGAGAGGAATGTCAGAGATAAACTAGAGAGGAATGTCAGAGATAAACTAGAGAGGAATGTCAGATAAAAATTAGAGAGGAATGTCAGAGATAAACTAGAGAGGAATTTCAAAGATAAACTAGAGATGAATGTCAGATACAAACTAGAGAGGAATGTCAGAGATAAACTAGAGAGGAATGTCAGAGATAAACTAGAGAGGAATGTCAGAGATAAACTAGAGAGGAATGTCAGATATAAACTAGAGAGGAATGTCAGAGATAAACTAGAGTGGAATGTCAGATATAAACAAGAGAGGAATGTCAGAGATAAACTAGAGAGGAATGTTAGATATAAAGTAGAGAGGAATGTCAGAGATAAACTAGAGAGGAATGTCAGATATAAACTAGAGAGGAATGTCAGGGATAAACTAGAGAGGAATGTCAGAGATAAACTAGAGAGGAATGTCAGATATGAACTAGAGAGTAAATTCAGAGATAAACTAGAGAGGAATGTCAGAGATAAACTAGAGAGGAATGTCAGAGATAAACTAGAGAGGAATGTCAGATATAAACTAGAGAGGAAAGTCAGAGATAAACTAGAGAGGAAAGTCAGAGATAAACTAGAGAGGAATGTCAGTTATAAACTCGAGAGGAAAGTCAGAGATAAACTAGAGAGGAAAGTCAGATATAAACTAGAGAGGAAAGTCAGAGATAAACTAGAGAGGAATATCAGAGATAAACTAGAGAGGAATGTCAGATATAAACTAGAGAGGAATGTCAGGGATAAACTAGAGAGGAATGTCAGAGATAAACTAGAGAGGAATGTCAGATATGAACTAGAGAGTAAATTCAGAGATAAACTAGAGAGGAATGTCAGATATAAACAAGAGAGGAATGTCAGAGATAAACTAGAGAGGAATGTCAGATTTAAACTCGAGAGGAATGTCAGAGATAAACGAGAGGGGATTGTCAGATATAAACTCGAGAGGAATGTCAGAGATAAACTAGAGAGGAATGTCAGATATAAACTCGAGAGGAATGTCAGAGATAAACTAGAGAGGAATGTCAGATATAAACTCGAGAGGAATGTCAGAGATAAACTAGAGAGGAAAGTCAGAGATAAACTAGAGAGGAATGTCAGAGATAAACTAGAGAGGAAAGTCAGATATAAACTCGAGAGGAATGTCACAGATAAACTAGAGAGGAATGTCAGATATAAACTAGAGAGGAATGTCAGAGATAAACTAGAGAGGAATGTCAGAGATAAACTAGAGAGGAATGTCAGAGATAAACTAGAGAGGAATGTCAGATAAAAATTAGAGAGGAATGTCAGAGATAAACTAGAGAGGAATTTCAAAGATAAACTAGAGATGAATGTCAGATACAAACTAGAGAGGAATGTCAGAGATAAACTAGAGAGGAATGTCAGAGATAAACTAGAGAGGAATGTCAGAGATAAACTAGAGAGGAATGTCAGATATAAACTAGAGAGGAATGTCAGAGATAAACTAGAGTGGAATGTCAGATATAAACAAGAGAGGAATGTCAGAGATAAACTAGAGAGGAATGTTAGATATAAAGTAGAGAGGAATGTCAGATATAAACTAGAGAGGAATGTCAGAGATAAACTAGAGAGGAATGTCAGAGATAAACTAGAGAGGAATGTCAGATATAAACTAGAGAGGAATGTCAGGGATAAACTAGAGAGGAATGTCAGAGATAAACTAGAGAGGAATGTCAGATATGAACTAGAGAGTAAATTCAGAGATAAACTAGAGAGGAATGTCAGATATAAACAAGAGAGGAATGTCAGAGATAAACTAGAGAGGAATGTCAGATTTAAACTCGAGAGGAATGTCAGAGATAAACGAGAGGGGATTGTCAGATATAAACTCGAGAGGAATGTCAGAGATAAACTAGAGAGGAATGTCAGATATAAACTCGAGAGGAATGTCAGAGATAAACTAGAGAGGAATGTCAGATATAAACTCGAGAGGAATGTCAGAGATAAACTAGAGAGGAAAGTCAGAGATAAACTAGAGAGGAATGTCAGAGATAAACTAGAGAGGAAAGTCAGATATAAACTCGAGAGGAATGTCACAGATAAACTAGAGAGGAATGTCAGATATAAACTAGAGAGGAATGTCAGAGATAAACTAGAGAGGAATGTCAGAGATAAACTAGAGAGGAATGTCAGAGATAAACTAGAGAGGAATGTCAGATAAAAATTAGAGAGGAATGTCAGAGATAAACTAGAGAGGAATTTCAAAGATAAACTAGAGATGAATGTTAGATATAAAGTAGAGAGGAATGTCAGATATAAACTAGAGAGGAATGTCAGAGATAAACTAGAGAGGAATGTCAGAGGTAAACTAGAGAGGAATGTCAGATATAAACTAGAGAGGAATGTCAGGGATAAACTAGAGAGGAATGTCAGAGATAAACTAGAGAGGAATGTCAGATACAAACTAGAGAGGAATGTCAGAGATAAACTAGAGAGGAATGGCAGAGATAAACTAGAGAGGAATGTCAGATATAAACTAGAGAGGAATGTCAGATATAAACTAGAGAGGAATGTCAGATGTCAATTAGAGAGGAATGTCAGATATAAACTAGAGAGGAATGTCAGATATAAACTAGAGAGGAATGTCAGAGATAAACTAGAGTGGAATGTCAGATATAAACTAGAGAGGAATGTCAGATATAAACTAGAGAGGAATGTCAGAGATAAACTAGAGAGGAATGTCAGATATAAACTCGAGAGGAATGTCAGAGATAAACTAGAGTGGAATGTCAGATATCAACTAGAGACGAATGTCAGACATAAACTAGAGAGGAATGTCAGAGATAAACTAGAGACGAATGTCAGACATAAACTAGAGAGGAATGTCTGAGATAAACTAGAGACGAATGTCTGAGATAAACTAGAGAGTAAAGTCAGAGAAAAACTAGAGAGGAATGTCAGATATAAACTAGTGAGGAAAGTCAGAGAAAAACTAGAGAGGAATGTCAGAGATAAACTAGAGAGGAATGTCAGAGATAAACTAGGGAGTAAAGTCAGAGAAAAACTAGAGAGGAATGTCAGAGATAAACTAGAGAGGAAAGTCAGAGAAAAACCAGAGAGGAATGTCAGATATAAACTAGAGAGGAATGTCAGATATAAACTAGAGAGGAATGTCAGATATAAACTAGAGAGGAATGTCAGATATAAACTAGAGAGGAATGTCAGATATAAACTAGAGAGGATTGTCAGATATAAACTAGAGAGGAATGTCAGAGATAAACTAGAGAGGAATGTCAGATATCAACTAGAGAGGAATGTCAGATATAAACTAGAGATGAATGTCAGATATAAACTAGAGAGGATTGTCAGATATAAACTAGAGAGGAATGTCAGAGATAAACAAGAGAGGAATGTCAGAGAAAAACTAGAGAGGAATGTCAGAGATAAACTAGAGAGGAATGTCAGATATAAACTAGAGAGGAATGTCAGAGATAAACTAGAGAGGAAAGTCAGATATAAACTAGAGAGGAATGTCAGAGATAAACTAGAGAGGAATGTCAGATATAAATTAGAGAGGAATGTCAGAGATAAACTAGAGAGGAATGTCAGAGATAAACTAGAGAGGAAAGTCAGATATAAACTAGAGAGGAATGTCAGAGATAAACTAGAGAGGAATGTCAGATATAAACTAGAGAGGAATGTCAGATATAAACTACAGAGGAATGTCAGATATAAACTAGAGAGGAATGCCAGAGTTAAACTAGAGAGGAATGTCAGAGATAAACTAGAGAGGAATGTCAGAGATAAACTATTGTGGAATGTCAGATATAAACTAGAGAGGAATGTCAGAGTTGAACTAGAGAGGAAAGTCAGAGATAAACTAGAGAGGAATGTCAGAGATAAACTAGAGAGGAATGTCAGAGATAAACTAGAGAGGAATGTCAGACATAAACTAGAGAGGAATGTCAGATATAAACTAGAGAGGAATGTCAGATATCAATTAGAGAGGAATGTCAGATATAAACAAGAGAGGAAAGTCAGAGATAAACTAGAGAGGAATGTCAGATATAAACTAGAGAGGAATGTCCGATATAAGCTACAGAGGAATGTCAGATATCAATTAGAGAGGAATGTCAGATATAAACTAGAGAGGAATGTCAGATATAAACAAGAGAGGAATGTCAGATATAAACTAGAGAGGAATGTCAGAGATAAACTAGAGAGGAATGTCAGATATAAACTAGAGAGGAATGTCAGATATCAATTAGAGAGGAATGTCAGATATAAACTAGAGAGGAAAGTCAGAGATAAACTAGAGAGGAATGTCAGATATAAACTAGAGAGGAATGTCAGAGATAAACTAGAGAGGAATGTCAGATATAAACTAGAGAGGAATGTCAGATATAAACTAGAGAAGAATGTCAGAGATAAACTAGACAGGAATGTCAGATATAAACTAGAGAGGAATGTCAGAGATAAACTAGAGAGGAATGTCAGAGATAAACTAGAGAGGAATGTCAGACATAAACTAGAGAGGAATGTCTGAGATAAACTAGAGACGAATGTCTGAGATAAACTAGAGAGTAAAGTCAGAGAAAAACTACAGAGGAATGTCAGAGATAAACTAGAGAGGAATGTCAGATATAAACTAGAGAGGAAAGTCTGAGAAAAACTAGAGAGGAATGTCAGAGATAAACTAGAGAGGAATGTCAGATATAAACTAGAGAGGAATGTCAGATAGAAACTAGAGAGGAAAGTCAGAGAAAAACTAGAGAGCAATGTCAGAGATAAACTAGAGAGGAATGTCAGAGATAAACTAGAGAGGAATGTCAGATAGAAACTAGAGAGGAAAGTCAGAGAAAAACTAGAGAGCAATGTCAGATATAAACTAGAGAGGAATGTCAGATAGAAACTAGAGAGGAAAGTCAGAGAGAAACTAGAGAGGAATGTCAGAGATAAACTAGAGAGGAATGTCAGATATAAACTAGAGAGGAAAGTCTGAGAAAAACTAGAGAGGAATGTCAGAGATAAACTAGAGAGGAATGTCAGAGATAAACTAGAGAGGAATGTCAGAGATAAACTAGAGAGGAAAGTCAGAGAAAAACCAGAGAGGAATGTCAGATATAAACTAGAGAGGAATGTCAGATATAAACTAGAGAGGAATGTCAGATATAAACTAGAGAGGAATGTCAGATATAAACTAGAGAGGAATGTCAGATATAAACTAGAGAGGATTGTCAGATATAAACTAGAGAGGAATGTCAGAGATAAACAAGAGAGGAATGTCAGAGAAAAACTAGAGAGGAATGTCAGAGATAAACTAGAGAGGAATGTCTGATATAAACTAGAGAGGAATGTCAGAGATAAACTAGAGAGGAATGTCAGATATAAACTAGAGAGGAATGTCAGATATAAACTACAGACGAATGTCAGATATAAACTAGAGAGGAATGTCAGAGTTAAACTAGAGAGGAATGTCACAGATAAACTAGAGAGGAATGTCAGATATAAACTAGAGAGGAATGTCAGAGTTAAACTAGAGAGGAAAGTCAGAGATAAACTAGAGAGGAATGTGAGAGATAAACTAGAGAGGACTGTCAGAGATAAACTAGAGAGGAATGTCAGAGATAAACTAGAGAGGAATGTCAGAGATAAGCTAGAGAGGAATGTCAGAGATTACCTAGAGAGGAATGTCAGATATAAATTAGAAAGGAATGTCAGATATAAACTACAGAGGAATGTCAGATATAAACTACAGAGGAATGTCTGAGTTAAACTAGAGAGGAATGTCAGAGATAAACTAGAGAGGAATGTCAGAGATAAACTAGTGTGGAATGTCAGATATAAACTAGAGAGGACTGTCAGAGTTAAACTAGAGAGGAAATTCTGAGATAAACTAGAGAGGAATGTCAGAGATAAACTAGAGAGGAATGTCAGAGATAAACTAGAGAGGAATGTCAGAGATAAACTAGAGAGGAATGTCAGAGATAAACTAGAGAGGAATGTCAGATATCAACTAGAGAGGAATGTCAGATATAAACTAGAGAGGAATGTCAGATATAAACTAGAGAGGAATGTCAGAGATAAACTAGAGAGGAATGTCAGATATAAACTAGAGAGGAATGTCAGATATCAATTAGAGAGGAATGTCAGATATAAACTAGAGAGGAAAGTCAGAGATAAACTAGAGAGGAATGTCAGATATAAACTAGAGAGGAATGTCAGATATAAACTAGAGAGGAATGTCAGATATCAATTGGAGAGGAATGTCAGATATAAACTAGAGAGGTAAGTCAGAGATAAACTAGAGAGGAATGTCAGATATAAACTAGAGAGGAATGTCAGATATAAACTAGAGAGGAATGTCAGATATAAACTACAGAGGAATGTCAGATATAAACTAGAGAGGAATGCCAGAGTTAAACTAGAGAGGAATGTCAGAGATAAACTAGAGAGGAATGTCAGAGATAAACTATTGTGGAATGTCAGATATAAACTAGAGAGGAATGTCAGAGTTGAACTAGAGATGAAAGTCAGAGATAAACTAGAGAGGAATGTCAGAGATAAACTAGAGAGGAATGTCAGAGATAAACTAGAGAGGAATGTCAGAGATAAACTAGAGAGGAATGTCAGATATAAACTAGAGAGGAATGTCAGATATCAATTAGAGAGGAATGTCAGATATAAACAAGAGAGGAAAGTCAGAGATAAACTAGAGAGGAATGTCAGATATAAACTAGAGAGGAATGTCCGATATAAGCTACAGAGGAATGTCAGATATCAATTAGAGAGGAATGTCAGATATAAACTAGAGAGGAATGTCAGATATAAACAAGAGAGGAATGTCAGATATAAACTAGAGAGGAATGTCAGAGATAAACTCGAGAGGAATGTCAGATATAAACTAGAGAGGAATGTCAGATATCAATTAGAGAGGAATGTCAGATATAAACTAGAGAGGAAAGTCAGAGATAAACTAGAGAGGAATGTCAGATATAAACTAGAGAGGAATGTCAGAGATAAACTAGAGAGGAATGTCAGATATAAACTAGAGAGGAATGTCAGATATAAACTAGAGAAGAATGTCAGAGATAAACTAGACAGGAATGTCAGATATAAACTAGAGAGGAATGTCAGAGATAAACTAGAGAGGAATGTCAGAGATAAACTAGAGAGGAATGTCAGACATAAACTAGAGAGGAATGTCTGAGATAAACTAGAGACGAATGTCTGAGATAAACTAGAGAGTAAAGTCAGAGAAAAACTACAGAGGAATGTCAGAGATAAACTAGAGAGGAATGTCAGATATAAACTAGAGAGGAAAGTCTGAGAAAAACTAGAGAGGAATGTCAGAGATAAACTAGAGAGGAATGTCAGATATAAACTAGAGAGGAATGTCAGATAGAAACTAGAGAGGAAAGTCAGAGAAAAACTAGAGAGCAATGTCAGAGATAAACTAGAGAGGAATGTCAGAGATAAACTAGAGAGGAATGTCAGATAGAAACTAGAGAGGAAAGTCAGAGAAAAACTAGAGAGCGATGTCAGATATAAACTAGAGAGGAATGTCAGATAGAAACTAGAGAGGAAAGTCAGAGAGAAACTAGAGAGGAATGTCAGAGATAAACTAGAGAGGAATGTCAGATATAAACTAGAGAGGAAAGTCTGAGAAAAACTAGAGAGGAATGTCACAGATAAACTAGAGAGGAATGTCAGAGATAAACTAGAGAGGAATGTCAGAGATAAACTAGAGAGGAAAGTCAGAGAAAAACCAGAGAGGAATGTCAGATATAAACTAGAGAGGAATGTCAGATATAAACTAGAGAGGAATGTCAGATATAAACTAGAGAGGAATGTCAGATATAAACTAGAGAGGAATGTCAGATATAAACTAGAGAGGATTGTCAGATATAAACTAGAGAGGAATGTCAGAGATAAACAAGAGAGGAATGTCAGAGAAAAACTAGAGAGGAATGTCAGAGATAAACTAGAGAGGAATGTCTGATATAAACTAGAGAGGAATGTCAGAGATAAACTAGAGAGGAATGTCAGATATAAACTAGAGAGGAATGTCAGAGATAAACTAGAGAGGAATGTCAGATATAAACTACAGACGAATGTCAGATATAAACTAGAGAGGAATGTCAGAGTTAAACTAGAGAGGAATGTCACAGATAAACTAGAGAGGAATGTCAGATATAAACTAGAGAGGAATGTCAGAGTTAAACTAGAGAGGAAAGTCAGAGATAAACTAGAGAGGAATGTGAGAGATAAACTAGAGAGGACTGTCAGAGATAAACTAGAGAGGAATGTCAGAGATAAACTAGAGAGGAATGTCAGAGATAAGCTAGAGAGGAATGTCAGAGATTACCTAGAGAGGAATGTCAGATATAAATTAGAGAGGAATGTCAGATATAAACTACAGAGGAATGTCAGATATAAACTACAGAGGAATGTCTGAGTTAAACTAGAGAGGAATGTCAGAGATAAACTAGAGAGGAATGTCAGAGATAAACTAGTGTGGAATGTCAGATATAAACTAGAGAGGACTGTCAGAGTTAAACTAGAGAGGAAATTCAGAGATAAACTAGAGAGGAATGTCAGAGATAAACTAGAGAGGAATGTCAGAGATAAACTAGAGAGGAATGTCAGAGATAAACTAGAGAGGAATGTCAGAGATAAACTAGAGAGGAATGTCAGATATCAACTAGAGAGGAATGTCAGATATAAACTAGAGAGGAATGTCAGATATAAACTAGAGAGGAATGTCAGAGATAAACTAGAGAGGAATGTCAGATATAAACTAGAGAGGAATGTCAGATATCAATTAGAGAGGAATGTCAGATATAAACTAGAGAGGAAAGTCAGAGATAAACTAGAGAGGAATGTCAGATATAAACTAGAGAGGAATGTCAGATATAAACTAGAGAGGAATGTCAGATATCAATTGGAGAGGAATGTCAGATATAAACTAGAGAGGTAAGTCAGAGATAAACTAGAGAGGAATGTCAGATATAAACTAGAGAGGAATGTCAGATATAAACTAGAGAGGAATGTCAGATATAAACTAGAGAGGAACGTCAGAGATAAACTAGAGCGGAATGTCAGATATAAACTAGAGAGGAAAGTCACAGATAAACTACAGAGTAAAGTCAGAGATAAACTAGAGAGGAAAGTCAGAGATAAACTAGAGAGGAATGTCAGAGATAAACTAGAGAGGAAAGTCAGAGATAAACTAGAGTGGAAAGTCAGAGATAAACTAGAGAGGAAAGTCAGAGATAAACTAGAGAGGAAAGTCATAGATAAACTGGAGAGGAAAGTCAGAGATTAACTAGAGAGGAAATTCAGAGATAAACTAGAGAGGAAATTCAGAGATAAACTAGAGAGGAATGTCAGAGATAAACTAGAGAGGAATGTCAGAGATAAACTAGAGAGGAAAGTCAGAGATAAACTAGAGAGGAAATTCAGAGATAAACTAGAGAGGAATGTCAGATATCAATTAGAGAGGAATGTCAGATATAAACAAGAGAGGAAAGTCAGAGATAAACTAGAGAGGAATGTCAGATATTAACTAGAGAGGAATGTCCGATATAAGCTACAGAGGAATGTCAGATATCAATTAGAGAGGAATATCAGATATAAACTAGAGAGGAATGTCAGATATAAACAAGAGAGGAATGTCAGATATAAACTAGAGAGGAATGTCAGAGATAAACTAGAGAGGAATGTCAGATATAAACTAGAGAGGAATGTCAGATATCAATTAGAGAGGAATGTCAGATATAAACTAGAGAGGAAAGTCAGAGATAAACTAGAGAGGAATGTCAGATATAAACTAGAGAGGAATGTCAGAGATAAACTAGAGAGGAATGTCAGATATAAACTAGAGAGGAATGTCAGATATAAACTAGAGAAGAATGTCACAGATAAACTAGACAGGAATGTCAGATATAAACTAGAGAGGAATGTCAGAGATAAACTAGAGAGGAATGTCAGAGATAAACTAGAGAGGAATGTCAGACATAAACTAGAGAGGAATGTCTGAGATAAACTAGAGACGAATGTCTGAGATAAACTAGAGAGTAAAGTCAGAGAAAAACTACAGAGGAATGTCAGAGATAAACTAGAGAGGAATGTCAGATATAAACTAGAGAGGAAAGTCTGAGAAAAACTAGAGAGGAATGTCAGAGATAAACTAGAGAGGAATGTCAGATATAAACTAGAGAGGAATGTCAGATAGAAACTAGAGAGGAAAGTCAGAGAAAAACTAGAGAGCAATGTCAGAGATAAACTAGAGAGGAATGTCAGAGATAAACTAGAGAGGAATGTCAGATAGAAACTAGAGAGGAAAGTCAGAGAAAAACTAGAGAGCAATGTCAGATATAAACTAGAGAGGAATGTCAGATAGAAACTAGAGAGGAAAGTCAGAGAGAAACTAGAGAGGAATGTCAGAGATAAACTAGAGAGGAATGTCAGATATAAACTAGAGAGGAAAGTCTGAGAAAAACTAGAGAGGAATGTCAGAGATAAACTAGAGAGGAATGTCAGAGATAAACTAGAGAGGAATGTCAGAGATAAACTAGAGAGGAAAGTCAGAGAAAAACCAGAGAGGAATGTCAGATATAAACTAGAGAGGAATGTCAGATATAAACTAGAGAGGAATGTCAGATATAAACTAGAGAGGAATGTCAGATATAAACTAGAGAGGAATGTCAGATATAAACTAGAGAGGATTGTCAGATATAAACTAGAGAGGAATGTCAGAGATAAACAAGAGAGGAATGTCAGAGAAAAACTAGAGAGGAATGTCAGAGATAAACTAGAGAGGAATGTCTGATATAAACTAGAGAGGAATGTCAGAGATAAACTAGAGAGGAATGTCAGATATAAACTAGAGAGGAATGTCAGATATAAACTACAGACGAATGTCAGATATAAACTAGAGAGGAATGTCAGAGTTAAACTAGAGAGGAATGTCACAGATAAACTAGAGAGGAATGTCAGATATAAACTAGAGAGGAATGTCAGAGTTAAACTAGAGAGGAAAGTCAGAGATAAACTAGAGAGGAATGTGAGAGATAAACTAGAGAGGACTGTCAGAGATAAACTAGAGAGGAATGTCAGAGATAAACTAGAGAGGAATGTCAGAGATAAGCTAGAGAGGAATGTCAGAGATTACCTAGAGAGGAATGTCAGATATAAATTAGAGAGGAATGTCAGATATAAACTACAGAGGAATGTCAGATATAAACTACAGAGGAATGTCTGAGTTAAACTAGAGAGGAATGTCAGAGATAAACTAGAGAGGAATGTCAGAGATAAACTAGTGTGGAATGTCAGATATAAACTAGAGAGGACTGTCAGAGTTAAACTAGAGAGGAAATTCTGAGATAAACTAGAGAGGAATGTCAGAGATAAACTAGAGAGGAATGTCAGAGATAAACTAGAGAGGAATGTCAGAGATAAACTAGAGAGGAATGTCAGAGATAAACTAGAGAGGAATGTCAGATATCAACTAGAGAGGAATGTCAGATATAAACTAGAGAGGAATGTCAGATATAAACTAGAGAGGAATGTCAGAGATAAACTAGAGAGGAATGTCAGATATAAACTAGAGAGGAATGTCAGATATCAATTAGAGAGGAATGTCAGATATAAACTAGAGAGGAAAGTCAGAGATAAACTAGAGAGGAATGTCAGATATAAACTAGAGAGGAATGTCAGATATAAACTAGAGAGGAATGTCAGATATCAATTGGAGAGGAATGTCAGATATAAACTAGAGAGGTAAGTCAGAGATAAACTAGAGAGGAATGTCAGATATAAACTAGAGAGGAATGTCAGATATAAACTACAGAGGAATGTCAGATATAAACTAGAGAGGAATGCCAGAGTTAAACTAGAGAGGAATGTCAGAGATAAACTAGAGAGGAATGTCAGAGATAAACTATTGTGGAATGTCAGATATAAACTAGAGAGGAATGTCAGAGTTGAACTAGAGATGAAAGTCAGAGATAAACTAGAGAGGAATGTCAGAGATAAACTAGAGAGGAATGTCAGAGATAAACTAGAGAGGAATGTCAGAGATAAACTAGAGAGGAATGTCAGATATAAACTAGAGAGGAATGTCAGATATCAATTAGAGAGGAATGTCAGATATAAACAAGAGAGGAAAGTCAGAGATAAACTAGAGAGGAATGTCAGATATAAACTAGAGAGGAATGTCCGATATAAGCTACAGAGGAATGTCAGATATCAATTAGAGAGGAATGTCAGATATAAACTAGAGAGGAATGTCAGATATAAACAAGAGAGGAATGTCAGATATAAACTAGAGAGGAATGTCAGAGATAAACTAGAGAGGAATGTCAGATATAAACTAGAGAGGAATGTCAGATATCAATTAGAGAGGAATGTCAGATATAAACTAGAGAGGAAAGTCAGAGATAAACTAGAGAGGAATGTCAGATATAAACTAGAGAGGAATGTCAGAGATAAACTAGAGAGGAATGTCAGATATAAACTAGAGAGGAATGTCAGATATAAACTAGAGAAGAATGTCAGAGATAAACTAGACAGGAATGTCAGATATAAACTAGAGAGGAATGTCAGAGATAAACTAGAGAGGAATGTCAGAGATAAACTAGAGAGGAATGTCAGACATAAACTAGAGAGGAATGTCTGAGATAAACTAGAGACGAATGTCTGAGATAAACTAGAGAGTAAAGTCAGAGAAAAACTACAGAGGAATGTCAGAGATAAACTAGAGAGGAATGTCAGATATAAACTAGAGAGGAAAGTCTGAGAAAAACTAGAGAGGAATGTCAGAGATAAACTAGAGAGGAATGTCAGATATAAACTAGAGAGGAATGTCAGATAGAAACTAGAGAGGAAAGTCAGAGAAAAACTAGAGAGCAATGTCAGAGATAAACTAGAGAGGAATGTCAGAGATAAACTAGAGAGGAATGTCAGATAGAAACTAGAGAGGAAAGTCAGAGAAAAACTAGAGAGCGATGTCAGATATAAACTAGAGAGGAATGTCAGATAGAAACTAGAGAGGAAAGTCAGAGAGAAACTAGAGAGGAATGTCAGAGATAAACTAGAGAGGAATGTCAGATATAAACTAGAGAGGAAAGTCTGAGAAAAACTAGAGAGGAATGTCAGAGATAAACTAGAGAGGAATGTCAGAGATAAACTAGAGAGGAATGTCAGAGATAAACTAGAGAGGAAAGTCAGAGAAAAACCAGAGAGGAATGTCAGATATAAACTAGAGAGGAATGTCAGATATAAACTAGAGAGGAATGTCAGATATAAACTAGAGAGGAATGTCAGATATAAACTAGAGAGGAATGTCAGATATAAACTAGAGAGGATTGTCAGATATAAACTAGAGAGGAATGTCAGAGATAAACAAGAGAGGAATGTCAGAGAAAAACTAGAGAGGAATGTCAGAGATAAACTAGAGAGGAATGTCTGATATAAACTAGAGAGGAATGTCAGAGATAAACTAGAGAGGAATGTCAGATATAAACTAGAGAGGAATGTCAGAGATAAACTAGAGAGGAATGTCAGATATAAACTACAGACGAATGTCAGATATAAACTAGAGAGGAATGTCAGAGTTAAACTAGAGAGGAATGTCACAGATAAACTAGAGAGGAATGTCAGATATAAACTAGAGAGGAATGTCAGAGTTAAACTAGAGAGGAAAGTCAGAGATAAACTAGAGAGGAATGTGAGAGATAAACTAGAGAGGACTGTCAGAGATAAACTAGAGAGGAATGTCAGAGATAAACTAGAGAGGAATGTCAGAGATAAGCTAGAGAGGAATGTCAGAGATTACCTAGAGAGGAATGTCAGATATAAATTAGAGAGGAATGTCAGATATAAACTACAGAGGAATGTCAGATATAAACTACAGAGGAATGTCTGAGTTAAACTAGAGAGGAATGTCAGAGATAAACTAGAGAGGAATGTCAGAGATAAACTAGTGTGGAATGTCAGATATAAACTAGAGAGGACTGTCAGAGTTAAACTAGAGAGGAAATTCAGAGATAAACTAGAGAGGAATGTCAGAGATAAACTAGAGAGGAATGTCAGAGATAAACTAGAGAGGAATGTCAGAGATAAACTAGAGAGGAATGTCAGAGATAAACTAGAGAGGAATGTCAGATATCAACTAGAGAGGAATGTCAGATATAAACTAGAGAGGAATGTCAGATATAAACTAGAGAGGAATGTCAGAGATAAACTAGAGAGGAATGTCAGATATAAACTAGAGAGGAATGTCAGATATCAATTAGAGAGGAATGTCAGATATAAACTAGAGAGGAAAGTCAGAGATAAACTAGAGAGGAATGTCAGATATAAACTAGAGAGGAATGTCAGATATAAACTAGAGAGGAATGTCAGATATCAATTGGAGAGGAATGTCAGATATAAACTAGAGAGGTAAGTCAGAGATAAACTAGAGAGGAATGTCAGATATAAACTAGAGAGGAATGTCAGATATAAACTAGAGAGGAATGTCAGATATAAACTAGAGAGGAATGTCAGAGATAAACTAGAGCGGAATGTCAGATATAAACTAGAGAGGAAAGTCACAGATAAACTACAGAGTAAAGTCAGAGATAAACTAGAGAGGAAAGTCAGAGATAAACTAGAGAGGAATGTCAGAGATAAACTAGAGAGGAAAGTCAGAGATAAACTAGAGTGGAAAGTCAGAGATAAACTAGAGAGGAAAGTCATAGATAAACTGGAGAGGAAAGTCAGAGATTAACTAGAGAGGAAATTCAGAGATAAACTAGAGAGGAAATTCAGAGATAAACTAGAGAGGAATGTCAGAGATAAACTAGAGAGGAATGTCAGAGATAAACTAGAGAGGAAAGTCAGAGATAAACTAGAGAGGAAATTCAGAGATAAACTAGAGAGGAAAGTCAGAGATAAACTAGAGAGGAATGTCTGAGATAAACTGGAGTGGTATGTCAGAGATAATCTAGAGAGGAAAGTCAGAGATAAACTAGCGAGGAATGTCAGAGATAAACTAGAGAGGAAAGTCTGAGATTAACTGGAGAGGAAAGTCAGAGATAAACTGGAGAGGAAAGTCAGAGATAGACTAGAGAGGAAAGTCAGAGATAAACTAGAGAGGAAAGTCAGAGATAAACTAGAGAGGAACTTCAGATATAAACTAGAGAGGAAAGTCAGAGATAAACTAGAGAGGAATGTCAGAGATAATCTAGAGAGGAATGTCAGAGATAAACAAGAGAGGAAAGTCAGAGATAAACTGGAGTGTAAAGGCAGAGATAAACTAGAGAGGAAAGTCAGAGATAAACTAGAGAGGAAAGTCAGAGATAAACTAGAGAGGAAAGTCAGAGATAAACTTGAGAGGAAAGTCAGAGATAAACTTGAGAGGAAAGTCAGAGATAAACTAGAGAGGATTGTCAGAGATAAACTAGGGAGGAACGTCAGATATAAACTAGAGAGGAATGTCAGAGATAAAGTAGAGAGGAAAGTCAGAGATAAACTAGAGAGGAAAGTCAGATATAAACTAGCGAGGAATGTCAGATATAAACTAGAGAGGAAAGTCACATATAAACTAGAGAGGAATGTCAGAGATATACTAGAGAGGAATGTCAGAGATAAACTAGAGAGGAATGTCAGAGATAAACTAGAGAGGAAAGTCAGAGATAAACTAGAGAGGAATGTCTGAGATAAACTAGAGAGGAAAGTCAGAGATAGACTAGAGAGGAAAGTCAGAGATAAACTAGAGAGGAAAGTCAGAGATAAACTAGAGAGGAACTTCAGATATAAACTAGAGAGGAAAGTCAGAGATAAACTAGAGAGGAATGTCAGAGATAATCTAGAGAGGAATGTCAAAGATAACCTAGAGAGGAAAGTCAGAGATACACTAGAGAGGAAAGTCAGAGATAAACTAGAGAGGAAATTCAGAGATAAACTAGAGAGTAAAGTCAGAGATAAACTAGAGAGGAATGTCAGAGATAAACTAGAGAGGAATGTCAGAGATAAACTAGAGAGGAAAGTCAGAGATAAACTATAGAGGAAAGTCAGATATAAACTAGAGAGGAATGTCAGAGATAAACTAGAGAGGAAAGTCAGATATAAACTAGAGAGGAAACTCAGAGATAAACTAGAGAGGAAAGTCAGAGATAAAATAGAGAGGAAAGTCAGATATAAACTAGAGAGGAATGTCAGAGATAAACTAGAGAGGAATGTCAGAGATAAACTAGAGAGGAATGTCAGAGATAAAGTAGAGAGGAATGTCAGAGATAAGCTGGAGAGGAATAGCAGATATAAAGTAGAGAGGTATAGTCAAAGTATAGTGGAGAGAAATAGCAGAATCGAGGAATACCAAAGCACAATCTCTTTCTGTCTCTCTTTGCCTCTCTCTTTCTCCCCATGCTTTCTCTCTCTCTGTCTCTCTATCTCTCCCTGTCCCTCTCTAGTGAGAGATACAGGGATAGAAATAGATTGTGCTTTGGTTTGCCTCGATTCTGCTATTTTTCTCCACTATACTTTGACTATATCTCTCTATTTTATATCTGCTATTCCTCTCCACTATACCTCAGCTATTCCTCTCTACTTTATCTCTGCTATTTCTCTCCAGCTTATCTCTGACACTCTAGTTTCTCACTCCTTCTCTCTCTTCTTATGTCTCCCTCCCTCTGCCTCCCTCTATCATTCCTTCTCTTTACCTCTGTCTGTTTCTCAGACTCTCTCTCTCTCACTCTCTTTCTCTCCCTGTCTCTCTCTCCCTGTCTCTGCCTCCCTGTCTCTCTCTCCCTTCCTGTCTCCCTCTCTCTCTCTCTGTGATAAACTTGGTGTACTGGACAGGTTTCTTGTTAGAAACAGTGAACTTTATTTCCAGAGCTCCTGTTGAGGCTACATGCTGGGACCAGGTCCATGACTAGAAAGCTCTGCTCCTTATTTTTTTATTTTAAAAATCTTCAGAGCTGCCTCAGGGAGCTTTTACTGAGTGCACCTCCGCATTCGTGCTCCTCCCCCAGCACTGCCCCTCCCCCTCCACACAGGCAACGCTGCAGCGTGTGATTCACGCTGGCTGGCCAACTAATGCGTGAAATCACAGTGGGGGCCCGATCGCGGCCAGCAGCTCTTCTCCGCTCCTAAATTTACCCGCGCTTAGGGCTGATTTGTTCGTACTGTAACATGTTCCCCAAAACAGTATGGAAAGCTTTACTTACAATTACTACATTCCTCCCCGTTTAATTTTGTTTTACGGCTCTTATTTACAAGAATATCTTAATCCAAGACATATGCAAATATACACAATTCATGCGATTATAGATTAAGTCTCTGAGGTGGTTTTCTAACTTAGGGTGACGTAGCTCTAAGACTTGAGATTTCATCACTGGATCAACTTGGTCAGGCTCTGCAGCATCAGGGACATTCTTAGACAATGGCAGTTCAGAATTATTCACTTCAACAGAGACATTAGGGCCAGGATTTTCCAGTTGACGGTGGGAGTGAGAAGGAGCGTCCACGAATTGCACTGCCGGCCGCGATTGGGCCCTGACTGACTAGATAAATTCAATTTCTTTTAACCAATCATGGCCCAAAAGACTAGGTCCTTCACCTGTTACAACAGTTACTGGAAGCTGGGCTGTTTGTGGCCTATAGGACACAGGTCCTGTGGTGATGCCTTTCACCTGTATTGACTGTCCTGTGTAGGTCTTCAGATGAGCTGTGGTTTGCTCCAGGTTCAGTGACTGGATACCTTCATTATCTATTTAAACATGTGTTCTCCCACCACTGTGTTCGATGCTCTCGTGTCTACCTCCATGAAGAGAGGCTTCCCATTCACTTGCAGGGTGACGATGATTGGTTCAGTTTTTACTGCTTTGACATTGTATAGGGAATAGATATCTGTATCAGCAGCTTCTGTTTCTGCTCTATTGCACACTTCAAACATCTTGGTCTGCTGTCTGATTGGCTGTCTCAATTTCATCCTGCATTGCTTTATTACATGCCCTTTTTTGTGGCAGTAGTGGCATTCTGCCTCTTTAAATCTGCAGGTTTCCGGTACATGGTTATCCCCACCTCGGTAACAGAGTAATTTCTGAATCGCTGGTGACATGCTTCCACCATGCCTTTTATTTTTTGAGCTGTAGAGACTGCCTGCCGCCTCATGGCTGTCTCTCTGGTTTTTGTGCCATGTCCGGCTGTAGGTTCCCACCCCAACTGAAGAACGGTGCTATGTTGCACTCTCTGTAAAGCCCACAAGTCCCTCTCAGTAGTCTCCATTGCTAGTGCTATTTCCATGGTGCGCTTCAAATCATTGTTAACTTCTGCAAGTAAATGGCATGAAATGGCATCGATTTGAACTCTACAAACCAACCGGTCTCGCAACATGTCATTGAATGTATCTCCGAAGTTGCAGTGCTCAGTCAGCTGCTTCAACTTTGCAATATAAGTTGTGATGGACTCACCCAGGGCCCTTACTCTGGAGTTCAACTTAAACCTCTGCATAGCTACCAATGTGTCTTCATGAGGTCTATCAGCTTGTTAAAAGATTTAGAATTGGGCGCATTCGGGGCCATCAGGCTACGGATGAGGTTTATATGTCTTGCTACCACAGATGGTTAAAAGAATTGCTTTCTGATTCTCCTCCACTGTTACTTCATTCGCCAAAAAATAAAAACCTAGGTGCTCTATGTACTGGCTCCAATCTTCCATTGACAAGTCATAAGGGTCGATTCCGCCGAAAAGTGGCATGGTGAGTAAACTTTTCTTTCTTCCCATAAAAATTGAAATACTCACATTCAGGAGGCGAGGTGCAGCATTGGAGCTACTCATCCACGTCGCCAGTTGTAATCAACTTGGTGTATTGGACACAGTCAGAAACAGTAAACTGTATTTCCAGAGCTCCTGTTGAGGCTACATGCTGGGACCAGGTCCACAGCTAGAAAGCTCCGCCCTTAAAGCTACCCGCGCTTAGAGCTGATTTGTCTGTACAGTCACATGATCCCCAAAACAGTATGAAAGGTTTTACTTACAATCACTACACTCGTTCCCTCTCTCCGTCTCTCTCTCTCTCCCTCCCTCACTCACCCTTTGATTCTCTCTCCTTATCTCTCTTCCTGTCTCTGTGTCCATCTCTCTCTCCTTGCTTCTCTCCCTCCCTGTGTCTCTCTCTCTTGTTCTCTCCATCTTGCTCTCCCTGTGTCTCCCTTTCTGCCTCTCTCTTCCTCTCCCTCCTTCTCTCTCTCTTTCTCCCTGTCTCTTTCCCTTTCTCCTTGTCTCTCTTCCTGTCTCTCTCTCTCACTCCCTGTCTCAGTCTCTCTATCTCTCTCTCTCTCTCTCTCTGTCTTTCTCCCTTCCTGTCATCTCTCTTTCTGTCTCTTCTCTCTCCCTCACTCTCACTCTCTTTCTCTCTCCCTGCCTCCCTCTGTCTCTTTCTCTCTTTCTTCACTTTCTCCCTCTCTCTCACTCTCTGTCTCTCTCTCCCTCTCACCTTCCCTGTGTCTCTCTTTCTGCCTCTCTCCTTCTCCCCCTTCTCTCTCTCTTTCTCTCTGTCTCTCTCTGCCCGTCTCTCTATCTCGCTCCCTGTCTTTTTCTCTCTCTCCCTCCCTCTGTCTTTCTCCCTCCCTTTCTCTCTTCCTTTTTCCCTATCTTTGGGTGGAATTTTCTGAGCCCGCTGATGGTGGGTGTGATGGGTGGTGTGCATGGAAAATATGGTGGGACCCACTTCATGATGACGTGAAGTCAGGTTGCGATCTTCCGCTCAGCCCGCTGATGGTGGGCCAGGTTTCCTGCCATTGGTTGGCGGGGAGCTAATTGTAATACATCAGCATATAATTAGAAGGCCATCGCGTCAGGCTCTCGGAACCCCCCGTATCGTCTGTCCACATTGGCGGGAAAACACGCCGACATGTTCCACAATAGCACACAGGCGGCCTTCACTCTGAGGAACTGAGGTGAGTGAGCAGCAGAGTTCACACAGCTCGCCTGTAGTTTACAGGCCTTAGGATGCTGGGGGGGGTGGCAAGGGGCACCTGATGCCCAGCCTCGGAGGCGACTGCTGAGGGGGCGAGGTCTAGTGTTGCCCTGGCACTGCATCTCGTGAACAGGCAATTGAAGTGGGGTGCAGGGCAAGCGAGGGAAATGGCCATGCTTTAGGGACCTGTATAAACTGACCTTGCCTCTGCAACTAAGACAGATCAGGCACAGCCACAGTGTTATGATTGGTGTCAGGCTCCTAGCATTCCCACCCATGCAAACAATGGCCAAAGGGCCACCAAGTGTTCCATACCTTACCCCTCCTCAAATCTCCCCACACTCCCCGGCTTAGACTGCGAGTCCCCACCACTTTATTGCACTGCGGAGCAGTTGGACTGCACACGTTGTACAATCTCCTCGCCAATGCTGGCCATGTAGCAGTCACTGCTGGAGGTGCTCACAGCCCCTTGCAATGTCATCATCTCGGTTTGGACCGGTCTCCCCCATGTCGCAGAGTTACAGGGCAGCCTTGCAGCGCATTTATCTCTGGCCATCCAAGGGGTGACCAGCACTCTCCGGGAAGCATTAAGGGGCAGTCACATGGGGCCAGGAAAGGTACTAGGTACAGCCATGATAACCACGCCGCTCTCTCTTTTTCATGCTGCAGGAGGACTACATCAGGATCATGGATCCTGGTGACCTAGCTGTAAGCCTGATGGCCCACAGAGACAGTAGAAGATGGAGGAGAGAGTGAGTGAGGCTCCTGGCTGGGCATCATGAATTGGGTCCCACCATATTTTCCATGCACACCACCTATCACACCCACCATCAGCGGGCTCAGAAAATTCCACCCAAAGATAGGGAGAAAGGAAGAGAGAAAGGGAGGGAGAAAGACAGAGCGAGGGAGAGACATGGAAAGAGAGAGAGAGGGGGAGGGAGGAAGAAAGACAGAGAGAGTGAGAGAGACGACAACAACTTTGTGCATTTCGCCCGGGACCAGGACAGCCAGGATGCAAAGGCCATTGGATTCTCCCGGATCTCAGGTTTCCAAAATGTGCTGGGTGTGATCGACTTCACTCATGTGGTGCTCAGACCTCCCTCATAACACAGGGTCAACTACATCAACCGCAAGGGCTTCCACTCGCTGAATGTGCAGCTGGTGTGTGACCAGCACAAACACATCCTGCAGGTCTACGCACGGTTTCCAGGGAGTGTCCACAACGTCTACATCCTGAGTCACTCACAGATCCCTGAAGTCTTCCAGGGTCCACAGAAGCTGCAGGATTGGCTCCTCGGGGACAAGGGCCACCCACAGAGGCCGTGGCTGATGACACCCGTGCAGCGGCCTCAGACTGCAGCAGAGCGACGCTATAATGAGGCTCATGCTGCAACTCACAACCTGGTGGAGCAGACCATCGGGATGCTGAAGATGAGGTTCCGGTGCCTAGGCCGGTCTGGTGGAGCCCTGCAATACAGCCCACAGAGGGTGTCACACATCATCGTCGTCAGCTGCACCCTTTACAACCTGGCACTCCAACAGGGAGTGGAGCTGCCTGTGGAGGAGATGGAGGAGCTGGAGGTCTCCTCCAATGAGGAGGACGTTGATGGGGTTGAGGGTGAGGAGGTCCTTGGAGGCAACGATGATGGGGATGAGGCCCTCGCACTGGCCAGACGAGGCAGGAACGCTCGGGAGGCCCTCATAGCTGCCAGATTTGTGGAGGATGATGACGACATGCTGTGAGGTGTCCCCATAGCTCCACACATCACACCTGGGAACATTTGACTCCAGTCTGGGTTATGGTAGTGTGGATACCCTGTGTGTGAAAACTCCTGTCATGGAGATGCAGTGGAGGCCCTAATCGTCACTCGATCGCAGGAGGATGATAACAACATACAGTGAGAACACTCCATAGATCTTCACACAGCCTCTGAGAATGTCTGACTCCTATCTGGCTGAGGGCAGCTCCCTTGTGCTCTGTAATCAGGGTCATATCATAGAGACACAGCCATGAAACTTTAGATGCATCTGATGCTGTGTCTGTCTTCAGCACCTGAGCCCCTCAGGAGCTGGTGCACAGCGTCACTGGTCACAGGTGCTGAAGAGATGGGGACAGCCCCACCGTAAAGGTGCTGAGAGCACACAGAGAGAATGAGAGAACTCTGTGCCACCTGCCCACTACATTCTGGCAGCAATGACCAGCACTGCCGAGGTGCAGGCATCAGTAATGTTTCCAGGGAGTGTGAGGCTGGACCATCACTGTGGTCTGAAGGCTGCACAGAGCACAGGGAAGAGGCTCTGGACTGAGACACCTGCCTTTATCTTGTGCAGAAAGCAAGGAGAGATAATTAGTGTGTGGCAGTGGCCTGTGAAGGAGGACACATCACTCACAGCATGGTTATCTGGTGGATGTCTCACTGCTGGATCCTCACTTGGTAGAGCAGCACCGACCACACTGTCAGCACAGGAACGGTCCCGGTCATCGCCGGCCAGCTGGATGGCTCGGCTCTGTTTTCGAATTCTGTCAGAGCTTTGATTTCTGGTATCCCTCCACCTGTGTGTGACCTTTCCCTCCTGTTGTGAGCCAGTTTGTCCTGCATGGATAGAGATGGGGAGTGTGTAAGCAGGATGCCTGTCAGGCCAGGTGATAAGTGTGCCTGGTCTGTGTGGGTGGTGACTGGTGCCATGGACAGGATGAGGATAATGATGGTGAGTGTGAGAGTGAATGGTGATGTCCCTTGAACTGGCAGTGAGTGAGGTCCCTGTGGGTGTGTGATGGGTTTGTGAGTGTGTGAGTTGAGAGTGATGAGAAGAATGGTGGAACGGAGGAGATTATTCATCCTCTGTGACTGCCCTCCTCTGCAGGGCATTGGCACTGACCACCGCTGCCACTGTCTCCCAAGCCAGGTTGGTGATGTTGCTGCCCATCCTGTGGTCAGAGCAGGGGTACAGGGTTTCCTGGTGAACCTCGCTCGAGGGACCCATCGTTGAAGTGGGGGAGGGGCTGCAATCTTTTTTCCTTTGCTGATCATGTCTCCCGGGCAGCGGTGGTGAGCTGGTGGTGATGAGCGTTGTGCTGGTGACTGCCTTTTGAAGATGGCGGCCGGCGTGATGTAACAGCGGGGTAATGGCAGGTGGGTGAATGAGAGCCCGCCCGCCATGGAAACAGGGTGCTTCGCAGGAGTGAATATATAATGAGGCAGGCTCAGAGTGAAAATCCACCATTCTCATCGGTGGGTAGGACTTCATTTTACCCGCCCGCTACTGCACTTAATTCTGGGAAAATTCCACCATTTGCCTCTCTCCCTCTATCTTGCCCTCCCTCTCTCTGTTCTCTCTCACTCTGACTCTCCCTATCCCTCTGTCTCTCTCTCTCTCGCCCTCTCATTCCCTAGCTCCCTCATTTTGTCTCTTTCTCTCTCAATCCTTCCCTCACTCTCTCTCCTGCCATCACTGTCTATCTCTCTCTGTCTCTAT